>QEPC01013222.1:1530603-1568194 GCA_003113815.1 Sphenodon punctatus
CGGGGCGGGGGCAGGGTGTCTGTTGGTGGGGGAAGTTTTGGTGGCTCCCTTTTCATGGACAGATCATTTTCTCCTTGCAGGCCTCTCTCCTGGAGCACGTCTGCCCTTGGAAAGGCGTGAACTGATTCAAATGGTTCACACCCAGAGACTGATGGAACCAGAGTGGTTCCAGGACGCTCTGGGGATAATACCCTCTGATCTTGACAGTTGTCTCATTGATGATCTCATTGAGCTGTGGAACACCTTGCTGATGGAGGCCATTGATCGGATGGCTCCGAGGTGTCCGCTTCCCAGGCGAAAGCACCATAGGCCTCTCTGGTTCTCGGAGGGGCTGCAGATGCTGAAGTGGGAGCGACAGTGACGTCATTTGCGTGCTGAAGCTGACAGATTGTGGCATAGAGCTAGTTTACGGGCCTATGTCATGGCTATGCAGACAGCAGAGAAGGAGTTCTTTGCTGCCCTCATAGTGTCCACAAAATCCCATCCAGCGGAGCTGTTCCAGGTGGTACGGGGGCTGGTCAGTCCGGCCTCCCTCCACCTGGGAGTTGAATCATCTGAGTCTGCTGTGACAGGTTTGTTGATTATTTTGCGGATAAAATTGTTCAGATTCACCTCAGTTTTGATGCTGCACTTTCTGTAGTGGGGATGCCAGAGGTTATGGAAGCCCCGTCTTGTCTGATGTTGTGGGATCAGTTTCGGTTGGTGACCCCTGCTGATGCGAAGGATGTTTTGGGGGCTGTTAGGGCTACCCATTGTGAATTAGATCCATGCCCATCCGAACTGGTTAAGGCCTGCCGGGAGACGGTAGAACTGCTGCTGGCTGGGGTGGTCAATGCCTCCTTTCGAGAGTGTGGCCCCTGCTCAAAAAGCCATCACTTGACGTGGACTCTCTTTCCAGCTATCGGCCAGTCTCTAACCTTCCCTTTTTAAGGAAGGTAATTGAGCGGGTGGTGGCCCAGCAGTTACAGGAGTATCTGGATCATGTCAGTTTTCTTGATCCCTCACAGTCTGCATTTTGCCCGGGTTATGGCACCAAGACTGCGCTTGTGGCGTTGGTTGATGATCTGCACCGGGAATTAGATCAGGGCTGTTTGGACCTGTTGATTTTATTAGATCTATCGACTGGGTTGGATACTGTTGATCATGAGATGTTGGTGACGCACCTGCAGGACCAGGCCGGGGTGGGCGGTACAGTTCTTGACTGGTTACGCTCTTTCCTGGCCGGAAGAACTCGGTGAGTGGTGCTCGGGGATCATTTTTCATCATACTGAGATCTCTTGTGTGGAGTCCCGCAGGGTTCTGTTCTGTCCCCTCTCCCATTCAATGTGTATATGCAGCCACTTGGCGAGGTGGTCAGGAGGTTTGGCATGTGGTGTCATCGATATGCTGACGACACCCAGCTTTACCACTCCTTTTCATCAGACTCTTGCCCGGCAGTCTCGGTGCTTACCGGGTGCCTTATGGCTGTCGGGGATTGGATGAGGGCAAATCGACTTAAGCTGAATCCTGACAAGATGGAGGTAATGCTGGTGGGTAAGGCGGCAGGGGTGACTGCCCCCATCATTGATGGGGATCTGTCCTCTGCTGGTTCCCGAGGTGCGAAGTCTGGGGGTGCTCCTTCATTCACAGCTCCGCCTGGATGTCCAATTACATCTGGTGCGTCGGCTTCGGCTGTATGTTTCGGAGTCTGTCTTGGCCACTGTCATCCATGCTTTCATCACCTCTAGGTTAGACAACTGCAACACGCTCTATGTGTGGATACCCATGGTGACAGTTTGGAGACTGCAGCTGGTGCAGAACGCGGCGGCCCGTCTCCTGGTGGGATTGGGCCACCGAGAACATATTACACCAGTTCTTCGTTCGTTGCACTGGCCGCCTATAGTCTTCCGGGCCCGATTCAAGGTGTTGGTGCTTGCCTATAAAGCCCTTAACAGCCTTGGCCCGACCTATTTGCGGGATCGCCTCACCCCTCGGGTACTGGATCGGCCCCTGCGGTCATCAGGGGGTGCTCTCCTCAAGGTCTCCCAAGTTTCTCGGGGGCAATGATGGGGAGGACCTTCTCGGTGGTTGCACCACGGTCGTGGAACTCCCTGCCGTTGGAGGCTTGTTTGGCCCCGGATCTCCCCTCTTTTCAACGTAGTTGTAAAAGTTGGCTGTTCCATCTGGCCTTTGGTGGGGAGGATGGGAAGGGTGGGTGGGGAGGGAGAGGGTTAGGGTGGGTGATTTGGGATATTTTTACCCTCCCTTTTACATGTTTTTAGCTGAGAATGTGGTTTTATTTTGTTTTTATTGTAAGCCGCCCAGAGCTGCCTGTGGCAGGCTGGACGGGATAAGAAGTTTTTAAAAATAAAATAAAAAAATAAATAAATACAGCATAGCATTAGTGTAACAAGCCCCAATGCACATGAGGAAGAGTTCATTATCAAGGTGCTAACTAGAATAGGATTTGGCAATATGGAACTGATAAAAATGGTTCTTGAAATGAAGATCAAGAACGATTAATTATAAGCAGAGTTTGCTATAGTGATGCTTGACTACATTTACCCGAATTTCTTGCCCTGGAATGGTACATGATGTTGCTGGAAACAATTTAAACAGATGCTTGTGATCCACCCAAGAGGTAGCTGCTTACCTCTTGAAAGATAATAGTCTCCATGCATATAAAGTTTTTCAGAATCCGTCAAGATGAAACGATACTACATAATGAGCGAGGAAGCAGATATTATAAACTAGTTGCTTCACATCCACCACTGAAATAGAGCAATAAACTGACACATAAGCTTCACTATGGGCAGAATAAAAAACTTAAATAGGATTTGCACACTCGTACACCAGACTGGCAATCATCAAGAATAATTTACAAGTGGTCAAAGACAGCCAAAAATATCAAAGGTGCTGACTTCCTTCCCTCAAGAACCACAGATTTTCAATATTAGTTATTTACAGAGGCATGAGTAAGCAGTTCTTTTGGGTTTGCTTGTTTGTCTTAATGACACTCCAGATTCTAAAATTAAACCTTGCTGTGAGAAATGCCCCAGATCTTGCATGAGGAAAGGAGATCTTCCCCCACCAGAGAAATAGAGAGAACAGCCTAAGAAAATGTGAGTGGTGCCTGTCCTGTAAGGACTTGATGTCAGGCAGAGCCATTGTGCATCACACCCCTTATACCAGCTCCTCCATTATTATTATTTTAAAATTAAAAAGTCATCCCATAATGTACCAATGAGAAATCAGATCTGCAATTAAACAGGTTTCCAAATTAACAGAAAGGATATGGTGAGAACTCTTCATTGGCCCATTTTCTCCTTTGCCCTGAAGGTCCAAAACCATTAGGGAATCACCTTGTTTTTTTCAACAAAACTTGACAAGAATGAGCCACCATCATGCATAGACTCAGCCATCCTTGAATGAAAAACTCAGTGATTACCTGCAATTAAATAGGATAGTCACAGTAAGATTTATTATATAAACACTTGATTATAAAATGTGACTAATCAGGAAAGAAGCTTATAATTGTACAAAGACCGCCGGTTCATTTTAATATTATTTATGGGAATGTCAAGCAGGAGGGTAGGCAGTTAGAGTGCAAGTGACGCTCAACTTGTGCCAAAACCAACCAACTGTGGCAAAGATCATTTTTGAAGGACTATGCCATGCCAGTGGTGGAGAAAGCTTTCTTCGCTGCTACCACAGCTTCTGCAAAGTGCCATCCAGTGGAGCTCTTCTGGGTGGTGAATAGCCTACTAAATCCTGGCTGCCTCTATCTACCAATGCAGAAGGTGTGCTTGGAGTGATGTGAGCGACCAGTTGTGAATTAGATCCATGCCCATCTGGACTGGTGAAAACTAGCCAGGAGACTATGGGGCCATTGCTGACTAGGGTCGTCAATGCCTCCCTTCAGGATGCCAGCGCACCTGTGCCTCATAACTGCACTTGTTGGCCCCTGCTGAAAAAGCCATCTCTTGTTGTTCACATGAGAGCTTCCTTCTGGGGTTCCATCTTGTCTCAGCTCCTGTTCAAGGTGTATCTGAAATCCCTGAGTAAGGTTATAACACCCAACTTTCTCGCTCTTTTTCATCTGATCCAGGTTCTGCAGTCTCAGTCCTTACCCAGTGCCTGGCTGCCATGCGGGCAAGCCGACTGAAGCAGAATCCAGACAAGAACGGAGTGATGATGGTCAGCCAGCCATGTGACCTGGGAATCATAAGGGCCACTGTTATTGATGGGGTCCAGCCTCCTTTGGTCACGCTGGTTTGCAGCCTTGGGGTGATCTTGGATTCATTGCTGCACCTGGATTGCCAGGTTACGGCGGTGGCCAGGAGAGCTTTTCACCAATTACATCTGATGAGAAGACTGCAACCTTTGTCGTCAGATTCGGCCACTGTCGTCCATGCCTTTGTAACCTCCAGGCAAGACTACTGCAACGCACTCTACATGGGGCTGCTCTCGATGACTGTTCAGAAGCTGCAGGTGGTACAGAATGCGGCAGCCCATCTTCTGTTGGGGGCAGATAGTCGGTAGCACATTACACTTGTGCTCCAGCGTCTGCATTGGCTACCAATAGCTTTCTGAGCACAAGGTGCTGGTTTTGATCTATAAAAGCCCTACATGGCTTGGGTCCTAGCCATTTTGAAACATCACCTCTCTCATGTTCTGTTATGGCCTCTCACGTCAGCCAGGTGCACCCTCCTGCAGGTACCATCTGCCTGTGAAGTTTTTACAGGTAGAGCAGGCAGAGAGGCATTCTCAGTGGCTGCTCCACAATCATGAACTCCCTCCCCTTGGAGGTTCATTTAAGCCTAAGTCTGTTCATCTTCTGGAAACACTGCAAGACATTTTTAATTGGTCAAGGATTTGGCAGGCAGCGATAAGGTTGGGTGGGTCTTGGTGGGGGATTAGCAGAAAGGTTGGGGGACAAGGGAACTTTTAGTTGTTTTTATTGATTGTAAGCTACCCTGAGCCTTGACGGGAAGGGCAGCATGTAAAATTTTAAAAAAATACTTGTAGTGCAAGACATTAAAATTGTTACAATTTCTAGAATCCCATGCAAATCATGAACTCCTCCTCTGTCAAACCTCCATATACTAAGATGCTAGAATCCAGAGTAATAACTATGGCTGACACAGGGATCCTGTTATCTTCAAGTAGGCTATTCAAAGATCTGGAGTAATTTCTTGAAGACAGAAGGAACTAGGAATTTAAAAAATGACAGGCTCTTGAAGGGAAAGTCCCACAACTGTAAGGTGGGGAAAGCAAGTTTAAAACAAGGCTTATGTTTTCTTCATACTATTTGAGATGCCAACAAAGAGGGAGCCAAGGAAAAATAACGCTTTGTGTGTGTAACATATGCTAATGTTCTTGGGACTTTCCTCTTAAAAGGCAATTTTAATCAACCATCCTAGCTTGCATTTTGTTATTCGTCATCATTTAAGACCATAAGAAGCGCCATTTACTGAGTCATACCAATGGTCCAACCAGCCCAGCATTCAGTTTCCAACAGTGGCCAGCCTCAGTTGTCTCAGGGGAAAATACAGCAGGTTACGATGGAGTAATCCATTTCCTGCCATCGTCCCTCAGTTTCTGACCAACTATTTATTTTTATGTATTTACTCATATTTCTATGCCACCTTTCCCACCGAGGCTCAGGGGATCTGGCTTTCAAAAATACACCAAGTCCTTTTTGAAGCCTTCTATGCTATTGGCCTGAACATCCTCCTCCTGTAATGAATTCACAATTTTATTGTACATTGTGTGAAAAAGTACTTCCTTTTATTTGTTTTAAATCTGCTCCCTGTTAAGTTCATGGAGTAACCCCTGGTTCTATTGTTTTTAGAAAAGGCAAATAGCAGCTACCTCTTTACTAGTTCCACTCCTTTCATGATCTAGTAAGCTTCTATGTCTTTTTTGACATCAGGCAACCAGAACTGCATACAGTATTCCAGGTGTGGTTGTACAATAGACTTATAGAGTGGCATTATAATATTTTCCATTATCTATCCCTTCCTTAATTATCTCTAACATGCAGTTATAGCCTTTTTGACCACTGCTACAACTTTGAGCCAACAATGTCAATGATCTATCCACAATGACTCCAAGGTCTTTTTGCTGTGTAGCAACACCTAAATTGGATCCTAGCATTGTGTACCGGTTAGGGTTATTTTTCCTTATGCGCATCACTTTGCAATTATCAACACTGAATTTCATCTGCCATTTTGTTGCCCATTCTCTTAACCGTGCTATCCATGACCTGGAGCACATCCAGAAAGTCCACAAGAAACAAACTGCTTCTGTTCTGCCTGACCTCAAATGGGTTCCTGTCTCCACACAAAAAATTTTAAGGGTCTGCAAAAAGGTGGAGAACCCGTTAACTAGTCTAGGGGTGCTCCTTGATTTGTGGCTCTGCCTGAATGTCCAGGTGGAGGCTGTGGTGAGGGGCGCATTTCACCAATTACATCTGGTGCATTGGCTTCGGCTGTATGTCTTGGACTCCGACCTAGCCACCAACAACCATGCTTTCATCACCTCAGGACTGGACTACTGTAACACGCTCTATGTGGGGCTACCCTTGGTGATGGTCCAGAGACTGCAGCTGGTGCAGAATGCGGCAGCCCGTCTCCTTACGGGGACGGGTCGCCGCAAGTTCTGATCTCTGCACTGGTTGCCTATAGTCTTTTGGGCTCAACTTAAGGTGTCGGTTTTGACCTATTAAGCCCTATGTGGCCTGTGACCCACTTATCTGAAGGATTGCCTCACCCCCTGGGTTCTGGATTGGCCCCTACAGTTGGCTGGGAACGCCCTCCTCAGGGTCCCCCCGAGTTTCTCGGGTGGGGATGATGAGGGTGTTCTCAGTGGCCGCATCAAGGCTGTGGAATTCCCTCCTGACGGAGGTCCATTTGGTCCCAGACCTTCCCTCTTTCTGAAGACAGCACAAGACCTTGCTGTTCCGCCAGGCTTTTGGCGAGGGAAGATGGGGAGGATTTTTTTAGCTCCGATCTGGGATATTTTACCGTTTTATATTGTTTTTTGTATTTTGTTATTTATTATGTTATTTATATATTTTATATGATTTTAACATGGTGTGAGCCACCCCGAGCTGCCAAGGCAAGAGGGGGCAGCCAAGAAATTGAAGTATAAACAAACGAACAAATACTAGTTTCCAATCCATAACAGAACTCTACCTGTTACCTCATGACTGTTCAGTGTCAGTATCGCTGGTGGGGAACCTTGTCAAAGGCCTTCCAAAAATCCAAGTACACTATATGGTACTTATATAGAAATTTCAGATTCAAAGTGTTTTGCAATCCTTACTTAATTCACCCTAACAACACTGTGAAGTAGATAGACCCTTTATTATTCCCCATGTTTTTACCCAACCCTTCTATTTTGGCCTATGGGAGTGTCAGGTAAAAAACCACCAGAGGTGACAGCCCTAGCTTGCAGATAGGAAATGGAGGCCGAGGAATAGGAACTTGCTGAAGGCATTCACAGCTAAGACAAGATTTGAACCCTGGTTTCCCAACACCTTATCCACTAAGCTATGCTGGCTCTCAATGGCAAAATGATAGCTATTGGCGTCAATGAAAATATGACAAGAAATTCTTCTTCTTTGCAATGAGATGTAAAAAGACAACTGAACCCCACATCAGGCCCATATTCACAAAATTATGCCAAGTTTATATCACAGTAGCCAACAGAAATTAAGACCTGATTACGCAAGGCTCTGCACGCACAAACATACACACAGAAATCCTGAACCAACTGAAGTCAAGACCAAACTACAATGGATTTTAAACAGAGGCGAGGATTGTATCTATAGTATGGGACAGTCCCTGATACAAAAAACTTGCAACCTAAACAAGACAAAGCATTAGAGAAAAGTAGTATCATGGTTTCAATCTTTCAGATGGAAAACAGAGTGCCTTAGCTAAATGTGAGTCATGGCCAAGAATTGATCTGTTGCTTCTCACATTCCAGTTCCATGGCTTAACCACAGGATCAGACCAGACTTTGTTTGGTATAAAAACACAGATGTAAAAAGAAAGCTATTAAGGCTGCTTGGTAACGTCCCCAAAAAGTTCATGTACTTTCTCTGTATTTTTTACAAGCTGACACACACACACACACACACACACACACACACACACACACAATCATGCAGAGTGTGATGCAAGATGGGGAAAGCTAGGAAACACTTAGTGGGGCTGGTCCAAGCAAACGTTGCTGGCATTTTAATTATCTAATGGAGCTCAGGACCATCTCTTCCAAGAAGGTTTCTTATCCATTTCTCTCAGTTGACTGCAAAAGGAGTTGAACATATGAAAAAAGAAGTCCACCCATTTTTTTCCTAATAGCAAAAATGGGGAGGTGGCAAAGTTTAAAATTATATCTATAGAGGGTACTTACAAAATTAAAGGCAAATAAAGCATGTCACAAGAAGTAGGTCCAGTTTCAACACTCCAGAAAGATTGCAAAACTAAAGATAAGGCTGCCAATGCAGGTTTACTCAGATGTACTCCTGTACTGCTTCTCTCTTAAAGGTCAATGTCCTTGTTAAGCCATACAACCCACTGGGATGTTGTGGTTAAGGGTTAGGTTTCAGTGACCTGCATAGAGAAATAAGGGAATGACATGGCCAGCACCACATTCAACCACTTTCAACTTTCCCCAACCCAATGCAGTACCCATTCAAAGCTGTGTGGGCTGAAAGCTGCCATCCAACATGAAATCAAGCAAGACTTGAACCCAGAGCCTTCAGCGATGTAGATGACTGCCTTCATCACTCAGCTACTGTGCCTCAGTACCCCAACTGCTACCTGCTATTTACATCTATAGCAAGCTGGTGGAGAGTAAGTAACACTTGTAGTGGGAGCTCATGGAAGCTGCAAAATGTGTGGCTATGCCCAGTCCCAGCCTCTGTCAGCAGTGTCCTTTGGCCAAGAAAAGGCTAGTGATGCTGCCAGCTGACTGGGACAGCCCACCACCAGCAGAGATTCAGTGCAATAATCAGCAAGAAACAAACCAGCAGCTAGGGGTCTACACACAACATTAGCTACATATAGACAGAAACCCAGTTCTGCTGTTCCTTTTTTTTCTGAAGCAGTACAACCAGGTTTGTCATGCAGACATTCCCATGCTTGCATGTACAAAGGTGCACAAAAGCATGGAAATAGCTACTGCAACATGTAGAAACATCCTATGATGGATCATGCTCATTGCAGGATCCTGAATTGAAGTCTAGGTACAAAGAGGCAAGATGTATACTGAACTACAGCCGATTTAGCCTTCCCTTTCAGGCAAATAATCCAATCCAAGACATTTCTTTGCAAAACTTACAATGTTGCAGACAGATGTAACATGAATGTGTATAGCTGGACAGTGTGTATTATCCCTGAGTGCAGGGAGGTCTCAGCAGGTCCCAAAACTGATTTATAAAAGTGTCCTCAGTATACAGAACTTGACAATAGGCAAACTACTTAAGATATTTTTATATGCATGAACAGAACACATAGAAACTTGTGGTTAACTGAAACGGTTCATACATCTCTTAATGCTTTGAATAACTTTATCATCATCATTTAGGACACCCAGATAACCAATTTTGACCATGATTCATAGAAACCTAACATAAGAAGGTACCTCCAGGACCATCTAGTCCAACCCCCTGCTTGGATGCGGGAGGACGACAGCTACAACATCCCCAACAGATGGCTGTCCAGCCTTTTTTTTTTTTTTTTTTAAAGCCCCAGTGATGGAGGACCTACAATCTCCCTAACTTGTTCCACTGCCACACAGCTCTTACTGATAGGAAGCTTTTCCTAATATTTAACTGAAAATCTACCTTCCTGTAATTTGAACCCATTATTTCTAGTCCTGTCCTCTGTGGTAATGCAGGATGGTTCCTCACCATCTTCCTGGTGGCAGCCCTCTAGATACCTGAAGACTACTATCATGACTCTTCTCTTCACTAGGCTAAAGATTCCTAGTTCCTTCAACCTTTCCGCATAAGACTTGCTGTCTAGACCCTTTATCACCTTTGCTGCCCTCCTCTGAACTGGCTCCAATTTGGCAATGTCCTTCTTAAAATGAAGCACCCAAAACTGGACACAATACTTCAGATAAGATCTGACGGCGTGGGTGGATTCACAGGGGGAGGGGCGCTCAGGAGGCTTCAGGCCCCCCCCCCCCCTTTTGTTTTGGCTCTCATTTTCATTGGTTTCACTGGAAAACACATTTCCAGCTATAACTTTGTTGTTTTTCACTATATGTGGCTGAAACATGGGCTGCATGGAGGTATCTCCAATGGAAGCCATTAAGTGTACCAAATTTCACAAGGACTGAGTGAAGGAATCCAATTTTAGAAGCAATTGAATTATTTTATTTTGCAAAATTCTTCATATACATTCTTAGCTGTAACTTCTTTCCCTCATATCTAATGTAGATGACACTTGGCAGGTTTACACCCCTTCCCATATTTACTATCTTTGCCAACTTTCAGAAGTATTGGATAAAGGGTCCTGGTGGTATAAGCAATTAACATATAAATGTATATCTGACTAACATCTTTGTAGTCCAACCAGTGTACATGAAATTTGGCAGGGCTGTATATAACACTTTCATTATCATTTCATTATCATCTCTGCCACATATCAGAAAGCTGTGATAAAGGGTCCCAATTTTATATGCCTGCACAGCATATGCAGAGAAGGAGCCTATGCCAGGGATTCTCTTACGTCACTGTGGTATAAGATCGGTTGGTGATGCCAATTGGCCAGCAGAAAGGTCAACCAAATATCCTCATTCTGTGCTGTGACCATCCCAACATCTCTCCCCCACTTGTTACTGGAAAGTCAGAAGCATCTGTTTAGGAAAGAGTCAATAGAGATTCTCTTATGTCCTCTGTCACAGTGCTGCAGGATGTGATTGTGATGATAATTGACCAGCCTGGATGTGTAAACTATGTCCCCTGATTGCTGGGATGCTATCCCCAAAGTCCCAGTTATGTCCTTTATGCCCTTATGCCCACCTCAGGGCCGCCCCCTATGCCTGCCTCGAAGCCACTACCAATTGGTCCTGTAAAGCTGGAAGCATGCAGTAATTGGCCAGTGAATGTGTCTGTCAGTCTTTTGGTTTGCTCCACATCCTCCCTCCTACAATCTCTCTCCCCCTGCCATGCAGGGTGCCTGCCTCTGACTGGCACTGCATGTGCTGCTATTTATCTGAATAATGGTCTTCACAGGGACAACATCAATTGCTTATAAAATTGGGTCCCTTTATCAAATTGTTCTGTAGTTTGGCAGAGATGACAGTGAAGGTATGTGATACATTCCTGCCAAATACCTTTTAAACAGGATGGAATATACAAATGATACAGCTGGAAATGTATTTTCAAGTTAATGTCTTATACCATCAGGACCCTTTATCCAATCTTTCTGAAAATTGGCAGGAGTGTTAGGCTTATGGAGGGACATAATATTCACAGGTGTAATGCAAATTGGATGCAAGATAAAGAAGTTGTAGCCATGAATGTGTATGGAGCTTTTCTGAAAATCACAACATTCAATTGCTTCTAAAATCGGTTTCCTTTACCTAATCATTTCACAAATTGGTACACATAGTGCCCTCCATTGGGGGTACACCCTCCCCATGTTTAATCAGAATTGAATAAGAAACAAAAAAGTTACAGCCAGAAATATGTTTTTCAGGTTTTTCCCTTTATTTCAAAAACAAAATGTCATTTTCATTTCTATTTTTGTTATTATTATTTGTCATTTTTGATATTGCAATAACGATAATGAAAACAACAATGTTCATTATCGTTATTGTAATAATGAAAATGACATGCACACCCCTACAAGGGGGCATGATTTGCCCATCTCTCTTTTATTGTTCTCTTTGGGTATGGAGTGCAGTGGGGATTTGCTTCTTACCTGATTGGCTTGTAAGGGGGCATTTCCCCCCTCTCTTTTATTGCCCTCTTTTGCACAGTGAGGATTTGCCCCTCATCTACTTTGGGCTTAAGGGGGCATTTTCCCCTCCCTGATTTATTTCCCTCTTTGGCATGGGGTACAATGGGGATTTGCCCCTAGACTTTGTATTTTCCTGTAGTGAGACTAGGGGAAGGGGTTATTTAACCATCTGTTTTTGATGCCCACTTTTAGGTGGCAGCTGGAGTCCAGCTGTCATATCCACTGCTCCACTGAACCCGAGTCCCCCTCCCCTGTTGGATCTGTGGCTTGGAGGGTTTCCCATGGCTTTGGGGCGGGGGGATAAACTGGCCTAACACTGTTGCTCACTTGGTAGGGGGTGGGGTTAGAGGTGGGGCCTGCTCACCTGGGCAGAGCTATACTAACTTTGGACTTCAGTCCCCCCATCCACATCACTTCTGGATCCGCCCCCCAGGGCCAAATAGAGTGGAACTATTACTTCTGCTGACTTGGAAGTAATGCTTCTGTTAATGCAACCTAAAACGCATTAGCCTTTTTTGCAGCTGCATCACATTGCCGACTCATTCAGTTTGTGATCAGCTACAATCCGTAGATTCTTTTAACATGTGCTGCTGTCAAGGCAGGTATCCCCCATCTTATACTTGTGTGTTTGGTTTTTCGTCCCTAATACAAAGCTTTACATTTATCTTGGTTCAATTTTGTTCTGTTAATTTCAGTCCATATTTTCAACATATCAAGAATATTTTTAAATTCTAATTCTATCTTCCCAGGTGTTGGCCACCCCTCAGGTAACACTGGTACTGATTTACAAAAATTCTGTTCATTCAAGTCTGTCTGTATCATGACATTCTACAAGAGTATCTGACATTCCCCCTTTTCCTGCTTTTTCCCCAATGCAAGTTGCCCGAAAACCAAGATCCATTTGAGAAGGTGAAAGAGAACTCTCTGGCATTATCTACCAATGATTGATTGATTTAATCAATTTCTACCCCACCCCTCTAGCCTAACAGCAACTTGGGGCGGCTCACAATACAATAAAAACAATAAAAATTCATAAATATAAAAACATCAATATTATAAATCCAAGTCTGTGCAAAAAACATGCACCCAATCCCATCTACCACCTCCCACAATGCCTAATGGAAGAGCCAGGTTTTACATTGCTGGTGAAAAGCAAGATCTGGGCTAAGGTGAATCTCCACCAGGTGGTCATTCCACAATGATGGAGCGAGCACCGAGAACGTCCTCCTGTCTGTCTGGACCCGCCGATAACATGGGACCTCCAGGAGGGTGCCCCCAAATTACCGCAGGGGCCACCCAGGTAAGTGGGGCCCAGGCCGTGTAGGACTTTAAGGGTCAAAACCAGCACCTTACCTGGAGGACAATCGGCAACCAGTGCAATGCTTGGAGCACTGGTTTTTATGTGCTCCTTACGACCTGTCCCAGCAAGCAGATGTGCCGCCGCATTTTGCACCAGCTGCCGCCTCTAGACCGTCACCATGGGCAGCCCCACATAGAGTGCATTGCAGTAGTAGTCCAGTCTCGAGGTGATGAATGCATGGATGACAGTGGCGAGACTGGAGTCCGAAACATATGGACAAAGCCTCCTCACCAAATGTAATTGGCAAAAAGTGCCCCTGGCCACAGCAGACACATGCAAATCCAGGCATAGCTGTGAATCCAGAAGCACCCCCAGACTCTGCATGATGACCGAACAGAGGACGGACACCCCCAATAATGGGGGTGTCCACCTCCCCCAGATCACCGACACCGCTCACCAGTCATCACCTCTATCTAATCAGGATTGAGCTTCAATCGGCTCGACCTCATCCAAGCACTGGGACAGCAACAAGACTGCAAGGCCTGGTTCAGCTGAAAAAGATACAGCTGGGTGTTGTCTGCATATTGATGGCAACGAACCCCCCAGCTGTGCACAACCTCCCCAAGCGGCTGAATATACATGTTGAATAAGAGAGGTGACAGGATGGAACCCTGCGGGACCCCACATGGGAGGCCCCCAGGGGACGATGTGCAGTTCCCTAGCACCACCTGCTGAGATCTATCTGCTAGGTAGGAACAGAACCACCGTAAGACAGTACCCCGTCCACCCCAGCCAGGTCCCGCAGGCGAGTCACCAACATCTCATGATTCACAGTATCAAAAGCCACAGATAGATCCAGTAGAACTACCAAGGCCATACAACTCCTGTCCAGCTCTAGGAGGTTGTCGACCAAGGCCACAAGTGGAGTCTTGGTGCTGTAACCTGGATGAAAGCCAGATTGCATGGGACAAAGAAAACCGATGCGATCCAGATGTGCCTGTAGCTGATGGGCCACCACCCAATCAATAACCTTCCCTAAAATGGGAAGGTTAGAGACAGGCTGGTAATTCACCAGGGCCCCAACATCACACAGTATCTCACTAATTCTCCACTTTCTTGACTCTTGGTTGGGCAGGATGGTAGTAAAACTTGGGATGTTTTAGGGAGAAACTTTACATGGAAGAGACCAAAGAGGCGCGATGACTTGATGTTATGTATATAGCGGGTCAGGCTCTGAGGCAGAGCAGAGATCGTAGACCTCAGAAATTCCCTATTTCCAGTCCTATGATTCTTTTACTTTAACATTCAGAAGTTACACATAAGCGCACAACAGAATGAATAAGGGAATAATGTGTCTCCTTTAAGCACTTTTGTAAGCTTTTCAAGATGCTGTGAAGAAACATATTTACCTTTTTGCAATTGTTCATTAAGAAGGATTCCAAAGCATTTTAATACACTTAAACTAGTATGGAAGCTAAATTTACAGATTACTTCTACTGCTGAAGCAAAAGGTAGCAGTGGAAGACCACTGTGCCCACTTGAAATTACAGAGGGAATTTTAAGTGAGCAATTATACTAAGATAATTCCAACATTATGTAATCTTCAACGTCTCGTGTAAAGATGGTATATGGGATAATTCCTCTTTTTTACAGGTTTGTATCTGTACTTACCAAGGACAACTACTAAGTGCCACAGTCTCATTAAAGGCATCCATGTCGCACTGCATGATTGAACAACGGAAACCAGGTCACAAACAAGCTGGCAGCAAGATCACAACCAAGGAAGGAAAAAGAATGCAAGAATTTATAAAGCTACAGTAATGATGCATTTCCATAATAATGCCTGAAATTTTCACCCTATCCCCATTCAGATTTTTGAAGAGTTCCTTTCTAATTCATGTATTAACTGTTAAATTAAGGGGATGGGGAGAGAGAATATGTGTGTGGGGGGTGGTGGGCGGGAATGGAAGAATGATATGAACTAGAAAATGCGCTTGCCACTGAAGTGTAAGCCCGTGTCCTGAGGGAAGTGTAAGCCCTTGTCCTGAGGGGCTTACACTAGGATGAACACATAAGGAAAGACAGGGATGTACTCATGAAGAGTGCATGTGCAAGAGAAACTGCAGGTGCATGTACTTAGCTACAAGGAGAGGTGGAGGATCCTGAAGGATAAGCCAGTACAAGGAACAATAAGCAATTTAGAGGGGGAGGGGGTCTAGAGAATTGATTATATACCTTCTACTTAGACCTAAGCGCTAAACTCTTATCTATAGCCATAAGTGTTCAGTATTCTCAACCTTGAAAGATATACATGTGTGCCAGATATTCCCTCTCCTCAGCTGCTTCAGCAAATTACCAGTTCCCTATTAACCTTTTCCAAAAGAACCTTTAACCCATAAACCAGTTCCCTTTCAGCTTTCTAGGGAAAGCGATGCATCCCCAACAAAGGTATATCGCTATTGTGTCCATTTTATAGATAGGGAAAGTGAGCCTGAGACAGTGACTTACCAAATTCATGGCTAAAATGGTACTGGAACCCTGGTCTCTCAGGTCCAAGTCCGACACCTTATCCACTGGCTCTCAATGGCTTTCACTAACCTCATTGGTGTGATGGTGTTGCTTTTCTATAGTCAGTGCTGAATTAAGTACCTCCAGCTGAACTCCAGGTTGCTACCTTTCAGGGTCAATACACAGGGTGATACAGTTTGTGTGAATGTTCCAAGCAATGAACAATGTTCCTGTTATACAGAACTAGTCTGCCACATCATTTTGTGGCACATGTAAAGGGCTGCTGAAGTTTCCTTCTCCACAATTCAAAAGAACTGCAAGAGCTGCTAAAAGAATTAGCATCTGACAGGTGTTTCAGAGAATATGTTTTTTTTTTCCTATGGATCTCATGTAAATTACAAAAAGCAAGTGATCAAGACGTCTTGGGTTCCAATTCTTGATTGGTCACTGCCCTCGTTGACCTTGGCCAAGTCCTCTCTTAGCTGTCATTTCTAAACCCTTCAGTGCCATGCGTAACAGGGGCTGCATTAATAAATAAAATCTGCTCCCTCAACAACAAAAGATTTCTACTTCCCAGGAAAAAAGGGCTAATTAATACTAAATATTAATTATTGAACCAGTGAACTGCTTTGCTGTGAGATGCATGGGCTGGAGAGAATTCTATCTTTCCACCCCTGCTCTCACGGACCCTCCCCATCCAGTCTCGCATCATCCACTGTTTGTTGACATTTCTGCTTGGCTATCTCACTGTCAGCTCAAGCTTAACGTGTCCAAGACTAAACTCATCTTTTCCCCTAAACCTTCCTGTGTTTCCATTGAGGGCATCACCATTCATCCTGTATCTCAGGCACAGAGCTTGGGGTTCATCTTTGATTCCTCCCTCTCCTTTAAATTTCAGATCCTTCTCCCATGCCTGGAGGGAAGGAGCTCCCTTCCTGAATGTTCTGCTCCCTTCGTACCTTCAAATTCCTCCTAAAATAATACCATCACCATCTTTGGTGCAAACAGATATTTTGACATGCCTTTGGGGTCACCTATGATCTGCTCATGTAACAAGGATTTAAAAGCAACATAATCCAAAGGAAGATAGATGATAAAAGGTAGGGCAAGAGATCATAACTCACTGTGACCGAGGATTGCAAACCAAGACTGTGTTGCAGATACTTCAGTGTAGCAGAGCAACTCGGGAAAGGGAGAAATAGGAGAAGGTGGTTGCCTTTACAAAATAGGCCACTAGTATTAAGGAATGAGCAAGGAAAGGGGATGAACAGACATGGGTGAAAACAGACATGACGCTAACCACCCTTTAACCACCCTTGGTGGTTATTTATGCATGTTGCAGGGCTGTATTGGTGCCCTATGCAGCCCTGAAACATGCATAAATGACCACCAAGGGTGGTTAAAGGGTGGTTAGCGTCATGTCTGTTTTCACCCATGCTGTACATCTTCCTAAGGTGCTATCAAGTTACTCTGTAGAACATTTGAACACTCAATGGTAGGGTTGTGGGTTCACTACAAACACTTGGGATAGAGGAGTCGAGGTGTTTGGTCTAGCATTATACAGGGCAGTTAATGTTGCTTGTAGAACTATGAATTCCTTACTTTTCAGATATTAGTTTTTCATATAATGTTCTGAATGAATTGATATGTATTTAAAACTTAAACATTCCCTTAGTAACATGTTGAATATTCAAACTGGAAGATTCTGTCTTCTCCAAATGGCCTGTAAGTTAAACAAAACAAAAAACTTCCATCGTTTTATGGGAAAAGGAGAGCATCATAAGAAAGAAGATGCCAGCCAATGGGATCCAATATCCAGGGGCAGGTCACAACTAGGCTAGGATGGTGATAAATGGAATAAATACAGCAGGAGGAATAATTGCAATGGGTTACCTGATCCTGTCTAACTTTGGGGAACCCTTCCACAGATGACTTCTCTCTTCTCTTCACACTTGCATTCTGAGTAAGCTATTGCTTGTTCTCAGCCTGACCTGCTGAGCACAGAGTCACCCTAAAGTCTTGCAAGTTCTTACGTTCTTTCCTGCGTAACCATTATTTCCTTCCTTTTGAATACAAAAATACAATACTTTTGTATTTCATGTTATTCATATCTCCTTATTCTTATTTGTTGTGATTTCATACTTACTCAACTGTAGCCATTCATTTAAAACATTTTAGTAAAGGTATTAAACACTATTTTGGAACTGGTTTGGTTATTCCTGGAGTGGGGAAAAAAGAAAAAAAGGACACTACCTAAAACCTACCCAGACTGGCACCTTTATCAGGCCACACCTCGCAGGGTTGTTGTAAGGGTGAACTAGATAAAGTTTGTAAGGCACTTTGAACACTCAAAGTACTATAAGAAAAAGAAAAATAGTATTTTATGCAAAAAAAGATGTTGCAATACAATCCTTCGATCAGATAAAACCTGCATTAGTTACTGCCCACACAAATCTCATTTCACTTCAATGTAGCACAGCTGTGATCCAACCAGAGGATTGCACCAAGACATTACCCAACAACAGATGGCAATTTTATTTTTTTATTTATTAACCATTTTTTTTTTACCCCGCCCATCCTGCTCCAGACAGCTCGGGTGGCTTACATATAAAACTAAAAGCATATAAACACATTAAAATAGAAGGCAATAAAACAACAAAGTCTCTCTCACACACACACACACACACACATCCTACACCCCATCTCCCTCGCCTCCCATCCTACACCCCATCTCCCTCGCCAAAAGCCTGGTGGAACAGCCAGGTCTTACACATTACTCAGGTATTATTAAACAGTGACTCTAGTCTCCGCAAAGGTCTTTCTGGAACTTTCAACAGTTAAAGCTTGTGTTTTCCAGAGGTTTTGCTAATTGCTACAAATACCCAATCCTGGTCTTGCTGATCTTGTGAGCTTGGCTTGCTGCACCTGCAGAGGTTGTAAATATCTGCCAGGAGACTTAACAAGCTCTGCTAGCTGGTGCAACTTGAATTCATGAATTTACAGAAATAAAAGCAACTTTAGATTCTTGTGGTACAGTGTGAGAAGACACTCTAGATTAGATTTTATCAAAATGTGAGTCATGACCCCAGATGAGGTCATGGCAGGTCTGGTCGTTAACCGCAGAACCAGCCAACTCGAATGCTAGCAGGGGAAAGCAGGAACAATCCTGAGCTGTTGCCACTCTGGTTCCAGATCTGATCATGGCAGCAGCTCAGGCACACGCCTGCTTCCCAGCCTGGGAAGGATAGAATTACTCACATTATCTTCAGAGCCATGCCAACCTCTGCCATCCACCAGAATCTACAGAAGGTGGAGAGGTGAGAGGAGAGGAACTGCTGGGCTTACAAGAAAGTGGGGGAAGTAGAACCTGCCATGACCATGAGAGGAGGGAGAGCAGTAGAGTTGGGAACTAAGGGGGTAAAGTGTGCTAGGCCATCAGGAGTGACAACTGCTGCAGATGTAAGAGGATGTCAGTGTGAAGGTATTCCTCTGACACCAGGTATTCCTGGTTTCCATCTTTTGCTGGTAGAGGGGGTGGCGAAGGCCACCTTCTGCCAGTTGTATCTAGTGCATAGGTTGCATCCATATGTCTCTGGCCCGGACCTGGCCTCCCTTGTCCATGCCTTCGTCACCTTGAGGCTGGACTACTGCAAAACGCTCTACATGGGGCTGCCCTTGTTCCTGGTTCGGAGGCTGCAGCTAGTGCAGAATGCGGCGGCCCGCCTCCTCTCGGGGACGGGTCGCCGGGACCACATAACACCTGTGCTCCGGGCTCTGCACTGGTTGCCAATAGTGTGCAGAGCTAGGTTCAATGTATTAGTATTAATCTATAAGGCCCTTCCCGGTCTCGGCCCCTCATACCTGCCGGGGGTGCCTTCTTGGAGGTCCCCTGTTAAGCGGGGGGCCACAATGGAGAGGGCATTCTCTGTGGCCGGGCCGCATCTTTGGAATTCCCTCCCGGAGGAAGGTCACCTGGCCCCAAGCCTCTTAACATTCCGGCGAGCTTGTAAAAGCTGGCTGTCGCCCAGGCCTTTGGGGAGGGTGGGTTAGTCGGTTTTTATCCCCCTATCCTTCCTTATTTTTTGTTATAATCTTGTCTTTCCCTGTTTTAATTGTTGAGATTTTTATGATGTTTTAAATATTTTAAATATTGTTTTATAGGAGATCTGTTAGCCGCCCAAGCTGTTTGCAGGAGGGGCAGGGTATAAATATATTAAATAAATAAAAAATAAAATTTCCAAAACGGCACCAGCTGGGTCGCTGTTGTTTTGGAAAAAAGCAGCTGCTGTTTGCATGCGCAGACCAGCTGCCCTTTTCCAAAACGGCAGTAACGCTGCGGCCCCATTTCGGAAAAGGACCGCGCATGTGAAGAACAGCCCTGGTGGCCATTTTGCATATGCACAGTTTGGTTTTTTTATGAGATATCTCGCAAGAAAAAAATAGATGCTTGTTTCAGCCCTACCCTCCAAAGGGTAGAGTGTCAAACAGGAGATGGAGGCAGGGATGCTTAAAGCATGTGCTCAGGATTGCGGAGGGAAAGTGAGGATTCAGATCATGGATCTGTGCAACAAACCTATCTCTTGCGCATGCCCTCATCTCCACTCCCTTCCCTTGAGCTCAGTCTTTCAGTGCTTGAGAGTAGAGGCTTGATCCAGGGGCCAGATAAACAGGTCCAGTTCAGATTTGGCCTACAAGCGAGAGGTTTCTCACCCATGCCTTAGATGAAAGAAGCATGGAAATCATTAAGCAAAATAGTCTTTCGCTAAAAGTAAAAGTTCTGGATGCTCAAAAAAAAAAAAAAAAAAAAGCTTTACTTTTTTTTTACCTTTGCCATTTTATTAACAGATTTTGCAAACTCCTCATAACTAAATGAAGGTTTTGGATAGTATTGTAACTTACATTATAGGAAGTTACGTATAGTTTAGAATGTCAATAGCACAGAAATGCCATTCTGCTCCCACCATTGCACATGTTACTGAAAGGTTCAAAATAGAACTAAGAAGCTCGCAGACCTCAAAGTCTGTAGGCAATGGGTGTAATCCAACACCCTAGGGTGCAGATTACTAATGCTGGCACACATGTGCGCATATGCCCCCCCCCCCCAGCAGCAAACTGCTAGGTGCAATGGGGCACCCTTGCCAATACAACCCCCGAGCCCACACACCCCGCAGGATGGAGCAGGAGCCTTGCCTGCTCCATCCTCCGGGCTGCGGGGGGTGGGCTGCGGGGGGTGTCATATTGGCAGGGGCACCGTTGCGCCCAGCAGCTTGCTGCGCGGGGGGCGCACGTGCGCACCCGCCTGGCCAGACGGTGCACCGGCGGGCCGTGTACGTGGCCTGTTGAATTACACCTAACGTCTGTGGAACTGAGCAGGTAAACACAGATTTTATTTATTTACTTCCTTACATTTATAACCCGCACCTCTTGCACAAGGCAACTCGTTGAGAACTACAAGCAATGATGAATCCCCCACTTTCTTGGTAATCTGTTCTCTAGGCTAATTATCCTTGTTAAAAGTTTGCTTTTAAATTTACTTAATGCCAAAAAAAGAATAATGAGGGAGGCAGGAAGAGAAATAAAATCAGATTGGCTGGGGTGCAAGTGTTTGCGTGAAGACCAGGTGAGATATGTGGTCTCTTATCAAGATGTATATGGGTGCAAAAACATTTCAACCTGGGAGCATATCTTGATTGCCTGTTTTGTCCCTGTGTGGGCATAATGAGATGCAGAGATTAGGTCTGTGGGAAAGTGTGGGTGAAAGTTGTGAAACAGCCGTAAAAAGGAGTAACTTTTCATATTATGTGTGGCATTCCATTAGAAAGAGAATAAGTCATTCAGCCAAGGGGGAAGGAACTGGCATACATACCTGTTACGTGACAAGGTGATTTAACCTGCCTACTCCCTGAACTTGTCAGGTTTTTTTTAGGTTTTGTGTCATATAAGTGTGCAAGTGAACAGCACGCAAATGGAGAGTAAAAGATTGTTCTGTTTGTCTGTGCTAAAGCACCTTTCTGGGTTTCTTCTCTCCCTCCTCCCTCTTTTATGAGCATACGTTTTAACATCTGGAAACAGGCAGCTAAGGGGAGCAAGGCTGAGTGCTAGGCAATATCTATTGGGATAAGGCAACCGGAGGAAAAAAGGCAGGATAAAAACAGCATTCTTGAAGAACTGAAGGTAAAGAGAAGAGCAGCAGCCACTGAACAAAAAGCAGCCTAACTAGGCTGGGTTGATTTTCCTGTGATGTGGTGATCCTTTTCTACAATTTGTTGCCATTGCTTCTGCTGAATTGTAACTGTAGGATCTCCTTCCCAGACTGGGAAGATAAATAAAATGTAACTTTTCCTCACCAGGGCATCTCTGCTTTCTTTTATAAAAGTCTGACCCGATTGATTTTGATCGATTGACCCACTACCACTCATGCCATTCTTGTAACATGAGTGGGTATCAACATAGAGAACATGTAGATAAGTAGACCCCATGTATGCATGGCTCCTCTTGTTTTTTCCTTGGTGCATATAGACATGTGGGTATATCTACTGATTGACCTGTGTATGTACGTTACATGTCTGTAAGAACTGTGGGATACAACATGGGTAATTTTACTTGTAAGTTGTGGATGTCTGTGGAAAGCAACATGTTTATGTAGTGGACTGCAGCTTTAATTGCATAACAGTATTGTCTGCAGGAGAATAAATGACTGCTCTACAAAGCTTGGGAAGACATGCTTGTTATTTTTTTCCATGTTTTACAGGATCACGGAAATCCAGTCCAGGAGCAAGGAATAACTTAGATAACATCTTTTAGGAGTTCTTATGTGTAGTCTATCTTGTCTAGCCTAGAGAGAAAAAGTTTTATTTCACTTAACAGGATGTCAACTCACTTTTCTATTACTGGATTCTCACCTTTCAAGCATCTGACAGCAATCCATTTGACTAACATGACAGCAACATAGTCACTTTACTAGGGAAAGACTGAGGTAGGATTTGTCTTTGGCAGCACCAGAAGGCAGCACGATGGTGTAGTTAAGGGATTCACTGAACTTGTCCTGGACAGAGATCCATAGTAAGGAGATCCTTCTGTAAGAGTAAGATATTGTGTCTGAGATATTGATAGAATCTCATAAATTTGCCTTGCTATTCTGTACAGAGCCCACTTAAAGTTTCAGTAAGTCTAAAAACATTAGGCCCAGTAGACTTTTTGTCTGTGTCACCCCCCACTTTGGATCTGGGAATAAAAGTTTCTCAAATTAGAAGACACAGGTAAAGTGTATCATATTTATAGCAATTAGACTGCAATCCCATCTGGGGTAACAACCCACATTTTGGGCACCTCCATAATAAAGACAGGCTTTATTTCCAGATTTCCAAGCAGAGTTAGTTCATAGACTATGCCACCACATTCCCTTAAGAATCAGGTTTCAAAACCATATCCTCTCAGTAAAAGGATCAAAATGTAACTGTCATGTTTAGCCAAGACATGCTGCTCTAGCTGTAAATGAAGCTCTTCTTAAAGGTTAATGTACTCTTCTTTTTTACAGAATTCATACTGCAGTTTATTTTACAGAAAACAAACCAACTAGAACGTGTAGAGAAGTTTCTCACACATGAAGTCTCTCCAGCCTTGCCTCTGCCCCAGTCCCTAGCCAGCTGGTGTCCACTGTAGGCATCTTCAAGAGTCTCAATAAAATAAAATAAAGTAGCTGAAAAATTATCTTTGATCTATAAAAGTGGTACTTCCATGAGCAGAGCAGAGGTATATTCGAAAGCCAGTGCAGAGATACTGATTTTTCTAAAGCTACCTGTGTTTCACCTGCTCCTGAAATAAAGGATTTCAGTCTACAGGCCTGTGTCCTCATGCCCCATTCACCCACTCCTTGTCCATCTTTTGGAAACACTATCATACAGGATCAGGGTAGGAAGAAGTTTATCATCCTCTAGTAGGGAAAAAAAATAATAATCTTGCACTGCTTCGCCTGTGCATGCACTTTGAATGGTAAATACACTGTGGGGAACGACATATCAGCACTCCCAGACAGTTCCACAGACAAGTGAACTCCACCCTCTGCCAACATAGCTGGTAGTGCAAACTCCAGCTACACATCCAAGCAGGAGAATCCCACAGCCTACCAGCTGAGCGAAAGGACAAGACACCACCCTGACCTCAGCAAATCAAACCATATCATGGGGCACAGATTTGGTGTGCCCCCTTCCTAGGGGTATGGCTACCCCCAAAGCTATTAAGAGGACAAAGTTATACGCCACACAAGGGGTGGAGGGTGCTACCTTGGTGACAACAAAACTTGGGAGACGCGGAGGACGCCCGGAATGGTCTTGCCCCAACAACACACAGGACTCATGCCACGTAGGATGCCTTCAGCCAGGCACACGGGCTGGGTAGTTCGCAGCGCAGGAGGGAGCAGGGACCACGGGGCAGTCCCACAGTTAGCTGCCAACCCCGACAGGGGAAGGGTGCCCTGGGCTAGCACCCCACGGGGCAGGGCGCTTCCGCACGAAGTCCAGGATGTCCCCTCGCCCCGACTCTGAGGGAGCCGTCCCCGCTTACAGGCTGGGGGGGCTCCTCAGCCCGAAGAGGGAATAAAGGTGCTTACCTCGGCTGAGGCAGCCGCATCCCCGCGCGCAGACCCGGACTGCGCTCCAATCGCCGCAAATGGGCTACCGAGGCAAAAGGAAAGAGGCGCCGCAGCGCGGGCCCCTCCACATGCCTCTGTCAGGCCACACCCCCTCCCAGCCAAGCCACGCCTCCTCCCCGCCTCTCCCAAACCAGACCACGCCCCTCCCCCTTCGACTTGACTTTTCAGTGGCCCCACCCCCTCTCCTTTGTGTCCTGCCCCTTCCTTGCAAACTAAGCGAGAGGGGCGGTGTTTTCAACTCCCCGGAAGTGAGGTGCCGCAGGTCCCTAAAGCAGGACGCGGAAGGGGATATTTCCTCGCCCCTCCCCCAATGACTTCCACAGTGAGCGCTTTCCCACGCCCCTCGGTCTCCATAGGTCACGCCCACTCTGCCTTGCTCCCTCCTGGGCGCCCCCTGCTGGAGACTGAGTGGGCGACCTATGGGGAAGCCCCCTCCTTCACCCCATGGGACGCCTTAGCGCCTGTGGGAGCGAGTCAGTCTCTCTTGTGCGGCTGATGCTCTGCCCCAGGGGGAAGCCAAAAGTGAGTTCCCCATTCAGGGACACTCCCAGGGCTGGCTCTGGGGTGAAGATTCCTCCTTCCCAAACTGCCAAGCCTAGGAGGGGAAGGGGGGCAGACTTCTGATTCAAACCTGACCCTAATTCTAGCCTCCCCACCCACTCAGAGAGTCATTCCATTGCCCCAGAAACCTTTCCCATTTCCCCTCCCCTCCTCGCGCTCATTCACCCCCTGTATCCATTTGTTTGGTGCTACTAGCATCCTTTAGGATTGTTGGATGAGAACAGAAGGTTGCTACCTTGTAAACAAGGTTCTTCGAGATGGCTCCAGACAGTCTCATAAATGGGTTTGCGCTTGCGTGCCCTTCTTATCTTACTGGTATATACCAAGCTCATATTTTAAAAACCATGTGACGTCCACGAGCCCCCACCCTATATAAGGCATCTTCCCACCTAAACCCAACAGTTCCTTCCAACCCAGAAGTCATAGAAGAAAATTCCATGAGGGGCTGGAAGGGTGGGTATTTGTGAGAATGTTTGGAGCCATCTCAAAGAACCTTGTTTACAAGGTAGCAACCTTCTGTTCTTCTTTGAATGGCTCCTCCCATTCTCACAAATGGGAGAGTACCAAGCCTAGCCAGAGGCGGTGGGGGAATTTTCTATGATGTAAACAGGAGTAATCATTCTTATAAAGTACAGTCATAATTTATTTGTGCACAACAGGTACATAGCAATACATTTTTACAACTTTATGTGAACACCAATAATAAAGATATATAAGCACAAGTTAGGGGAAAAGTTGTGTCTGATTTCTCGTTATTTAAAAAACGAGATGAGGATGGAACTCCCCAACGTTGTATGAGACCGGGAGTCCAAGTGTAGGGCATAATGTTTAATGAAGGTATGCTGGGAACGCCATGTAGCTGACCTGCAGATTTCCTGGGGTGAGACATTGGCAAAAGCTGCAGTGGATGCTCCTACGCCTCAAAGGGAATGAGCGCATAGATTGGGAGGGGGGGTGAGCCCGCTTGCTAAGTATGCTGATGAGATAGTTTGGACCAGCCATTTAGAGATGGTCTGGGAGGAAATCTTTTGGCCCAGGCGGTGCAAGGATAGCGAGACAAATAAATAGTCAGAGGATCTACAGTGAGCAGTCTTGTCCAGGTATAGAAGACTAGCTCTCTTGACATCTAGAGTATGAGCTGACCTCTGAATAATGAGGAGGGGGAGAAAAAACTGGGAGAACCATCTTTTGTGCTAAGTGGAAAGGGGAAACTATCTTAGGGATGAAAGAAGGGTGGGCTGAGATTTCCACCCTGCTAGGAAAAATTTGCAAATAAGGTTCTTTTATATAGATGGCAGCTAATTCACTAACCCTTCATAGGGAAGTAATAACTACTAAAAATACCGTCTTCAAGGACCAATGGAATAAATCAGACTGGTCGGGGGGTTCAAAAGGATGGCCTGTAAGGTACTGCAGAACCAATATCAAATCCCATTGGGAGAGAGGCAGTTTATGAGGCAGGGAATAGATTAGTCAACCCCTTGAGGAATTTCTTCACCTTAGGGTGAGAGAAAAGGGAATAGGAACCTCCCTCTGGGAAATGTCTAGCAATAGCTGAGAGATGGACCCTTAGGGAGGAGTGTGCCAAACCTGACTGAGCCAGTTGGAGCAAATAACGTAAGATTACATCTACCGAGATTTGTTCAGTAGAGAGAAACTGGTTAGACAACCAGACCGAGAATCTTTTCCACTTAGAGTCATATGACCTCAGAGTGGAAGGTTTTAGGTCACTAGTTAGGACTAAACGTATTTTGTCCTCAATGGGATCGGGGATTGGAGCATTGGATGCGAAATGCATGGAGGTTCAGGTGACTCATGTCAGGGTGGAGTATTTGACCCCGGTGCATGGACAACAGGTCCTTGGTTTGAGGTACGGGGAACACTACGTTGGCCAGGAGAAGGAGTTCTGTGTACCAAATTTGGCGAGGTCAATCCGGGCAGATTAGAATGAGGTTGGCTCCCTCCTCTCGTATTTTGTTCAAAACCTTGGGAATGAGGGGAACAGGGGGGAACACATAGAGAAGATGGGTAACCAGGGTAAAAGAAACGCAACTGCTATCGATGCCAGGTCGTGCGCCGCTCTGGAGCAGAAGAGGGTGCACTTGGCATTTGCTGCTGTGGCAAAGAGGTCTATGAGGGGAGTGCCCCAGAGTCTTATCAACTGTAGAAATACCTGAGTAGAGAGTTCTCACTTGTGGTGTTCGATGGAGAGTCTGCTGTGTATGTCTGCTCTTGTATTGTCTGTACCTGCAACATGTGTGGCTATGAGATGTATGTTCTGAGTCCTTGCAAAATGCCATATCTTCATGGTCACTGACAGAGCTCTGGAGATCTCGTGCCACCCTGTTTGTTCAGGTACCACACTGCTGTCATGTTGTCACAGGCGATGTTCACTACAGTCTCCTAGAGTCTGGGACTGAATGCTTTCAAGGCATTTAGAATAGTTATGATCTCCAGAGAGTTTATGTGCAGCTGTTGCTGGTGCTTGGTCCACAAACCCAATATATTGAGTTTGTGCAGGTGAGCCCCCCATCCTGTTAAGGAATCATCAGTTGTTAGAGTATTAGTTGGGAACAGTATCTCGAAAGACCTACCCACCAGTACAAAATCTCTGCATTTCCAACAGGAAAGGGAATCCAAAATGTGTGCGGGGATCCTTAACCTTTTATGAGGAGGATCTGTGAGGGGGTTAAAAAGTTTCAAGAGCAATAGTTGCAAAGGGCGCATATGGAGTGGTGGCAGTGGTAAAGACCATGAGACCCAGAAACCTTTTAAAGATCTTAACAGACTGGGATCTGTTAATAGAAAGGGTGTACAGGATTCGTGAGATATCGTGGAACCTGTCCTCGGGGGTAAACATTTTTGCTGCCGAAGAATCCAGTATAGACCCTATATAAGAAACTCATTGGGTCGGGGAGAGGATGGACCTCTGATAATTAACAGACAAGCCCAGGCAGCTACATAGGTTTAAGGTAAATTCTACATTTGTAATAAGGCTCTGAGGGAAATCTGCCACCAAGAGCCAATCATCCAGATATGGAAAAATGGAGATACCTTGCTGTCGAATGTGGGCTGACAGGAGCTAAAACATTAGTGAACACTCTTGGGGCGGAAGACAAACCAAAGGGAAGTGATGAAAACTGCAGATGGGTGGAATTATGAATAAAACGGAAAAATTTCCTACAGTCAGGGTGAAGCCTGATGTGGAAATATGCATCTCTTAAGTCTATTACCGCATACCATTGGTGCCTGTGGAGAAAAGGTGCCAAACGGTCTAGAGTTAGCATCTTAAATTTGCGGTAAACAACGAAGTAGTTAAGTGCTCTGAGATCTATGATAGGTCTATAGCCACCATCTTTTTTGTCAACCACAAAGTAATTGGAGTAGAAACCTGAAAAGATAAAATGTGAATCAGCTCTTTTGATAACACCCTTGGTATACATGTCATCAACTTCTTTATTTAAAGAAAGCAACTGGGAGGAAGAAAATTGAACAGACCTCAGAATTGTGTTCTGGGGTGGTAAAACAGAGAAAGAAACCTTATAACCAAATTCTATAATATGTAAAACCCATTTATCAGAGGTAATGCTCTCCCAAGCAGGGAGGCAATTCAACAAGGCATTTTCAAAGTTTACTATAGTGATCTGAGTAAAGGAATGAAACTCAGATGGTGGCAGTAATTGTCACTTTCGACCCCTGGAAGAAGGGGTAGAGTAAGGCTGTTTGGGACTACCCCTCTGCCAATAAGAAGTATACTGTGGTCTTGACCCATCCTGATATGGAGCAGAGTAGGGATAATACCTCTTTTGTTGTGGCTGGAAATTTCCCGCATAGTACTTGTGAGGCCTGTACTAAGAAGATTGGCTGTGAAATTGACGAAAATTGTTGATATTGGGGGCCTTGGTCCCTCTGTGAGATCTTCATTTTAATTGCTGTAGCGTGGGACTTTTGAATCTTATCTAAAGTCTCATCTGTCTCTTTGGCAAAGAGACCAGATTGATCAAAGGGCAAGTTCTCAATTCTTGACCTTGTGATGAGATTCAAATTTGGTTCCATGAAGCCAGGCAAATCTTCGGGTCACTATGGCATTAACGACCCCCCGTGCTGCTGCCTCTGAGGAGTGGCGTGCAGTCTGTAATTGGAATTTTGCTGTGAGCAAGCCATCAGAGCAAACCGTCTGTAGGGACTTCTGTTTGTCCTTTGGTAGCAACGGAATAGCTTTCTGCACTTCCTCCCACAGGTGGTGCTGAAAGGAAGCCATACCTGCAGAGTAGTTAGCTGCCCTCATTAGCATTGTACTAGAGGCAAAGACTTTTCTTCCAAACACATCAATACGTCTGCTCTCTTTATCAGCGGGTGAAGTCTCCTGTGTGTGTTTTTTTGGAACCTTTCTGCTGAAGCTGCCACAATGAGGGAGTTAGGCAGCAGGTGTTCAAAGAATATAGAGCCCTGCTGCGGAGGGAATAAATAATAACTTGCGGTCGCTGAGATTGGCTGTATAGATGCTGGGTTAGACCACAGTTTTTCAGCATCCATGGCACGTCGCTTAAAAAGGGGCAAAGTCAGTTTAGATTGCGGGGGCTTCTCAATGGAGGAGTAAGCTGGATCCACCTCTTGTTCTGTCATAGGGGATGTGATGATCTTTAATACTTCAGTGAATTTTTTCAACTAAAGCTGGAACTCCTTATGGTCCTGAGAGGAACCTGTAGATCCTGCTGCTTGGATGTCATCAGAGGGTGGCGGTGATAGGCTCTCTGAATCTGGATTGTAAAAACCCTCTGGTGTTTCAGATAAAAGAACCACAGGTTCAGGTAGGAGATCGGGATCAGGTGGAGGTGTGGTGGTGGCGTCTACCTGAGGTGGAGAGGGAGCAAGCTGTGGGAGAGGTAGTTTCCTCTTCTCTCTGAGACGTCTCTGTTTCTCCTGACGTTTAAGGAATACCCTCTTAGCCTCTATCTAGAAAGGAGTCAGCTCCGGGATCATGGGAGCCTCTAACTGCGCCGGCGTTGAGGATTTTGCTTTCGACATCGAGACGCATCTCCTCGACGTCGAGGGCAGCGGTGACGTCGGAGTTGTCGACGTCGAGTGCAACTGCAGATGTCGTGAATGCTTCAACGTCGATGAATTGAGCGCTGTCGAGGTCGGTGGGAGAGAAAACCTCATAGATGACATCATATGCGTCATATAGGGCTGGATGGAGGAGAAGAACTGTCGACGTCAGCATGGGACAGCGTCGGCTGTGCACTTGTAGAGGTCGACGATTTTACGAGTTGTTGTAAACAAGACACAAAAAATTTCGTCTCTTGTCTCCTGGCTCTCTCTTGCTCTTTAAAATAAGTCCATGGAAAGTCAGCTTCTGAATGGGGTACAGGAGGGAGATTTCTGGTTTTCGGCTCCTGTTCCCGGGTTTCAGCTACCTAGTGAATACGAGGGGGCTGATAAGGAGAGCCCACAAACGGCTCATTAGTTTCCTCCTCCGCATTATATTGTGGGGAGGTAATGATTAAAGGAGAGACAGGACTAAGTGGGGCCAAGAGGTCCGCTACTAAAAAGGAATCTTCCTCGTCAGAGGGAGAAAGGGAAACTGAGCGAACCACCGTGCTGGTGGGCTCTATCTCTTGTCCAAGTTTTAATCTCTTAGGAGGCAGAGAGTTAGAATCTCCCAGTCTAGAAGTACTCGGTAGAGGTGACTGCCTGGTAGGGCTGACTGAAGCCGTAGGGGGGGAAAGTGTAACTTCCGCCCCAATACTTGGTACTTGGGGAGAAGGGTCCGGTTCTTTGTCAGTCATAGCAGACTTACATTTTTGTTCATCCTCTAATTCTTTCAGAAGCGCTGGGAGTCTGATGGTACGCTCCCTGATGGTTTTAGGCTTCATGAAGAGACATTCATGACAGTCTTGCGGGTCATGTTTAATACCCAGGCAGACTAGACATTGTCCATGAGGATCCTTGGTGGTCATTTTCCTGTTACAGGAAAAGCAGCGTTTAAAGCTGTGTTTAATTGGAGTCATAGTGGAGGAGCTTAGTAAAAGACAGTAAGCTGTGAAAGCGGTTGGAAGGAGCTGTTGGGTTTAGGCGGGAAGGTGCCTTATATAGGGTGGGGGCTCATGGATGTCACATGGTTTTTAAAATATGAGCTTGGTATATGCTGGTAAGAGAAGGGCGCGCAAGTGCAAACCCATTTGTGAGAATGGGAGGAACCACTCAAAGACGAACTGTGCTCTCTGGTCTTGTGGGGGAGGCAGAAGAACAAGAGACAGAAAAAGGTGGCACAGAGCTTGAAGGGACCACAAGCGTTGTAGTCTAGCCCCCTGAAGTTTGAAGGACACGCCCTGAGTCACATTTGTTAGAAAAAGAAAGTGTTACCATAATTTATGGGCAGGCTCATATGCTTCACTTAGTTATTTCTGGTTTGTCCCTGGCCTCCATGCATTGTGGTTCCCCTCCTGAATCACCTCAGACCCTCTACAGGCAGGGGCTCCCTGTGATTGGGGCTCTGTGGGTCCATTTGTAGGCTCAATGCTTTTCACACTTACGTGGCCATTTCAAGTTTATTCATGGAACCTGCGGTGAAGCGCTGTGGAGGAGCTGCTTCAGGAGCAAGTCCACTTCACCACTTGCTCACCTGAGGCCAGCACAGAAGAGGTTAACCTGGAGCCCAGGAAGCAAAGGAGTCAGGTGACTGGAAGGGGGTGGGTCACATGACAAGGCTGCAGCTTATAGGGGAGAAGCTAGGCCACCCAAGGGGAGTTAGCTTGGAAACAACAATGTGAGTGTGGGTTGAATCAGTTTGGAGCTACCTGGGTGCACTGCCTAGGCAAGGAACTTGGAAGTTCAGGTAGGTAGTGTGAGGGATAGGAAGGATGGGGGAAGAGGAGAGAAGAGAACCCACGGACCTGTTGCTCTACGCTGGGACTCTCTGCTCAGGGACTCCTGTGGATTAGGGGTGCTCACAATTCTGTTGTAAAAGAGTCCCCTCAAGTTGGAAGTTAGCCCTAAGTGTTCCCGAAGGAACGAGGCCGGGTCATCATAGGGGAGGAGATCAAGCAGAGAATGTGAGCAAACCCCTAGCACACTCCACAGGGGGACAAGGTCCCTGCCCCCACAGCCTTGAGCCCACAAACCCACCCTTATAGTGCCGGGGTGAGATTGCCACGTGAACGGAGTGAGGGAGGGGGAAAGGACCACGGGGGGAATCACCAGGAAGGGGTTAACCAGCACTAATCTATAGGGAGGACACCCAGGGGGTACCAGGAAATAGTCTATGGTGCTCACCAACAGTAATGACCCCTTCTAGACGCACACACTCACTCGCCTCTCACTCACCTCGCACTCGACCCACTCTCACAGACACCACTTCAGATAGGAACACCACAAGCTTCGCTCAGTCGCACAGGGGCCAGTTCACAGCTATGCTGATCGCCGGCCCCGAGGAATGAGCGCGGGACTCTAAAATACCCCTAGCTCCGCCCCTGCTGCGCTCGTAGGCGTGTGGAGCGGCGCAGCGTCAATTCTGGCCCCGCCCCTTCTTCTGCCTGGGGGAACCCGTCCCTTCCGGTGTGTCTCGCTCCCTCTGCCGGTTCGCCCTGTGCTGCTTCAGCGCTAGAGGGGGGATCCTCTGTACCGATCCCAGCTTGTCTCTCTGTCCCTCCCTTGTGGTGCTTGGGAGGTTAAGGTTGGTGGGGCGAGACCCGATGGGGCGGTTCTTTGGTTCTGGGGGCGCCACCCTCTCTCTGTCCCTGGTTCCCCCTCGTCCCTCCTCTCCCCTGTAAACCCCGTCCAACCCTGACAGCTAGAGTGGCCACTGATGCACTGCCAGAGTAGAGGACAAAATTTGCATAAAGTTTACATATACTAATTTACATTCATTTATGCAAATGTAGACATGGGGAGGGGCTCACGCTCATTCAATGTGCAGACATTGGAGGAATAACAAACGCACGGGAACACACAGATGTGGGGAGGGGTACAGACAAGAACCACAGGGGAGGCGTACGCACTCACAAGACACAATGCACAGATACCACACACACACACACACACACGGGGGAGGGGGGCTCACACTCGCACAACCCTTTGGCCTTGTCCCTCGACTGACACAATCCCCACGAGCGAGCTGCCTGCTTATCCCTGGGGGGCCTGTGCCTGCTCCCACCTGCACCCAGGACCTCCTCTAGCATTTGCCTTCGGCTTCATGGGCAGGTCTCTTGGATGGGTCTGTGGTGCCAGCTCGGGGCCACGGAGCCTCACGCTCGTTGGGGGCTGGGGTGATGCCTCCTGGAGTCCACCCTCCTTTGCTTTCTTCCTTGACTCCCTGAGCCGTGCAGCACCTGTGTGGGAATGCAAACAGCTCCTTTCAAAGCCGTCTCCTCCTTCCTGCTCCCCTGGGTGGGTGAGTAAGTGGGCAGGAGGGATGACTTCTGCCTCTGGCCCACCCAGGGGGAACAAAAGGAGGAAGAGGCTTTGCAAGGAGCTGTTGTGCTCCCCACAAAGGGACACAGAGGCTCTCTCTCTGGCCTGGCCCCAGCTGAATTGGTGCCTGTCAGCAAGCCAGCCCAGTGCCAATCAGCTGGCAGCCCTTGCCTCCTTCTCACTTGCTGCCCCCCATGCCTGGAACTCCCTCCCTGTCCACATCCGCCTTGCCCCCTCCCTTCATACCTTCAAATCTCTCCTGTCATTCTCATCGTAACCAAGCCAAGTACGTGCACTTGAGACCTCGCATCTTCATGAATGTTAGACCCCTTGTCTCTCCCTCTGTTCTCCTACCTAAGTCTCTCCCCCAACTCCTGTCTCTCAGATTGTAAGCCCTAGGGGCAGGGACCGTGTCTTTTTTATTACTTTGTAAAGTGCCAGGTACACTGTTGGCGCTATATAAATGTTTGTTAATAATAATAATAATAATAATAAAAGAATGGAAGCTGACCCAAGCCATGCTTCTATGCCTATGGGGCCAGCGACGGCAGCAACCGCACTTTGGGGGGATAGAGCCATGGGATGTGGGGAGGTGGCTGCCGAGGACTGTCTGGTAGAATACCAGATAAATGGCTATCCTGCCAGGAGAACATTAGTGTGCTCAGGGGATACTAGGAAAAAGCAAGTTGCCTGGGAACCTCTAGTCAGGTTGGGGCAACCTCTAGGCTTAAATTGCAGACAGGCTAGGAGAGGAAGAGCTGGTAGTCCAGTTATGGGCACAGTATAACTACATACAGCCTAGCCAAAGGGGAGTAGGGTCAGTTTACCAGTAGGGAGAAGAAGAGCTCAGGGTGTGGGGTATGTGGGATAACCAGTGATGAGAAGCTGATGATTTCTATTGTTTTCTACTTTGAGGGCTTGCCCAAGGATGTGGGTAACCCACAGAGAAGCAAGCAAGTAAGCAAGCCTGCCCAAAGAGATCCCAAGGGCATGGGGTCAATGTGGTGGTGTCCCATGGAGGGTAAGTAAACCCAAGTGGGCATAGGAGGGAGGCCAGTCACTCATCTTAGGAAGGACTTTGAAGAAGGGCCCAAGACCGCCCCAGACCTGGACAGCCAGATGTTGGAGTAAGTGAACCAAGGCAAGAGAGTGGGAAAGCAGCATACCCAGAGCAACTAGCTTTCTAGCTGCAAAGGGCCTAGTGAGCAGACCGCTGCACCCAAGAATTAAGGACTGGGGTATGGAGGTTGTAGTTGCTGTTTTGGTCTCAAAAGTAATAGATGGAGTCAAAGTATTTCAGATGATGTCTTTTATTGGACCAACATTTATTGGTGAGGGGATGCAAGCTTTTGAGCCACACAGGACTCTTCATCAGGTGATAGGCAAGTCGGAGCTGGGGTATGGAAGACACCCCAGCTACAAAACAGCAAGTGTGGAGAATGTGAGGAGTGAGCCACCGTCCTCTAGAAGGGGGACCATGGACTAGGCATCATGGCTGGAGGCCTTACATCCTAGAGACTACCCATTGCTGGAACCCAATTCCCAAGTCAGCATCTACGCTGGTGATGGGAATGTCCATAGAAAAGAACTATTACTATCCCCAGCGATGGCAAAACAACTGCAGGGACCAGAAAAAGTCAAGGCAGTGGCCAATAAACTGAGTGGTACTTATCCTGAAAGGACTTCTGATCAGGCTGGTCTGCTGTTTTTTATAGACCCCCATCTATTAGGAATCCCTGTGGGAACCCTCAATTAATTATTATTAATTATTATTATTATAAACATTTATATAGCACCAGTCGTGTGGCCTGGTGCTGTACAGAACATAGAATTAGACGTGGCCCTCAATGCATAGAATCGTAGAGTTGGAAGGTATCTCAGAGGTCATCTAGTGCAACTCCCTGCTCAGTGCAGGAAACCCACAGCTACAGCATCCCTGACAGATGGCTGTTCAGCCTCTGTTTGAAAACCTCCAGCAAAGGAGAGCCCAATACCACCCTAGGCCATCTGTTCCACTGTTGAACAGCTCTTACCGTTGGAAAGTTCTTGCTAATGTTTAGCATAATCTGCTTCCTTGTAATTTGAGCCCATTGGTTCTAGTCTTGCCCTCAGGAGCAACAGAGGATACATCCGCTCCATCTCCTATGTGACAGCCGTTCAGATATTTGAAGATGGCTATCATGTCTCCCCTTAGTCTTCTCCAGGCTAAACATACCTAGCTTCTTCAACCTTTCCTCATAGGACTTAGTTTCCTGACCATCTTTGTTGCCCTCCTCTGAACTCATTCCAATTTGTCAATGTCCTTCTTAAAATGCGGTGTCCAGAACTGGACATGGTACTCCAGATGAGGTCCGACCAGTGTAAAAAAGAGTGAAACTATTACTTCTTCTGACCTGGACACGATGCTTCTGTTAATGCAGCCTAAAATTGCATTAGCCTTTTTAGCAGCTGCATCACACTGCTGACTCATGTTTGGCTTGTGATCAACTACAACTCCTAGATCCTCTTCACATCATGTACTGCTGATAAGCCAGGTATCGCCCATCCTATACTCGTGTGTTTTGATTTTTCTTACCTAAATGCAGAACTTTACGTTTATCTCTGTTGAATTTCATTTTGTGAAATGAAATTCACAGTTCGACAGCACAGTTCCACAGTCTGCATTATTCAGCCTGGATCCAACCCTGATTGGGCATGACTAGAACACACAGATCTGTGAAATAATAGAGAACACTCTGATAAAAGAGAAAACTCAGATGTTTCAAACAAGTGAGCCACGCCTATGCTGCAGCCGTCATTCCCAGTCCCAAATATGGTGATCAGTTTAGGCCCTGAGCATGTGTGCAGGACCCACCAGTTTGGAACCAACCTGGCATATAATTCTAGTACTCAGGCACTGGCTCATCCCACCAGTCCCACCTCCAGTTGTGGACAAGTTTGATGCTTCAGAAAGAAAGGGAAAAAACAAAACATACTTTGGGCTAATAAAAAAATCCTCCTATAGTATTAAATAGAAAACTCCTTACAAGTTATACATTTTCAATGGAATGGATAGATCTGCTGTTACGCTTTTACAGGCTGTGACCCCACTAAAAACCATAATAATTGCAACTTCAAACATTTTAAAAAAAAAAAAAATCCCATATTATGCAGATCTACAGGATAATCCTCTACCATTAAAGTCAGAAGGTGGCTTGCCACTAACTTCAATAAGTCTCTAGTCTCCTCAGGACCTCATTTAGCAGTGAGGTAACCCTACTTGGGATAACCCCTCATTTAACAGATGATCCCACAGAGCAGGGGCAAGAGACCTAAAGATGCTGTATTCCAAATCATGGGGACAAAGCAAAATCTGGAAGTAGAGCATGCCTGACTGCTGCCCTCGCAGTCATTAGACTATAGGACTAAGGAAGAATACTTACACAGTTCAGCTACACAGACTTGACACAAATGTAATTACAAGGTATAAAATATCCTGTCCTGCAAAGTATGGGTCATAGGGAAAACCAGTTGGGGTCACAACTTTATATTTAAGTCTCAAAGTGGGGTCAAGCAGCATTGCAAAGGCACTTGAGGAAAAGCTGATATAAGACCAAAACAGGGCAAATTAGTCCCTTTACCACTGTTGTCAATTTGAGACTGTCTTTGTACCATATTTTCTGTCAAATATAATTCCATAAGCAAAACCAAATAACAGAATATACAAGAAACGAACTTTCCTTGGGATTTCACACAGTTCTAGTGGAAAATTACTTTTTGGTTAAAAGGTTCCCATTTTACTCATTCCTTCTCACCAGCTCATCCATGTGATTTCCATTCCAGCTGAACCTCCCAGAAATTTGGTAACTTCACTGATTAGTCAAATTGAATGGCTTAGACTTTTTCCTTTATGAGGCGTGATACAGTAGTTAGAGGAGGAGATGACAGGGTAGCAGTAGCTTTAAAAAAAACCAAACTCTTGTCGTAGCCAGTGGAGTGGGTGCTTTTGGAGTTGGAGGGGTGCCGTATTGGAGTGAGGCTGGAGACCCAGGGATGCTTTAAAATAATGAGATTTGTTTAAATCAAGAGACTTTGGAGTCATATATTTTGGCTTCTTTTAATTTAATTCTTTAGCTTTGGTTTCCGAAACTTTAGAACACACATTGCATCCACATTTTCAAGCATTTCTTGGCAACCAAGAGGGGGAGGAACTTA
>QEPC01013222.1:1570541-1583609 GCA_003113815.1 Sphenodon punctatus
GAGAAGAGGAGAGGGCCAAGAACAGAGCCTTGAGGAACACCAACCGAGAGGGGGAAGGAGGAGGAGGCGGAGTTGGAGAGAGACACATTAAAGGAGTGGTCAGAGAGGTAGGAGGAGAATCAGTTATGGACAAAGCCACAAAAGCCAAGGGAGTGAAGGGAATCCAGCAAGAGTGAGTGGTCAACAGTATCGAAGGCAGCAGAGAGATCAAGAGATCAACTTGTCGATACAAGTTGATCGGGAGAGGGGGGCCCAGAAGAGCATGTGCTCCTGTAAGCACCCTCCCTGATCAGCTGTTTGTCAGGGTGGGGACAGGGGCAGTGCAGCTCCTCTGGGCTCCCCCCATCAGCTGTCAGCCAGGTGGATGTGGGGGAGGGGAGCCTGGGCTCTTCCCAGGCTCCCCTCTCCCCCCAATCCACCTGACTTACAGCTGATGGTGGGAGGGGGAGCCTGGGAAAATGGCATGTGTTCTTCCTGTGCTCCCCTTCCTCATCAGTTGTCGGGGGGGAGGGGGAGAGGAGCGTATGCCCTCCTCTGCCCCCCCCAACAGCTGTTTGTGTGTTCAGCTCCCTGCACTGGCCCCGCAGTGTGGCAGGGCCAATTGCCCACCCCAGGGCAGCGCAGGGATCGGGCCCACCCTGCTCATATGGCTGCACCCCATCTCAAATAAGCTGAAAATGTAGTGGTGGAGAGATGTGGCTAATATCATCCCCCACATCCCTAACTTTATTGTGCGGGTGACCATGAACAAAGCATGTGTAATTAAAAATTGGTTTGCTCTTGCTTTTGCAAGAAGTTCCTTTTGCTCCCAATTCATCCATCAATAAATGGGTAAATGCAGAACTTTCCAGTTCACTGGTTCCCCCAGCCATATGGATTCCCCTATCATTACCCCACTGTGGGGCAAGGTAACAATATGTAGTCACATGAGGCCTTTTTCAGCTTGTGTATCAAGCTAATCAAGCCCACAGCCACCATATCTTGTAAATTTTGCCTAGTGTGAACCCAGCCTACTGCTAATATAAGATACAGTCAAATTTACACATGCATGTCAAACAGTGCTAATGAATTCCAAGTCATTCACACACTCCTCTAGCACTTTATAACAAGCAATTCTGCTGAGATCAGCAGAGTTAAAAGTGAGGTGAAAACAGGTCAGAGTTCTAGATCAACGTTAAACTTGGAGCAAATAATCTGCTGACCTTATATTTGTGTATCTATTTTTAAACTCAGGACAAGGTACATAAAAATGTAATGATATTGCTTTTGTCAAGTACAGAAATATTCCTCACTCTTCCTGGATTTGTGGGCACAAGAGAGAGCTCCACAAGACAAGCGGGACCACCCTGCCTTTGCACGTGCTTTCGGACAAGCGAGGCAAGCTGGAGCCAGACACTACCAGTACTGGGCTGCTGCGCATACAGCACTGGCAGCTGCCAACAAAGCTGGCCTACCAAGTCCATGTGTGCCACTAACAGGGCTGGGCCAATAGAGTTGGGCTGCTGTGTGTTTCAGCAGCAGACATTGCCAAAGTCAGCCCTCCATCTCCAATGAAAGTAGCAAGAGGGAAAAGCTGAGCAGGCCTGGTGTTGGAAGATGAAGGAAAACTGGGCCAAGTTTGGGAAGGGAGCTGCAGGGCAGCAGGGTCAATGCTGTCTACCATTCCTAGAGAGAATGTGCATATGTTTATTTATTTTAACAGTTTAATACTCTGCCCAACTCCCCCTTACATGGCTTGGGGAGCTTACAATTAAATCATATAAATATAAAACAACATACCCACCCAACTTAAAAATATAAAAAACACAAAACCCTCCCATAACTCCCTCCCCACACTCCCCACCACATAACCACCCTCACCCGTCCCCTCCACCAAACGCCTGGCGGAACAGCCAGGTCTTATACAAGTGATGAAAGGTCAACAGGTCTGGGGCTAGGTGAGCCTCCTCCAGGAGGCAGTTCCACAGCCGAGGTGCAGCTACCGAGAATGCCCTCTCCATAGTGGCCCCCCGACTGACTTAGGGGACCTCCAGGAAAGTGCCCCCTGCAGACCGCAGAGGTCGATTCAGGACCCGGGGAGTGAGGCAATCCCACATATAGGTCAGGCGGAGGCCGTGTAGGGCTTTAAAGGCAAGAACCAAGACGATGAATCAAGCCTGGAAAAAAATAGGCAGCCAGTGAAGAAGACGGAGCACCGGTGTAAAGTGCTCCCAGCGACTCAACCCTGTAAGGAGCTGGGCCGCTGCATTCTGCACCAGCTGTAACCTCTGGACCATCACCAAGGGTAGCACCACATAGAGCATGTTGCAGTAGTCCAGCCTCGAGGTAACAAAAGCATGAATGATGGTGGCCAGGTCAGAGTCTGAGAGGTAAGGCCGAAGCCACTGAACCAGATGTAACTGTCAAAAGGCCCCCCTCGCCATTGCCTCCATCTGGACATCCAAGCGGAGCTGGGAATCAAGGAGCACCCCCTGACTCAGCACCTGGGAGACCAGCGGAGGACAAACCCCGTCAATGATGGGAGATGTCACACCCACTGCTCTCAGCACCAGCATTACCTCCCGTCAGCTCTGCCTCATCCAGTCCCCCACAGCTGCCAAACAATGGGAAAGCACAGGGACTGTCGGGACTGGGTCTGAAGAAAATGAGAGGTACAGCTGCGTGTCATCAGCATAATGATGGCAACTCACTCTGCACCATCTCACAATCTCACCCAATGGCTGCATGTACACGTTGAACAGGAGTGGGGACAGAATGGAACCTTGTGGGACACCAGACGAGAGGTCACAAGAAGAAGATAACTCTACCTGTTGGGTCCTACTGGCTAATCCTGCCTGGTCCTGCAAGCGAGTCACCAGCAACTCGTGATCAACCGTGTCAAAAGCTGCCGAGAGATCTAATAGGACCAGTAGAGTTGAACGTCCCTGATCCATTTCCTGGCGCAGGTCATCAACCAAGGTCACAAGCGCAGTCTCCGTACCATACCTCCGTACCATACTATGTATGAGAATGTACATCTGAGGACAGGGAAATGTTTGTGGGACAGTTACCAGGCTCTTTGAATACCCTGCTCAGGTGAGACTTACTGGTTGAAAAGGCAGGATTTATGTCCCTCTTTGACCACCTGAAATGGGTGGTATGGACAAGAGACATACAGGAACAGTTGGAAGGGAAGAGGACACAGGTGGCTAAAGAGGTTCAGCAAAGGTAAATAAGGAGCATGGCAAGTAGAACAGGCAATCAAAAAGTATTAGGACAAAAAACGTGGATGGCACAACATAAGCAGAGAAATTAAGTTACAGGAGAATTCATGTACTGTACAAACATTGAGGATACATGCACTCCTCCCCAGTAACGGCAGTGGGCATTAGGAAAAGCACCATTGGCTTTTTCAGTGGCAGAGAGTTGCACCCTGAGAAAGCACAAGAATTGTTCAAATTAACAGTCCAGTCTTCAAGGTGCTCTGGCTGCACAAGCACCATGTAAGAAAAACGGGGCTTGCAGAAATCTCCGAAGAGCGGAGTCTAAGGCAGCATTGGAACCAATGCCTTGGAGAACACAAGCTTTACTCTATTTGGCCACTCGCACATGAGACGGGGATGGGGAAAACTACCGTGAGATAGGATCATGAAAAATTCCACTCGTGTGCAGCGGCGTTTAGCCCATTTCTGCCTTGATTTCAGTTACGGGTGATGGGGCTGGATTTTCAGCCCTGTCTCAAGTTGCTGAAATCACAGCAGAAATGGGCTAAACATATGAAAAACCCTGCGCACACGAACAGAACTTCACATGATCCCCCTGACATGATTTTGGCTCGCTCACAGCAGTTCCCCCATCTCGTGTGTAAGTCAATGCAAGATCACTCCTTGCATGCTCCCCTTTCCTTGTAATTCACATCCCTTCTCTCTTTTTTTAATATCCCAAGGCACATTATGTTAGAAGGTGTTTACAGGTCTTTGCAGCATGCTGTATTGCTTTACTTGCCTAGTGTGAAAAGCTGGGATGGTAAACCTTCTGGTAGTTTCAGAATCTAAAGCAGGACAAGCTGGTTTTGAATGATCTCCCAGAGGGTTTTCATTTATTCCAAATTGTCAGGAGAGCAGAGATGATAAAAATAGGAGGAAATGTCATCCAAAGGCTGAACGTGCTATAAAAGACACTTTAGGATATTGGTTCATACAAAAACTGCTATGGTCATTTTCTCTGAGCCTTTAACCCAAGTTGGGAGTGACCAATTCTGAGGTAGGCAAATGGTGTGTGCCTGTTTCAGGGATGGGTGGTGAATTTGATCAGAGAAAGTCTGAAAACATTATTAAATTTCTATAGCACGTTCAGTGTTCAAAGTGCTTTCCAATCATTATCTAATTCACCCTCGCAACAACCTTGTGAGGTAGGTCATTATTATTCCCATTTTACAGATAGGGAGTTGAGGCTGAGAGATAATAACTTGCCTTAGACTACCTAAGGAGTTGTGATTTGAACAATACTCTTCCAGTTCAAAATCAACTCCTTATCCACTAAGCTACACTAATGCTGTTTTGTAAATAAACCTTACATACACTTGGTTTTCAGGGCCAGTACAGGGATTTTAGTCACACAGCTACTATATTTAAGAGTTCATTGGTTCCCAAGCTTTTTGAGACATCAGAGCATTGTCAACCTTCAAAGTTTCTCATCATGATCCCTTAAATGTTTTTATTAGAAAACAATCTGAGGACAATAAAAATGAAGCCCTAGGTCTGTAAAACTAAAATCCTTTGCTTTTTTATAATGTTAATTAAATAGATGTTGCTGCTGTTAAATGAATTTAATATTTAGGGTGCAATCATCCAACCATTGAAGTCAATGGGAGCTTGCACCCTTAGCATGGTTCTGTAGACCAATTGCCAGGTCTTACAGAGTATTGTTTGGGAATCCCTTTAACAGGTGTGCAGCTAAATCCTCTTAAGAACATAAGAAGTGGTGCCATACTGAGTCAGACCAATGGTTCAGCGTCCAGTCTTAGACATTGGTCACCTTTGGTTGCTTCACCAAAGTACACAACAGGTCATAAAAGAAATTATCCATAATCTGCTATTTACTCCCAGTTCCTGACAATCAGAAATTATGTTCCCCTGACCAACTTGACTAATAGCTAGCCATTGATGGACCTATACTCCAAGAACTTTTAAACCCAGCTATGCAACCCTTGTTGTCAGAATCTTCTTTTTAAACAAAGTTGTCAAGATGAATTTGTTATATTTGTACAGTCCAAATACCCCAAGGGCTGCAGTGGTTACTTTCCTCTGCAGACTAGATAAACCACTGCTCTGGTTTGGTGTGGCAATTCCTATGTTTCCTCCCTGGGACAGTTCAAATTATCTAGACTTTCTCTTAAACTAGTAGTTCTTGCATCCGTATTAATCAAGTATGGTTTCCTAAGAGAAGTTCCCTTTGCTGCAAAATGGTGGTGACGGGGCGTTTGTCCAGCCCCCCCTTTTCGGGGAACAATGAGGCACAGGGTAAAAAGGGTGGGCCGCCGCTGCGAGTCCGCTAGAGGGCTCGGCAGCGAGATGCCCTGTTGCTGGGCAGACGTAGAGGAGCGTGCAGGAGAGCACGCAGCTGTGACGTGAACCCGCCCCTTCTAGGCAGGGTGGGTTCACATGGCCTGGAAGGCATTCGACGGCAGATAGAGAAGGAGTCAGCAGCAAGCATCGCTCGCTGCTGACCAGACCGACGGAGCCGCTAGCGAAGGCGACGGGATGGGTCGCAAAGGGAAGAGGACGCCGAAGGATAAGGAAGGAGCCGGGCGGGCGGCAGGGAGGCTGTCCCATGCGGAATTAGCGGAGAGGCTGGCGGTGTGTGAAGCCCTCCTGAGGGCCCAAGGACTGCCCCTACCAGGTGGGACTGTGGCTGACCCCCACGGGACCAAGAACCAGGGGCAAGAAGAGGGGCGGGGCTCTGCCAGTACAGAAGGGAGGCAGGATAGTGGGGACCACCCCTCCCCGGGGAACCCACCCTCCGAACAAGCTGTGAGGTGGCGGGGTAGGGCTATTCACCCCCCAGCCCGCTACAGAGAAGAGGCGGGTAGTAGCTCAGCGCTAACGTGGGGAGACCGGGGCCCTGTACAGGAGGAGGTGGAAGCGGAGATTTTCCTCCAGGGCAAAGGGGCAAGGTCCGCCCAGGGCCCAAGGGGCCGCGCGGGCGACACCATAGAACCCCTGCTCATGGGGGGGCAGCAACTGAGGGAGGGAAGGTGGAAGGCCTACCCAGCCCATGGGAACACAAGGGGGCGTACCACACAAAACCAGCAGGCAACAGCTAAGTGGGCATAGAGGGGAGAGCTCCACAGCGGGAGGTGCAGGAAGGTCCTCTCAGGGGGTGGCAACACAAGACCTCACGGGAATCTCCGGTTGGGGTCATTATCAGAGGCAAAGGGAGATGGAGGCAGGACTCATAGGGGAGCACCTGGCCCTGGGGCCAGGCTGGCCACCGCAAGGGCAAGGGAACCCCGCTGGAGCATTTCTCCTGACGGGATGGAGAACCACCAGTGACAAGGCGAAGGTGCAAGGGGACATCTCGAAGCGAGCAGCCAGGGGATCGCGACCTGTTAAGGCGGATAGAGGCCCTGGAGCAGGAAGCGCAACAACAACGCAGACGACCCCACCAGGGGAGTGAGCCGGCTGATCCGGAAAGAAGTGCACCAATGGCAGGTACGAAACAGGGTGAGGTTAGGTGGGCAATAGGCCCAGATGGGGGCACAAGCAACGAGAGTGGCCCGAGGGGAGAAAGCACCGACCCTGCTAGATGGGGTGGCACAGGGCCCACGGTGACATCTCCGCCCCCGGTAGCAGGAACTAGCACCGGGGAACCTCCCGTTCAGGGGGTGGCACATCCCCCAGAAAAAACCAACCTGCAATTGCGGATGGTGGAGGGGGAATGGATGTGGGTGGTGCCGGCGGTTCCCCCAGATATGGGGCAAGGGAGCCGCCCTAATCAGGCTGAACGGATGGAAAGCGGGGACCCAGGTTCCCTTCCCTCTGCCCTAGGAACATTGGCTGCCATGATGTCAACCCAACCGGGCATTACCCCCCCCCCTCTCCTGAAGGAACAGCTCGCCCGCCGGGGGGAGGGGGGGCAATTCCAGATGTTGCAGCACCTTTTGGGTCCCATTTGATCCAGGCCACAAAAGAAAAAATATGATGGGGGGAATATGTGGACCTATTCGCTCTACTGTTCAGTGATCCAATAGTGGATCACTCAGAACAGATGGAAGGAAAGGACAAAGAAAAATTCTGGTGGCCCAAAGCCGATAGGAATTGGGACAATTGGACGTCAGCGTACGCTGTATACATGGGGGTGATAATGTAAAAAGACCCTGGTCGTGGTTTGGAGCTGCATAAGTATGCAGACATTGTATGTAGAGCGCATGGCACGGGCCCCCCAGGAGCTTGGCTTCGATATCATGAAGCTTTTCGCCATAGGGCGGCTAATGTACCTGGAATGCAGTGGGACAAGCACGCAGTGGATTTGTGGCTCAAAAGCATGATTGATGCCACATGTGCTCCACGGGCCGATAGCAGACACCCACTAGTCCGGGGGGGGGGGCATNCACTAGTCCGGGGGGGGGGCATGTTGCCCCGGCGAACAAGTCATTTCATAGTGAGGCCCGAAGATGGGGGCAAGTCACCCCTGGGCCTTGCTGGGAATACAACAAAGGGGGGCGTTGTACACGAGTCACTTGTCGATTTTGACACACGTGTTCCAACTGCTGGGGGAATCATTCGGCAACCATGTGCTCTCGACCCCGACAGAGAGGGGAAAGGGGTAGATATGGGCAGGGCGGGGGAAATCAAAAGCCAGGTCAAAACAACACAGGTGGACCTCGCCCTCAGAAGGGGACTGACACCAATTCAATTTGAGGCCCTGGAAGAGGCGCTGGCGGGGCACCCTGATAAGGTTGAAGTCGAGTATGTCGTACAGGGTTTCAAATATGGTTTCATCATCCCCGCGGGCCCAGTGCAGCAACATAAAATAGCGCACAATTTAAAATCGGTGGAAGGGCGTGAAGGCTTAGTTCGAAGAAAAATTGAGAAGGAGGTGGAGGAAGGTAGAGTGGCAGGCCCATTTAACGTCCTTCTATTTCCCAATTTAGTGGTTTCCCTCTTTGGTGTAGTGCCAAAGAAAACACCAGGGGAATACCACATGAGCCACCATTGTCCTATCCATGAGGTGGATCTGTTAATGATGCGATACCTAAGGAGTTAACTACCATCAAATACGCATCGTTTGACGAGGCAGTGAAAAGGGCTAAAGTCATGGGGGAAGGTGCAGTTCTGACAAAATGCAACATTAAATCAGCATTTCGCCTTTTGCCGGTGCATCCATGCAGTTTTCACCTTTTGGGTTTCTGTTTTGAAGGAGCATATTATTATGATAGGGCTATGCCCATGGGGTGCTCCATATCCTGTTCTACATTTGAGCGATTCAGCTCACTTGTAGAATGGATTTTTCGGCAACGAGTCCAAACAGTGGAGATAACTAAATATTTAGATGATTTCCTGATAATTGGACCACCTAAGGGGCAGGAATGTGCCCGTGCATTGCGGTCATTCCAAGAGATGGCAAAGGAACTGAGTATCCCTTTAGCCCCCCAAAAAACTGAGGGTCCAAGCACAAGCTCACTTATTTAGGGATTGAGCTCGACACAGAGTTATGGCTGTCTAGACTACCAGTGGATAAATTGAGGGGCTTAATAGGTAAAGTAGAAGAGTGTATAGCAATGAGAAAAATAACAGTAAAGTCCCTCCAGTCCTTGATAGGCAGCCTTAACTTTGCATGCCTGGTTATTGCCCAGGAAGAGCATTTCTCTCTAGACTTTACGGGAAACTAAAAGGTGAACTGCACCCCCATTACAGGGTGAGGGTTATGAAGGAAATGAGAGAGGATTTAGGTATTTAGCTCCAATTTCTCAAAGAGTACAACGGGATCCGTTTTTGGAGGGACCAGTTGCTCCTTAAGGCTGACCTACAGGTTCACTCTGATTCAGCCGAGGGTGCTGGATTCGGGGTCTATTTCCAAAAACGTTGGTGTGCTGCCCCATGGCCAAGTGAATGGCATGAGTTGGGAGTTACCAGAGATTTGACCTTTTTGGATTTTTTTCCAATCGTGGTAACAGTCCTCCTATAGAAGCAGCAGTTTGCCAATCGAACAGTGTTGTTCTGGTGCAACAACATGGCGGTCGTACATGTGGTCAACACCCTTTCATCCCGTTCTCCGAGGGTCATGTCCCTGATCCGGACATTTTTGGGTTTGTGCTTGAAGAACAACACCCTGTTCCCAGCCCGCCACGTACCTGGTATTAACAATGGCATAGCCGACGCCCTTTCTCGGTTTCAGATTAAATGATTCCGGGAATTGGCGCCGGAGGCCAGGGAGATGGCAGACCCCCTCCCAGCAGAGGTATGGAAGCTTGGGAAGTAAAGATGCAGAACATCATACAGGGATCCCTGGCCCCCAGAACTCAGGCTGCCTATGAGAGTGCCTACAAGGAGTTCCAGCAGTTTAGAACCCAGCAAGGATTGGGGAATGATCTCCCTATAAAAGAACAGGAGGTAATACAGTTTGCTATGGAACTTCATGAAAAGGGACTAGTGGTGAGTATGAGTAGTACCATTAAAGGCAAGGTCGCTGCCTTGGTTTTCATCAATAGGCTCAACGGATTTCCTTCCCCTGATAGAGGGTTCTTCCTCAAACGTATGTTTGAGAGTTGGACAAGGTCATCCGTTATGACAACAGTAATTAGGTCTCCAATAACAACACCAGTATTGGTACAGATGATAGGGTTACTCCCAGCTGTTTGCCGGGATAAATTAGAGAGACGCAGCTGTTCACTTCAGTGTATGTGGTAACATATTTTGGGGGGTTTCGAATCAGCGAGGTGGTCCCCGCATCCCGGAAGGACACCTCTGGTCGTGTTTTAGGGATGCAGGATGTCAGATGGACTGAACGTGGCATTGAATTACACCTGCGATACTCAAAAACGGATCAGCAAAAGAAAGGGCAAAGGGTGCAGTTGTACCAATGTACGAACAAAGACATATGCCCCATAGAGCAGATGCGGAGGTATTGGAGTATCTGCCCGCCAGTGCCGGGCGAGTTATTTGTGCACCAAAATGGTATGGCACTTATGTGTTTTCAATTTACCGTGGTCATGAAGGTGGTATTGAGTAGGGCAGGTTTCGACCCCCAGGATTTTGGATCCCATTCATTCAGAATAGGGGCAGCCACCACAGCAGCAGCTGCGGGTTTGCCGGTAGAATCAATCAAGGCAGTGGGAAGATGGAGATCAAAAGCATATAAAAAATATATATGACCATACCATAAGCCAGTAATTCCTTTTTTCTCTTTCCTCAGGACCCTCACCTAGCAGATCAACAAGAAGGGTGGTATGGATCATAGGGCACAGCATTGTGCGATGGGCAGATAGAGTGGCCAGTACAAGCCATTGGGGGTCTCAATTGGGTATGGAAAGCAGATTTGTAATAAGGTGGCTGGGAAAAAGTGGGATGAGGTGGAATCAGTTGCTGCCAACTCTATGGTCCATGAGGGGTGCCCCAACGCCACAGGTAATAATAGTGCACCTGGGGGAGAATGACCTCCCAACCCGTAAAGGGATCCATTTAATCATACAAATTAAAGAAGATTTGTTAGTAGCTAGACGTTGATTTAATGGGGTTCATATTGTATGGACAAGTTTCCTCCCCAGAATTAGTTGGGACAGGGCGGTCAAACCCGGTAGGGTAGATAGAGCTAGGCGCAATGTAAGTAGAGAGATAAGCAAGTGGGTAAGTGGCATGGGCGCAGAGTTATTAGACACCCTGGTTTGGTCCGTGGAAGGGCCGAGTTGTTCAGAGAAGATGGCGCCCACCTATCGGAGGCAGGGAACGAGCTTTATTTGCGGGCACTGGCCCAGCATATGGAGTTACTGGTTTGAGAGGCAGTGGGAGGTGGGGAATGACAGGGATTGTCTTCCCCTTAGTGGCAGGGGTCCAGTATGTGATAGTAGGTTAAATGGGAATTAAATAGGATAGGATGAGACATCTCCTTAAGAGATGGGGAAGTGATATCCAGCGTGAGGCGGGGCGCAGCACGCGCTGGGGTCATGACCCTGGGAGGGGTGGGTTTGATGGCTGGAAAGGACAAGCGCTGTCCGCCGGGCAGAAACCACTTACCTCCTGGCTCGTGCCCTGAGTTGGGCTTGTTCCCCCATTTCAGCCAGAGCCTGTGTGTTGTCGAAGGGGGAAGCGTATTGAGAGCGGCACTGACGCTGGAGGGCACATCCACGTCAATGACCAAGTTAATAAGTTTTGTTGTTATTAGCTAGCATACTGGACCCAGAATTGCCGGGCAATTTCCCACCGGCCTCTCGAGTTGAATGATTATAATAAAGAATGCGGCCAGCATTTAACCAACACAGGTCTCCGTGTTTCATTGGGGTGCGCCGACAACAATGCTCTATGGAAATGAGGAGAACTTTTTGGCTATAAATGGGGTAATATCTCCCTCCAGGTAAATCAATTGCTACAAAATGTGGGGTGCCTACTTATCATTTGGCCTTTCACCTCACTGCTAAAGATGACTGAAACTGGCCTATTGGATCTAAAGTTAGGACATACTTGCATACAGGACTATCACAAAAGCCACCTTCTCATAGGAAACCATGCTAAAAACTATGTTTAAGATAAGCTAAACTTTAACACAGGTGTTCTAAACTATTAATTATGAGCGACACCAAGTGTAGTCATGTCATCTGCAAATGGCGTCATGATTAGAATTACTACCTCTCTGTTTCAGCCAGAGACTCTGGGTCAAAACCCAGAGATCAGCTAAGGTTGTTCCCAGTAACCCAAAGACATGGCCTCACCCCCTGTGGAGTGTAAAGATGCTCTATAAGAGGCAGGGTTATGTCAGAAAGGGGCTCAACAGCCCCCTTGCCGCACCCTTGCCAATGTGAAAGCCCGAAGGAGGCAGTACCTAGATTTCAACGGATGTTTGCTATACTTCGCATGACTTTGCTGCTGTTTGAGGGTCATGGGATTATATTTAAGTCTCAAAATGGAGGTCTCACTGGCAAACAATTTGGGAACTATTGGTTTAAGGTATTCACAAATTCTAATATCAACAAGAGAGGAAATACAACAATATTACCACTTCACTTGCTACCCAGCAGCACTTGTGCTTATAAAACATTTCACCTGGGCTAAATTTATCCCTGACATCTCTTCTCCAAAGCTCTTTGAGTTACACAAGAGAGATTTTGACTCACTGTCTTTCCAATAAGCTTCCTTTTGCATAGGAGACACCTCTCCAGCAGGTAACTTGGCAATTTGAGAAGCTTTGACAATGTTTGCCGAGTAGTAAATGCTGCTGAATATGTTCTGTAAATATTTGCATTTATAGGAAGAAATTTGCTCTCCGCTTAGTTGGCATGTCAGTATCTGCTCTTCTGCATAAATTACTAATAAAATCACATTATAAAGGAATCTGTGCTGGTTCTTCAGGGCCATCTGATTAGGCCTTCACCTGATAGGAAAGCAAATTACTGGGCAGCTGCACTGCCGCAGGAGTGCAAGCATTCAGGGAAGCATGTGTTCACAAGAAAGAGAGAACAGCAATGCAAGATTCCCATATGCTGCCTGGCTATTATATTTTGTCTCAGCCCTGACCCTTCTTTTGGAGAGAAGATAATCCAGCAGGCATGTAGCTAGGCTGGAATTGGCCATGGGGCAAAAGATGGAATAGGTCCCCTGTCCATCCTCCCAATGGCAGGGGATGTAGCTACACCGATCAGTGTGGGCCCCCTGTGTCGTGTCTCAGTGCAGTGGCACTATCTGACCCTATTAATAGCTATGCCCTTCTAATTCAGGCTAGAGCCCTATGTTCTGGACCAAGTCTGACCCAACTTGAGGGCTCCAGTTGGGCTCAGTTCAGGTTTTATTGTTTTAATATATATTGTTTTTATTTGCTTTGTAAGCTGCCCTGAGCCATTTGGGAAGGGTGGGGTAAAAACTGAAATAAATAAATAAA
>QEPC01013222.1:1631787-1651928 GCA_003113815.1 Sphenodon punctatus
GGTCCTGACAAACAAGGGGCCAAGAAGATGGCCCACTGATCCTCTAGCCACCTGGCTGTCGTGGCTACCCTTTCGAAAATATTCAGGAAAGCCTCCGGGTCATTGGAGGGGGCCATTTTTGTAAGGAGTGCCTGGAGACCCCTAGCCTCCCCCTTTTCCTGTCCACTAGCCGTGAGAGCCGCCAGGGCGGGGGTCATTAAGGCTGTCACCTGTTCAGCCAACTGGGCCTGTGTCTGCCTCTGATTACTGGCTAGTTCGCTCGTGAATTGTTGGGAAAAAAAACTCTGGCTCTCCAGCGGGGCTTGGTGGGACTCCATAAGCCATTTCAGCATGGCCTCGGTGTCCATGGTGGCGGCTGGGGTCTCCTTCCGGGAGTCGGTTTTTCCTTTGGTTCGGATCCAAGCCATGGCACCAGTTATGGAGGAACCCCTAAATATGTGCCCCACCAGCTTCCAGATGCGGGGCCGGCGGGGTGGGAAAAACCCCTTTCTCTCCGGCCGGGCCCCGATGGGAAGCCTAGCCGCAGGCTGAAGCCTGATCCTACACCCGCAGGCCGACCAATCCCACTCCCATGCCTCCAAGTCTCCCTCCGGACCCCTTGAGTCTCGTTCTGGGTCTACCTGTTCCTGGGGCTCTGGCCCTGTTACCTCACAGGGGACTCCTGCCCCTTCACAAGTCTCTGCCCCAGTCTGGGCTGCCGCCGTCATGGTCAGTCTCTCGCTCCCAGTCCGCCTCCTCTGGCCCTCCGTCCACCGGGTTTTCTCCTCGCTGCTCTCAGCCCCGTCCTCGCCGTGCCCTCCCCACCTGGGGTTTGTCGCTCCCTGATGACGTCAGCGCCTCCAGTGCTGACGGGCCTCCCTCCAGCGTGGCCACGGCCAGGGCAACGCTGCCGTCTGCGTCACCCTCGGTGCCTGCGTTCCGGTTGGGGTTCGGGGGTCCATCGGCTCTCCTCCCGCCACAGGCCTCCAGCCGCTGCTGCTTGGATAGCTGCTGCTGGAGGGGACATGAGTATGTTACCTGATGCCCCGAGGTAGATTGTCAGCAGCAGGGATTGAACTGACGGACCTCTTACTCCATCTGCATGAACCTCTATCTTCTGAGTTAAAAGATCTGGGCCTGCTAGCTCTGAATAACAGGCTCATGAACTTGTGGTTGTGGTGGTTTGCTGCCCCCACACCACTAGAGAGGGCCTAGACAGGACCAGTATGCCAACCCCTCAGTGCTACCTGTGCTTGAATGTGTGAGGGAATGGAGTTTATTGGCTATGGGGGCAGTGCTTGCATCTCTGTCTTTGCCCACTTGAAATGGTGGGATGTATGTGCCATTGTGACTTGAATCAAAGAAGGAAGACATGGCTTACAACACCAGTCTGGACTGGAACTTCATAGGGAAGGGGATACCTCATGAAACTTTGAGCCTAAAAAATATTAGGTGGTTGCCTTTGCTTTTTGGCCTCTCTGTCTGGTATAGATCAAAGCCAGCTTCCTTCCTATTGAGGACAATTTGTCTTACTTGCACCAGCTGCAACTCATACATCTTATGACCCTTCACCCCACAAGGAAACCTGTTTCCAAGTGTTCCCCTCCATCCACCAAAGAAATCCACAAAGGGGAAAGTGGGTGAACATGGGTGAATGCCAGTGGTGAAAAATTCAGATGCAAGCAGTCCCATTTTCCCTTGTGTTTCCACCTCCCAGCATGCACCTCTTCCTCAGGTGCTCTTCTGCATGTTCTTAGGAGCAAAATGTCTCAGAAGAGGGGGCAACGTTAATCTGGACAGATTCCTCCCCCTGGCTCTGTTATGAAGAGTAGTGAGAACTAGGACATCACTTGATCCTTCCTTTCCCTGATTTCCCCCCTTTACTGCTCACTGGGTAGGAGGCAGGCAATTACAGTAGGGGATGAGAAGAACATGCTGACAGACAGTATCCCACACACAGGACCGGCCTTAGAATTTGTGAGGCCCAGGATGAAGATAAAATACAGGGCCACCCTCCTCGTTTGGGGGGCACCTTCAGCAGGTCCCAAAAGATAGTAATGTTTGGGGACCCACTGGGAGGAAGTGTGTCCTGCCCTGGTGAAAACGGGCTACTGTGGGACCCCTGGAAAGAAGCAGGGCCATTGCCCTGTGGTAAGGCCGGCTCTGCCCCCACAGGCACTGCACAGAGATCAAATAATGAAGATATGCATGCTGGGAGATGGGAGAACCAACAGAGGAAAAATAGGGCTGCATGCATCTGAATGATACATACTCTTCCAGAATAGAACCCTTTCCCTAGATTAATTTTGCTCCTTTGTAGAGTTAACTATCCCTCCTCACTTTAATCACTCTGTTCACTTGAAGGAGAGTGAGTGTACAATGAATTAGGATGTTGTTACTTCAGTAACTAACTACAACTTATCACATTCAGAGGGCTTGTTCACACCTCATTTTGTGAGGGACCAGAGCATTTCTTGCAAGCATACCTCTCATCTCTGGAACTCAAATGAGAGACAGTGACCCTCAAAAGGCAGGACCAATGTGGGGCATCATTTGCATAAAATGTACATATGTAAATTGTTGCAACATTAACAGTGCCCCATTGCCTAACTTATAGGTCATGCTCTAAACAAGTTTTTTAAAAAAAAATCTTAAAAAATTAAAAAGACTCGCATATATAAGGACTCACACAAATAAATAAATATATAAATAAATAAATAAAATCAAATCCATACAATAGCCTCTCATAAGCTAAAGCAGAACGCTTGTTCTGCACTTCCCCCAACTGCTTAGTCTCTACACCCCCATCCCAAGTGAACTCCACCATAGATACAGTCCTCCCTCTGCCAGGAAACTTTTACTCATCCATCAGAAATTTCTCCTCCTGTGTAGAGTCCCAGGTCAGGACTCAATTAGCTTGCTGTCAGCTGGGGCTGCTCACCTTGTTTCCTTGCCTTCCTGGACTGATTCTCTGGCCACTGACCCATGCTACAGACCTGATCCTACTCCTGGCCCTCCTTCTGGACTTGAGTCACTGGACACCCAGCAAGTACGGATTGCTTTGCTTCTGTCTTGCCCCTGTATTGCTGGTGCTTGGTAATATGAACACCCAAGGGTTTGCATGTTGCCTTGAGGCCAAGATCATGCAGTCCAAGGCAGGCGGGAGTTGGGTGTGTGTGTGTCTGGTCGAAGGGTCCAAAGAATGAGGCTGGAGCAAATCTTAGGCAGGAACACATCCAGGAAGCTGCCGTGCTGTTCAGACAATTCCTTACCCATCCTTATAATATAGCTCTGGCAATCAATAACAAGACAGGGCCAGGTCAGCCAATCAGAAGCCAAAAGATGAGAGAATGGGTTTGTGAGTGACTCCTGGTGTCAGGGTAGCCATCTGGTGCCATTACTTAATGTAGTTATTAATGTAGTTAGTGTGTGGTTTTTAAAAATAATAATCAGTTCCATGTTTGGCAAGCTAATCTCAGCAGGGACTGCATCTGTAATGTATTACTGGTGGATATACATGGTTCAGAGACAGGCATAAATGTGAGGCTTCATAACAAGTGTAATCTGTATCATAGGCAACTGCCTAAGGAACTATAGCTACAGGTTCACAGAACACATTCCCCTTCCTTCATCGTCATCGTCGTCCCCCCCCGTCTCTCAGATTGTAAGCCCTAGGGAGCAGGGACTGTAGAGTCTATTCCATTACTTTGTAAAGTGCCAGGAACATTGCTTGCGCTATATAAATGCTTGATAATAATAATAATAATAATAATAATAATAATAACAAATTCAACTTCAATAAATCAGTGTCCTCTTTAATTCCTGACAATTTTGCCAGACATTTCAAGTGTCCAGGGTAGAGTCAGTCACTCATCTCAAACTGATCTGTGACTGAACTTCAGAATGTACATACAGCTGAACTGTGGAGAGAAAGTTATTCCATTTCTTTATGAAACAGGGCTAGATCATAATAATAAGTCGATTAGGTTGGTTTTTTTTACAAGGTGTAGTAGGACCTATGATGTGGGACATAATCCTAATTGGTTCTCAGAGGCTAAATAATAGAGCATGGTCTATGCCAGTGGTTCCCCAAATGTTGCTTTGTATGACCCTACTTTGATACCTAAATATAATTCTGTGATCCCAAGCAGCAATAAAGAGATACAAGATATACGAGATACCAGTCAGGTTATGACCCCATCCACAGATGGCATGACCCCCACCTGGGGTCCCAGCCCAGTTCTGGCACCTCTAGCCCTAGCCTAGGACATCTATTCTTCTCAGCTACCTCTCAGGACTTTTTTACTCTTGACCATGAAGCTGCCCTAGGCAGGAGGGGGTTGGGTATATATATTTTAGCAGGTATCACAAGCTCCCTCTCAGCACATGTCTGTCTTGAAGACAGTTTCCCAAGAATCAGATTCAAATTCTTGCATGGTCAGCAGCTTTATTATAGTGCTTCAACTCTTTGTTTCTTGCTGCGATTCACCCAGGGCTCCCATCTGGCAGTGGAATTAGGTTTACAAAATACACTCCCAAACATTTATTCACTCATTCAAATTTATGCCCCTCCCTTCCTCTAATTTTCAGGGCAGCTTACAGAATATAAAAATCACATAAAAACATAAAAATCTCCTTAAAAACCCCATCCCCTTAAACCTCCTCATACAATCCTTGTAGGGATCATCATACAACCCTATCCCAGCAAATGCCTGGCCAAACCAAAAGATCTTGCATCTCTTCCAGAAGATGAGCAGGCTCAGACATTAGATGAATCTCTACTGACCATTGTGGAAACGGGACATGAGTAACAAGGTGTTCTTTCAGATATTTAGGGCCCAAGCTGTTTAGTGCTTGATAAGAATCAATATCTTGAATCATGCCTGGAAAGCTATTGGCAGCCAGTACAGACTCTGGAGCACTGGTATAATATGCTCCCAGTTACCTACCCCCAACAGCAAACAGGCTACCACAGTCTACACCAGCTGCAGCTTCTAAACAGTCATCAAAGGCAGTCCCACATACAGCACATTGCGGTAGTCTAGCCTCAAGGTTACAAAGGCATGGATGGACATCATGGATCTCTTTAACACACTTTACAAGCTTAAACATCATCATATTTCCTCACTTGATGTCCCATGGTCCAGGGATCCCCTCCCAGATGCCTCTCTACTTAGAGGCACCTCTTACTTCCGGTTTCTCTTGTAGTTCTCATGGCTCTATGAGCTGTGGGTTTTTAGTCCTAACTGGTCAGCTGACCTCTCCCTGCCTCAGCTGACCACCATCAGCCACCTCTCACAGACCTGAGCTGGGAGGCTTAGCTGGCCAGAAGCAAGCAGGGTTGCCACCTTGGAGGGGATAGAATCATGTTGGCAGGGTAAAGGGGCTGTCCCACCCCTTCCTGACTTATCCCTGCCCCTTACAGAGAGTCACAATGCTCCACAGAGGGCTAGGCCATGTTCGAAAGGGGTGGGGCAAAGGGACCATCATTCCCTTGTCTGACGCATGGCCCTATCTCTATGGAGCATCATGACCTCATGATGCTCGTAAGGAGTGGGGTTGTGTCAGAAAGGAGGCAGGAAAGTCCTACACCTCTCCTGCTCCCGGTAAGCCCCAATTTTTCCAGGTTACTGAGGGCACCCTTGGCTGACATGGAGAAATTGGGGCTTCTCTGGAGACCAGAGACTTTTGGGTCATAACCTGGAGAGGTGGTTGCGCATCTTGAAAAAGCCCAAACTCAGACTTGAAAAAGCCCAGTCAGAAGTGCAAAGGGGGAAGAGATTGTATCACTGTTAAAGGGATCACCTTGAGACAAGGATATTCCCCGCCCCCCCTCCCCGTTACTACATCTGTCATCACCATTCAAGTCCTATGCACATGCTGCAATAAACTAATTACCCTGGCAGAACCTAACATGCATCCTGTTCTCAAAAAGAAATTAATTTCAATTAATCTCAGTAACAGTCGCTCTGCAAGACTTCCTAATAGGAGTCCAACCCAGCAAAACTGACTCTCAGCTGCCCCATGTTGCTCCGTCTGAGAGCAATCTGGAAATTATAAGACAGGTTGCAGATCACAACGCACAAATTTAAATGTGGTGAAGTGTGTGTGCTAAGTAGCTATCTAATCTCACAGGCCTGGAAGAAAAAAATGTTTATTAAATACAAAAATGGCATTGAAGGCATCTTAAGACAGGCTTGCCTGTTGGAGGTGCCGGAAGCCTGATTGCAAACTCAGGATTTAATTGAGAAGTTTCTTAAAGCCTAAAATCGTAAGACTCACAATGCAGACAATCTATTTCTAGCCCTTATGACTGCAGAGAATGCTTAAAAATGCAACTGCAACATCATCTAAAGCAGGGTTGGGGAATCTCTGGCCCATGTAGTCCATGGGCTAGACCAGAAATCGGGATCAGATAAGGTGGCAAAATTTCATTCTGTTTCTCTGAAACGTGGATGTCTCTGGATTATGTTTTCACATGATAACCAGTTCTGACTCTTAGCTTAATAGTTTTATGATGTCATCAAGATGGCTGAAATAACATATTTTTAAATTTAAGCTATAACATAATCCAAGTGACCAATTTTAATTTTTGAAACACTGTTGGAAAGCCAATGAAATCTGCTACAAACAAGGCATGCTAATAATTACGTTATCCATAACCGTTTTCACGGTATAAGCCGTAGAACAAAGAACACCCCCCCTTTTTATACGGTTTACTGCATGTCACACTTTACGTGCTGCAGATATGGATGTAAACATCAAGAGACAATTTTAGCTTACTCTTTTGCATTTCCAGCAAGCCATGGCATGAATAAGTTAATAATTATAAACCATAGTTAGAAGTGTTCGAGTGGATCCACGTTTTATATGATTTTAGCCAATGTATGGATAACACGTAACTTAGTATCTGGGGGGCACTTGGTGGAGGGGTCTGTTGGATTACAATCCTGACAACATGCCTTTGGGTTAGGATATTTCCCCCTTAAATTATGTTCCTGGAATGTTGCGGGTTGGAGGAGACAGACTGTGGATGACTCCTTTATTTCCTTCCTGAGTAATTTCCATATAATACTACTTCAGGAAACCTGGATGAAGGAGCCTCCTCTTTTAGGAGGGTTTTTCACTTATTCCGTTCCTGCCCGTGCAATTAAGACCAGGGGCCGTTTTAGTGGGGGAGTGGCTTGTCTTATTTTGGAGGAGCTGGGTGGGACAATGGTGAAGATAATTGAGCTCCCACCTATAGCTGTGGGAGTGGTCTTCAATTTACAGAACTATATGTTTGTTTTTGTCTCAGTTTATATACCACCGGCTAATGCTGGCTCATCTGATAAGTTAATATGGGCCACATTAGAAGAGTATATTGGGAATCTCCTCCTCGAATACCCCAGGGCTTTTTTTGCCATGGCCTGGGATTTCAATGCCCGGATGGACCCGGGGGATGAGTCCCTTAAACCTTATTGTAGTCCACCCCATGTTTTTGGTGTTAAATCCTCCCTGGACACATATATCAATGAGAATGGGATTCATTTGGCTAAGTTACTATCAAGCCTTAACTTACAAATGTTAAATGGTGTTATTCCTGGAGATCATCCAGGTTCTTTTACATTTATTGGCCATCAAGGAGTTAGTGTGTCCGATTATGTGGTGGTCTCGTATGACCTCCTACCCCTTGTTTTGGAGTTTTCTGTTAAACCTTTGCTATATAGTGACCATTTGCCCCTCTCTCTTCTGCTGCAACTGGGAGGGCGATTGCTCTGTAATCAAGAATCAGTTCAACCTAGTTCCTTCCATTCTTCTGAGGTGTATGCCAGGAAGCCCTGGAGTGAGGCCCTTGCACAGCAATTGGATACATTTTAAAAATCATCTCTATGCCTTTGTCTGAGAACACGGATATTAGCCCCCGACTTTAAGGACTTGGTGGTAGGGCTTTATGATCAAGTTGTCCATCTCCTTCATCCTTGGCTGGAGGGCAAGCCTCCAGCGGTCCGTTCTGCCCAACCAGAGTGCAAGTCCCAGCCTTGGTATGATGATGAATGCAGGACCCAGAAGAGGGAATTACAGAATTTGTTTATTGAAGTTAGGGCCCAGGGATTATTTGTTTCTTCTAAAAGATTCTGTGAGCTCAAATGTCAATACAGGAAACTTTTGCACCTTAAGAAATGTGATTTTGAAAGGCTCAGATGGGATAACTTGCTTCTGGCTGCAGAGTCAGGCAATTCTACTTCCTTTTGGAAAATAATAAACGACTCTATTAGGGCCAGTCCGAGTTGGCTGGTCTTTCCAATCCCCCCTAAGACTTGGGAGGACCATTTTTGCAAACTCTTTTCTAAGGCCCCTGAGTGTCCAGACAAAGGGTCTCAATCCTTTGTTGATGATGTTAGGGGGGAGGAGGATGGTCTCCAGTCTCTGCGGAAGAAGTTGTGGCACTGATAGACTCGAGTAAGTCTATCAGTGTAAGAACAAGAAGGCACCAGGCCTTGATTTGGTTACTCTGGACTTCATTAAGAAGCAACTGGTGGGTCCCAGTTCTGGTGGTCCTTTTTGATGCAATTAACAGTACTGGGATCATACCGGTTGGCTGGGGAAGGTCAGTGATCATTCCGATTTATAAGAAAGGGGAGAGGGGGGATCCTGGAAACTATCGACCTATCAGTTTGCTGTCTGTGGTCAGTAAATTATATGCAAAATATCTATTTGTTCGCCTTAACAATTGGATGATAAAAAGCAAATTATACATCCAGAGCTGAAATTATGCAGCATTTGAAGGATGTGGACAGGCAAGAGGATTTGGCTGCTGTATCTGAATTTTGTTCCCTTATTAATGATTTGCTTTTGGTTCCACCTAGGGGACTTATGGCTTAGTATCTTCAAACACTAGTCTCCCCCAGACAGAGATATCTTTTTTTTTTTACAGCTAGAATGAATGCCCTGCCATCCCAGTTTCTTGAGGGGCGATTAAAAGCAGAGTCCTTTTGCCAATGCCTCTGCCCATTTGACAGGGTGGGCGTTGAGACGGTGAGTCATATTCTACCTGAGTGTAGATTGTATGACAGGATAAGGGATGTTTGGCTGGGTCCTTTCATCCAAAAACGTCCAGGTAGAACCTTTTGTGAACTCAAAAAGTTCCTGCTGGAGGACCTTTCTGCTGAAATTACAGTGGCTACTGCTAACTTTCTAACTCAGGCTTTTGACCTGACAGAAAGTTTTTTTACAATTTAGGGCTCCGAGGTGGTTGGAATTGCACACAGAATCAGATCCTTGATTATTTTGTACTGTTTTGTGTTATTTGTGCACTATGTTAACAAGGAATAATATGGACTCGAACTCCTGGTGGACTTGCCTAGAGGGTCCTTACTCGGTGGAGTCTCCAGACGAAGCAAAGATGCAGATGCCCTGAGGAATCTCTGAGGATGTATCGAGGTTACTGAGCCAATGCCATAAAAGATCTGACGGGCCTGATTTCTTGGGACTCTGCTATTGATATCAAACAAGGGCCATGGACGATTGTATTGGAACTGAGTCTGCTGGCTAAGGGACTGACTTGGACTCAGCGATTAGCCATTTGAGATATGAATTTGTTCTGATCGTTAATTGGATTTGGGAATGTTTGTGGTTGGGGATTGGGTGGTATAGTATGTCTGCTCTGTATATGTTTGAGGAGCTAAACCGAGTATTTCTATTTATAGCTCTGTTTGAGTATCTAATTCAGTTTTACTTTCTTTGTCGTGTTTTATATTATATATATATTACATATTATATTTTATTGCACTTCTATGGCTATGGCTGTTGGCTACACCTAATAAATGATATTTGATTTGATTTGTAACTTAGTATTATTGTAAAGAACATCTATTAGTTTGGGGAGTTTAACAACTGTTTAATATGCATATGTTTTCATTGATACAAACATTATACTTTCATCATTTTACACTTGTCAAGCATTTGAATGTTCATCATCACTCCAAACGACTTCCGAGTCTTCCAGCTCAACTGCAAAGTCTATGTCTTTTTATTTCTGGCTGCTACTTGTCTGTAGTTTACACATATCACTGTAAATAAGTCCATTGGATAGGCATGTGCAGCTTGGCAGCTGACAGAAATGCACACACTTGCATGATAACATCTCCAAAACTGCAATTGGTGCTGGTGGTTCACGCATCCTCTCTATGACAAGATTGCTGTCTATGTCTGTCGTCCATCCGCAGTCTTTTGGGCTAGATACAATTGGTTGGTTTTGTAGACAGCACCTCCAAATGCCTGCCTGGAAGTTAGCCTGAAGAGTGTGCATGATTAGGCAGTCCTTGTACAGTGGAAGCTGTCAGTAAGTATTGTGTGACATCAGAGTACAGGAGCATGTTTCTGAGGCAGTAGAGAGGTATGGAGGTGGGTGTGCACAAATGTGCGTGGAAGTACACACACATGCACACACTCCCCACACACACACCACAGGATTTACACAGATGGCACTCATGCATGAACACTCAGGGTGTTCATGTGTGGGTGCCGCCCGTGTAAAAAGGGCCATAGAAGTTGCAGGTGAGGGTGCTTAAGAGGTGCACTCAAGATGGGGAAAAGAAAGGGAGGACCCAGATCATGGATCTGTCCCCTCGTGTGCATACCCTCATCTCCATTCTCTCCCCTGAGCTCAGTCTTCCAGAGCTTGTGGATTCAGGGGCCAGATCCAGGAACTGGAAAGGAGCCAAATAAAAGCTAGCCATGGGCTGCACTTGGCCCTGGACCTGAGGTTCGCCACCCTGCTCCAAACTGGGTTATTATGTGTGATCATCTCCATTTTTTATTGATATGCTTTTCCTATAAAATATTTTAAGTTATATGTTGTTTTAGTTAACACTTTTAAAATTGGTAGTAGATTAGCAGCAGTTTTAGTTGCATTTTCATTATAGGCATGTCAAACCAGCAGAGCCTCTGAACTCCTGCTCGAAAAACCCATACGAAAAGACACAAATACAACTAAATGCAAATACTAAAACCACAAATACAAATGCAAATACTTGACCCTGTGCACAGCCCTACTTTGAACCCTAAAAGATGGACAGTGGGATTCAGCACCCAAATGAAGGGCATGTTTTTAATTGTTGCTCTAGCAGATTGGGTGTCTTTTAAGTTTCATGGTATGTTGTGGTGGTCAGGGGGGAGTTTGGCCCCTACAGCAACAGTGATCTATAGGAGTAGATTGTGTTTTGATTTAGGTTTACTTTTGATCTTTGAGTGCTTTATGTTTTGGAAGCTTGGCCTGCTTCCATGGGCACTGGCAGCTGGAAGTAGAACTGGATCCTTGTGCTGAATGAATGACAATACTGAGCAGGATTCTCCTTTCCAGGATGGTTTGGGGATACCCCCTGTCTAGTGCTCTGGAACTCAGGGATATACCAGGACCCTTTATATTAGAGAGAGAGAGAGAGAGAGAGAGAGAGAGAGCATGGCTTGTAACCAAAACCAGTACTCCCCCTGCTGGCTGGCTAGAGAGGCAAATTTTGTATTTCTGATTTCTCTTCTGGTTTCAGTGCCAATTTTTGTGTGGTTTGTGTTTCAACACTTTGAGACCTTCTTCTTAAGTGTAAAAAATCTGGCAGCTGCTACTATTGGGTGGGAAGGAAGCAAGCAAGCGAGGGGGGGGGTGGGGTACAAAAAAGGTCTCAAAATGTTGAGAGACAAACCAAACCACACAAAAATTGGCACTGAAACCATAGAGATCAGAAATACAAAATTTGCCTCTCTAGCCAGCCAGCAGGGGGAGTACTAGTTTTGGTTTCAAGCCATGCTCACAGATTGGCTGATGTCCAAAGCAATGAATCCCATAAAGATGTAAATGAATCCCATAAAGCTGCTTGGGAAGCATGTGTGTTGGAAAGTGCAGGGTGCCTAATATTGACTGGATTCTTTCAGCGTGAAGCCTAAATGGAGGTAATCCCTTCTAATATTTATAATTTAAGAGGAGAAAATAATGACTTATGTAAATGCCTGACAGACAGAGACACTGCTAGTCTGGAATACGTATGCTAGTCTGGAATATGTACAGAAGATGGAAATCAGCCCCCTGCCCTTCCTCCTAGCAGCAGGGGATGCAGCTGCTCCAGGGAGCATGGGCCCCCTGGGCTTGTGGGCCCCAGTGCAGCTGCCCCACCTGCTCCTACTATTATAGCTGTGCCTTTGCCAACAGACTTCACTTGTGCACCCTAAGAATAAAATGCAGTTTGGGCGTGAGGTAGAAATTAACCCCAGTAAAAGAAAGAAATTGTGGATTAGATCTGGCCTGTGATTATGAAAGGGGTTTCCAATTAACCAATTGTTGTGGTATCTAGTTGAAAGTCAGAGCTCAGTGCTGGCTGGTAGGGTTAATCTGATACATACATGCTAGATTAGGCGGTACTCCTAGGAATACAGATGTTGAAGTGATGGGCTCAACATCAAAATGTGAATATAGATCTGGAGTTGATTTGAACAATGAGAGTGTCTCTTCTAGGCCAGTAAGAAGTCGTGTCATCCTAGGGGTTAATCCAGATAGAGCTCAATGCTAGCTGGGAGGTTTAGTCTGGTATACACATGCAAAGTGCTATTGACACCAGGCTCTTCAGAAATACTGTGAATAGGTAGCAAACAGCAAGACATATGCAAAGAAATTCTGCATAGCTGCATTTTGCAGCAGCTTCAGAGATGTTGCAGTTCTCCATTACTCCTCAGGATTTCCCCAGAGGTTGAATCCACTGACATGCAATTTACTTCTGTGCTTGCCAAGACCATATTTGCAGTCAAATTGCATTTTTAGGCCAGGACCAAGTGCCTGTCTTTCTGTAGAAAGTCCTATGCCACAATTGTTTGGTCAAATACTAAGAAAAGTTTAAAACCATTTCTGGGAAACACCCTTGAGTCCATGGCAATAGTGATCCTGTTCTTCTTAAATTCCCTATTCAAAGATTGTATTTTTAGTTTCTTCTTAGAATCCATCCTGTACAAATATGTTCATCAATTTTGCTTTTGTATAACACTGTTCTCCCAACTTGAGGCCTGTGAACTGACCCAAGCCCGATGAGACCCAAATGGTTCTGTTGGGCTCAGACTGGGGCAGGCACATTCCTGGTTAAACCCCCTTGGACTTAGGGTGTTTTCAGACGTTCAGTCAATTCCCTGTGGTGGCTGTGATCATGGCACGTCTGTTGGGGGTAACGGATGTTCCCCCCCAGATGTTACCACAGCGGGAAATCACTTTCGCCACGCGAGCGGCCCAAGTGGCGGGACCGGCGGCTGCCACGTGGTGAAGGCGATTCCCCGCCGTGATGAACCCCGCCATCACTTCTGGACGGTGGCCACGTCCTGGAATCCCCACAGGGATTCCGGCCCGTGGCCCCGCCCCCTCCCCGATTCCCCCCCGGGATCCCCCGGCACGTCTGTTAGGGCGTGATGGGGTCATCCCGGCGGGGGATGAATGTATAGTTTTCGTGACGGGACCAATTGGCCCCGTCACGTCTGAAAACACCCTTAGATTGAGTCCCCCAAGGAGCACTGTTATGGTGCTCAGTGGGGGTGGAGCCACATTAGAAGGGGACACGTTAGCCTACTACTGACATAGTCCTGCCACTTATGGAATGCTGTGATGTTATGGTGCTCCATGCGGGTGGAGCTAAGGTGTTTCCCCTCCCCTTTTTACATGACCGTGATCTCGCGACACTCCATTGGAGGTCTGACCACCCAGAAACATCAGGCTTGTGTTCACAAGAACAGTGAATAGAACCAGGTTACTGACTTAATCTTATCACTGTGATAGTTTTTAGATGTGGACAAATTTGTGAAACTGGCAGCTGTCAGACTTCCACTGATTTCAAGCTACTATAAATATACTAGCCAGATACCAGCTCCTGGTATGTAGTCCATTACTATTCTACTGTTAGAAAACCTCTTAACAATATACCCTTCTTTCTTTGTGACCAGACAATGATCTGTTCTTGTGCACATTTTCCTGGAGCATCATGGGTCACTGTTTCAGTAACAGTGAGACAGCTGTAGGGACTATGCTGTTTTTGGACTGTTCATGGAATTTCTGGTTTGGGCTTACTCTATGGCAATATTTTCTTTTGGGGCTGTGCTTCCTGTGGTCAGTTCACTTCACACCATCATGGATCCAATATTTTGCTGTGGCTTCTCTTAATTAAGAAGGACATTGGGATATGAAACAGGAAGAGGGCAGGGAAATATCTCCACAAAACATACAAACTGTTGTTTATGCTGATCCAAAGCTCAATCTCTGAAAGTTATTAACACTTATTGGGGGGTTGGGAGGGAGAGTGCTCCTTTAGCTAATTTTTAAACGACTGCCCTTCCCCTCCTAATAATCACCATCTGAAGTGCCTGTTCTAATCCGAGTATGTCAACAGGCATGCATGCATAGAATAAATACACCAGGCCTTGCAGTTCCTTGAAACGTTTTGCCATCTGGGAACTATTCCCTGTGGAAGGACAGTCTGTCCTCTTCTGTGTCTGTTATGAGGGAAGAAAACAGACACAGGAAGCCAATGCGAAACTAGAGATTAAGTCTCTGCCTAGGGTTACCATACCCCCCCTTTAAAAGAGGACACTTATGAAAAATATATGGTGTAGGGCCTGCATCGGTACCTATGACACTTATTTTTCATGTGTCCTCTTTTAAAGGGGGGGTGGTATGGTAACCCTGCAACATGTATTTTTCATAAGTGACCTGAAAAAATATACCTAAGGTGGCAACCCTAGATACCTGAGTAGCAAGCTTGTCTTTAATGGACTGCTGCTCCACACAAAGATCCTGATATATTCTCCTGAAACAGCTTTGGAAAGGCCTCTGCTTCCCACCACAGAACACATCATCAACCAAATGACTGATTAGGAACAGGGCCTGGGGTTGCCACCTTTGGTTGTTTTTTAGTTGACACTTCCATTTTGGCCTATGGGAGTGTCAGGTAAAAAAACCGTCACAGGTGGCCACCCTAGTAGGGCCAGATCCAGGCAAGTGCAGCTTGGGCAACCACAAAGGGCCTGATACGTTGGGTGGTCCCCAGTACATGCTGTCCATGAATAAACTTGAAATGGAACAAGACTGCAAGAAGCTCTGGTATAAAATAGGGGCTCTCAGGGCCTTCAACGCAGGGAGCTCTGGCCTATGAAGGACCTGCTGTTCTATCAGAGGAACTGCCGATTACATTGGGGGCCCATGAATAAACTAGAAATAACATGTGCATAACATCCAGGCCAATAAGGCCCAACTGCAAGAAGGTCTGACTGTTGAGGCAGATGTTATGTTTAACTCAACATCAAAAGTGAACTATGGTACATTTTCCTTTCTCTAATGGGTGAGTAAGCGTGTGTCCATCAGACGTTCTCTAAGTTAGCTGAGGGCCCACACCACCATTTTGCACAGTGCCCCCAATTTCCCTGGATCTGGCAGAAGGGACAGATGGTGCAGTTGCACCAGGTGTCTGGAGGGCCCATGCTCCCTGATACTGGGAGACGGCAGGCGGACCCCATTCCTTTTTCTGCACCAGGGCCTATCCTAACCTATCTATGCCTCTGATCTGGGACTGGTTAGAAGTACAAGATAAAGGGTGTTAAACAAGATAGTAACCCATACCAGGTGGGTGTCCACTTGCCTGTTTATTAGGTGTTCACTCCCCACTGGACATGCAGCCCCATTCACAGTGGCATCCCAGAGCATGCAGAGCCCACTATGCAGGCAAATGCGGATTAGTGTGCCCACATGTCTGCATTTCGTCAATTAGGTTGTGTGCAGCCTCGTGTGTACAGCTCCGCCAGCACCACAGAGTCACGGACAAAAAGCCTAGAGTGTTGCAAGGAGAAACTACTTCCAGCCCCTCTCTCCACTCTCACCCTCACTGGCAGGTGCGTAGCATCTGCATTAAATGCCCACCTGCGCCATTCTCGAACATGCATTCTTCCATTCTTCCTGGTTGGCAGTACATGCCCAGCAACACTTGCTGTTTCCCAGCTGCTGCATTCTCCGCAACCACTTGCAGAGGCTTATCATCGACATAGCCATGGCTCAGACGGACAGTTAGGCATCAGCCAGCACTGCTATCACCACCAATGCGCAATCACAGTCCCTCTCCGCCTACCGATCCACCCGCCAATGTTGCATTCCCTGGACCGAGAAAGAGACCAAGGTCTTCACTGCTCTATGAGGGGAGGAAAAGGTTGAATGCCAACTGGTAAAAGGCTACAGAAATGAGGCAGTGTTCCAAGAAATATCTGTCCAAATGGCATAGACATGAACTAGTGCTAGCAGCAGGCCAAGAACTTGAAGAGAGGCTACAATGAGATCTGGGACAATAACTTTGCCTCTGGCCGTGGGAGCCAAACATCTTCATACTGCAAACTCCTGGACCGTTTCCTATGTATTGAGGGAGCCACTGTGGCATCCTGCCTGTATGTGTTCACATTTTCCAGGGGCCAAAAGTGGGTGGATACAGCTCCCCCACTGCCTTCTCCCACTACAACCACTCCCACTCCCCGCCACGGAACCTGTGACTGCCAATGAAGATCCCTCCATGCTTGTCTCTGGGTAATTTCAGACGTGATGGACCGTTCGACCCACTACACTGAATCACACTCCTGAATCCGTTTTGGATCCCGGTCAGGAATCAGTCCAGCCGTCCTTTAGATGTGCCAGCCTGATTCCGCCTGGTGATCGGGGAGGGGGCGGGGCTGCGTGGTGCGACGTGCGGCTGCACAGCCCCAGCCACCCGCCCTCCGGAAGACGGGCGGGCACAGCAGCCAATCTGGCCGCTGCGCCCGATCCTGGATCATGGCCAGGGCCACGATCCGGCCGGGCTGCAGGTAACAGATGTTACCTGCGGCCCGTCCCAGACTGTGGCCAATCTGAACACGCTTGTGGCCCGATCCCACCACACTTTCGGACCTTTAGGCGGCCGGAGGTCCAAAAGCGTGGTCAATGAGATTCCCACCAGGTATTCACTGGGGTAAACATCTGGTGGAAATCCCTTTAGACGTTACGGTACCATCGGCCACCACAGGGGATTCACTGTGTGTGACCGTAGTATCGTAATGTCTGAAATTACCTTCTGTTCCAGAGCCAGCATGGGTCGTCGCGAACATGGACACCATTATTCTCACGCTGTATCCCCTCCAGCTCGAGAGTCAACCCTTGTTTGAGGAGCCACTGGAGGTTCTGGTAGAGGGCACGAAGGACCCAAATTCCACCTCTGTAGGAGAATGGTAAGTTAATTCAATGGGGGGGGGGGGAGCATTTACACAACTGCATGATAAAGTCTTCCATTTATCATTATCATTATTTTCCTTTACTGTGCTGACAGGTGGCCAGAAGAGTGTGGAGGAGCATCTTGAAAGTCCCCAGGAAATAGCTCCACTGGCCAGGAATGGTAGGCACAGAAGTGGGTGACAAAGCACCATGGCAGGCTGGCAGACTGGTGGAGGGTGACAAGGCACCATGGCAGGATGGTGGGCTGGCATGAAAAGGCACTATGGCAGGGTGATGGAAGCAAAAATGGCGGGTAGGGTGATCTAGCCCTGTATGACCTTACAGACCGTTTGAATGTGGAAATGTGAACTGTTTCTACATTGCTGTAAAACTCAGGAGGGTGAAATTCAAGTTTGAGGGTCTGTTTGTTAATTCACTATAAAAAATTTCAAAGTAATGAACAGTTCTGCCAATGGAATACTTTATATGGATCTAATGCAGTTCTAATGTGCCCATAAAGGAATAATGGGAGGGGGAAGGGGAGAGGGACAGATGATATTGTGACACTGAACACTTAACAGTCCAGTTTTTCGGCATTCTGCACTGGCACAAGTTGAATCTTGCACATTGGTTTGAGCCATAAGTAAGATTCTCCTGTAATCCAAGTTAATTTTCTGATGACATTATTATTTATTATTATTATTAGCATGCATTTATATAGCACCAGCAATGTACCTGGCGCTTTACAAAGTAATGGAATAGACACAGTCCCTGCCCTAGGGCTTACAATCTGAGAGACAGTGGGAGAGGGGGGGGAACGAAGGAAGGGGAACAGAGGGAGAGACAAGGGGTGTAACATTCACAAAGATGCGAGGTCCCAGGTGCACATGCTTGGGTTGGTTACATCGAGAATGATGGCTGACTGGTCCATGTGGTGAGGATATGAGTACACAGACCTCAGGTAACATATTGTAGTGGGTGGTAGGTATCAGCAGAGTTAGGAGGGGGGAGCAAAGAGTCGGGGAGGACAGAGCGGAAGAGATGGGTCTTGAGGAGGGATTTGAAGGTACGAAGAGAGGGGACAAGGCAGATGTGGGCAGGGAAGGAGTTCCAGGTGTGGAGGGCAGCTAGGGAGAAGGAATGAAGGTGGTTAGGGAAGCAGGGGAGGTGTGGAAAGGCGAGAGAGGGGACAGAGGAGGAGCGGAGTTCACAAACTGGAGTATGGAGGGAAATTAGTGCAGAGAGGTAGGGGGGGCAAGGTTGTGAAGAGCTTTATAGATGAATACTAGGAGCTTGTGCAGGATTCATTCAGGAAGGGGGAGCCAGTGAAGGGAGGAGAGGAGGGACTGCAGGTGGTTGAAGCGACGGGCGAGGTGGATGACCCTGGCAGCAGAGTTTTGGATGGAGATAACGGGGGAAAGGTAAGAGCGGGAGAGGCCAGTGAGAAGAAGGTTACAGTAATCGAAGCGAGAGATGACCAGGGCGTGAACAAGGGTTTTGGCAGAGGAGACAGAGAGAAAAGGGCGAATCTTAGCAATGTTATGGAGGGAGAAGCAACAGGATTTGGCAACTGTGGAAGATAATAAAGGGGAGGATAGCTAGCTCGGCAGCAGCATATGTACAAAAAAAAATATCTAAGCACGGTGGTTGACCACAGAGTGAACATAAGTCAGTAATGGGGCAGCAAAATAGGCTAATGCAGTTTTAGGCTGCATTAGCAGAGGCATTGTTTGCAAGTCACTGGAAGATAAAATTCTCCTCAATTCTGCATTGGTGAGGCCTCACCTGGAGTCCTGTGTCCAGTTTGGGGGACCTCCTTTTAATAACGATATTGACAAATTGAAGTGGGTTCAGAGCAGGGCAGCAAAGATGATAAAGGGTGTGGAAAGGAAGTTCTGTGAGGAAAGTTTGCAGGAACTGGGTAAGTTTAGCCTCAAAAAGAGGAGACTAATAGGAGGCACAATAGCAGTTTTCAAATATCTAAAGGGCTGCCATCCAAGAAGATGACAAGGAACTGTTCTCCAGCCCCATAGAGGGCAAGATTTATTTATTTTTTAATTTTTTTAAAATATGTTCTTAAATTAAAAGAAAGTAGATCTTGGTTAAATATCAGTAAAACTTTCTAACAGTAAGAGGTGTTCAGCAAAGGCTCTCCATCGCTGGAGGTTTTTAAACAGAGGCTGGACAGTTATATGTTGGGGATGCTGTAGCTGTGGATCAAAACAGGAGGCTGAACTAGATGACCTTTGATGTCACTTCCAACTCTGTCATTCTAAACAGGCGGGTCATAGTTTAACAGATTTTGGGCTCCTTAAACAAGTTTGTATTCAAGCCAGTAACCTCATGTTAAAGTCTTGTATAATAGTTAAATCCCAAGCAAAATACACTTTCCTAGTCAATATTTTCCCTAAACATTCTGTCCTTATAGGTTTAAACATTTAATACAGTTTGCTATTACAGCACAGTCCTTAAAAAGTTGTTGATATGTGCATAATGAAAATGTATTCAGCATCACAAACCACAAGTGATAACTCCGAAATACCGTATCAGCAGATTTTATTTTATTAATCTCCAAGAAAAAGCCAACATTATGTTAGTTTTCCTCCTATCAAAGTGCATCAGCTGGACAAAAATGTCCCAGTTCACAGATTTGTTCCCCTAAAAAAAAAAAAAAAAAAAAAAGTTACTAATTAATTAGTATTCATTAGAAATATTCTTAATTAAGTTAACATACAGGACCGCAAACCCCCCCCCATTTAAAAAAAAAAGAATGGAATAAGATTTTATTTGCTTTCTAATTACCTTTTATTCCCAATGGAAATGACTTTACAGTAAAGATTTCCAGATTGCATCCAACGCATTTTGTACAAGACACAGGTCAAGGTGATAAAATAAAAGAGGAGAGAAACACAATCCTTATTAAACATTTAAAAGGTCA
>QEPC01013222.1:1662704-1681398 GCA_003113815.1 Sphenodon punctatus
GAAGGGGAACAGAGGGAGAGACAAGGGGTCTAACATTCATGAAGATGCGAGGTCTCAAGTGCATGTACTTGGCTTGGTTACGATGAGAATGACAGCAGGCAGGTCCATGTTGCAAGGATAAGGGTAAAATCCTTATCACGGTTAAAAATAGGTACCCCCTTCCTCTCATCCCCGAATTGCTGGATCGACTCCAGGGAGCATAAATCTTCACAAAACTTGATCTGCGAGGGGCATATAACTTGCTCGCGTTCACCAAGGTGATGAATGGAAAACCGCCTTCCACACGCGTTATGGCCTATTCGAATACCGTGTGATGCCGTTTGGCCTAGCCAATGCACCGGCCGTCTTCCAGCACCTCATCAATGATATTTTCCAAGACATTTTGGACATATATGTTATTGTGTACCTCAACGACATTCTCATCTATTCCACTACCCTGGAACAGCATGTAGTGCACGTACGAGAGGTGTTGCAGCGCCTGCGAACCAACAAACTTTATTCTAAGCAGGAGAAGTGCTTCTTTCACCTCAATACCGTAAGCTTTTTAGGATTCATCGTCAGCCCCGCAGGAGTGATGATGGATCCGCAGAAGGTTGAAGCCTTGTGGTGCTGGCCCTCTCCTAAGGCTGTCAAACCCTTGCAACGCTTCCTTGGAAGCACGAATTACTACAGACAATACATCCCCAATTATGCAGAAATTACTTCCCCACTCACACAACTGTTAAAGAAAAAACATCCCTTAGGGATGGGCGAACGTGGTTCGGAAGTTTGGAGTTCAGACCGAACTCGACCAGCTTGGTCGACCGAACTGAACTTCCGAACCGAACTTGATTTTCAAACCAAACCGAACTGAATAGAATTTCCGAACTCGGCTCTGTTTGCCCATCCCTAAAAGATAATATTCCATTTAGTTCAATGGAGTTTGAATTTCCGAACTTTGCTCAGAAGTTCAGAGTTCGGACCGAACTCGAAAAGTTTGGTCGACCGAACCAAACTTCCGAACCAAATTTCCGAACAGAACCAAACCAAATTTCCGAACTCAGTTCTGTTTGCCCATCCCTACCATCCCTATCAGTGGGGACCCGACCAGCAATTTAGTTTTGACTTTCTCAAAAGGGCATTTATTACCGCCCCCTTCTTGCAACATCCCGATTTTACCCTTTTGCGTGGAGGCAGATGCCTCGGGATGGGCCATAGGGCAGTACTTTTGCAACCCACTGACAACCTGGAGGTCTTGTTACCATGTGCATATTATTCCCGACAACTTATGCCAGATGAGCGCAACTACTACATCCTTGATCGAGAACTCCTCGCCGTCAAGGTTGCATTCGATGTCTGGCAGCACTATTTGGAAGGGGCCCAGAAACTGGTCACGGTCATAATGGACCACAAGAACTTGACCTTCCTCCAGACAACACATATAGCGAATGTGCACCATTCTTCACCTGGTTCAATTTTCACATCCGCTATCGCCCTGGAAGACTACATGTGTTAGCCGATGCTTTATCTCGCTACAACGAGGAACGACCTGTCAACACTTTGACGCCCGAACCTATCTTGAATAAAAAGATCTTCGCCGCGACCTACCTGTCCCTTGAGGATCTTCGTAAGGCCACCAGGCAGGAACTCCCCTCCATGGATGATCCAGAGATCATTACATGGGACCAGGATGGGATGCATGTACGCCAAGGACAAGTAGTGGTGCCCCCTTCGTGCCAATCCCACATCCTGTGGGCACATGAGGCCCCCACGGCTGGGCATCCAGGCGTGGAGAGAACCCAGCAGTTGATCTAATGCTTCTTCTGGTGGCCCACCTTGCACCAAGAAGTCCAACACCATGTCTCCAGCTGTGTTATGTGTGCTCGAACAAAAAAAACCCATCGTTCCCCAGCTGGGCTCTTGCAAGTTGCCCCGCTACCGCAGGGCCCATGGCAACGTATAGGACTTGACTTTGTTGTAGAATTGCTGCCCTCTCGACACTACACCACAGTTCTTGTCGTCATGGATCATCTCACAAAATTAGCACACTTTATCGCCTGCAAGGGACTACCTTCGGCCAAGTGCACGGCGCGTCTCTTCATCCGCCACGTTCTCAAGCTACATGGGTGCCCCCTTGAAATAATCAGCAATCGGGGAACTCAGTTCACCTCACGATTCTGGAGGGCCTTGTTTCGCTCTCTCCAAGTAACCTTGAAGCCCACAACAGCCAACCACCCCCAGGCTAACGGCCAGGTGGAGCGGGTTAACCAGAATATGGAACAATATCTACGATGTTATGTGAACTACTTACAGAATGACTGGTACATGTGGCTCCCCCTGGCCGAATTCACTTATAATAACGCCCCAAATGCCTCCCTAGGAACATCCCCTTTTTTGTGTTTTATTGTTTCCACCCCCACATAGGAACGGTGGAGTCACCCTCACTGTTGCTCCCGGCTGCCGGAGCCCTCGCCCAACAAATCCATGAAGCCCAAGCATTAGCACGCCATGTCCTTCAATAAGCCCGGCAATGATACAAGGCGCAAGCCGATAAAAACCGACACGAGGTTCCACCCTTATGCCCCGGAGACCTGGTGTGGATCAATCGACACCACTACCCTTCAGCTCTCCCTTCCCCCAAGTTAGATGCCAAGTATATCGGTCCCTTCCCTATCCTCCGCTAAGTCAGTGAGGTCCCCTGTATGGTGCAGCTCCCCCCACACGTTCGCATTCACCCCACATTCCACGTCTCCCTTCTGAAAAAAGCCGGCTCCATGCACGCTCTTAGTCCTACCTCTCCCCCTGGCCCTGTCAGAAGTACGGCCGCCAGTCCCGAGTTTGAGGTCCGGTCCATTCTGGATTCTAAGATGTTGCCTGGTCGATTACACTACTTGATGGCCCGACAGACCAGTCCTAGGAACCTGCCACCAACATTTTGGTCCCTCATCTTTTCCGTTCTTTTCGTCTCCACCACCCTCTGAAGCCCGGCCCCTCCTGGCCCATGGCCAGCGGCCTCGGGGGGGGGAGTATTGTCAGCCTCGTGCGGCATTACTGGCTTCCCCCTTGCCGGGGGGCTCCACAACAGCAGCCCCTGAGTCCTGGACCCAGCAAGGCCCTGCCCCAGGGCACACAGGAGCTTGCCCCACCCCTGCCATCACCCTCAACCTCCGCAACGGGGCTTCGGCCCAAAACCATGTCCCCCTTGCCGACGCGCATCTTCAGCGTTCCCCCTGCTGTTGCTGCGGCGCTCGGAGCACGTGCGAGCACATACAGGGGCGGGGCTTGCAGGTTAAAGGCCAGCGCCGCAGAGATGGTGGCACTGGTGATTCAGAGAAACCGTCCCCGCCGAGCAGAGCGAGTGTGTGCGATAATGTGGAGCAAGTTAGCGTGAGTGAACCTTCGAGCCCCATGAGCCGGAACCTTCCCTTTCGAGACCTTCCCATGGACGAATGTCTGTGGCTGGAAGAGAGAGTGGGTGCTTGTGTGTTCCCCTTCCCTCTTTCCCTGCCTGAGTCCCTCCTGCCCTGTGCGAGTGACCTGTCACCCCCTCCGTCCGGGTCCCCTCCGTACTCCTGCACCCCCTTCCTCACGCAGTGTCCCTTTCCCCCCTTGGTCCTAGAGTGTGTGAACAAGTGCATCTTGGGGAAGACCTCGGTTCCCCTGTCTCAGTGGCGCCCTATGATGATAGAGGCCTGTTCTCTTTAATTAGAGGTAAAGGCCACCACTCTATCCTGACGGGCATTCCTGCCCTCCGTGATAGCTGCACTGAACAGGGCGGGCCTCGGTCAGGTGTGAATTCTCGTGAGAGTCGCCCCTACCCCTTCCCCGGCCACACATGGCATAGTGACAAGCTGCATTGGGGGCTGCAAGTTAGAAGGAAAGGGTGGGGGTGGCGTTGCCCAAGTGAGCATGCCTAGTACTAGCAAGGTAGGAAAATGTCAGGCAAAGCAGATACAGCCTTCCCAAAGCTTTCTGCTGTGCAGCTGGTTTTCCCTAGTAGTTTTTCTTGTTATCTTCTCCTTCTCAGCACCATCTCTAGCATGCAACCTGCACCCTTCCCAGTGCAAATTTCTGCCGTATGATCTTCCCTGCTTTGCGCTCTCTTCTTTCAGCCTGGGATCTTCCCTCCCTTTGGTGTTTACTGTTTATAAAAGTTATAAAGTTTTAGGGCATTTTCCCATGATACTTACTACGCACGATTTGCCCCTGGGAAAGAATCTGGAAGGCAAAGCATGCACAGGGTTTGTAACATAAGAATGCCCCCCCCCCTTTTGCAAGTAATCCTGTCTGCAATCCTCTGCAGAATCACAGGCAAAAATGCACGGGGGGCTGTCCCACATTATAAACCCCACTCTTTGCCTTCCAGATTCTTTCCCAGAGACAAATCATGCACGGTAAGTGTCATGGGAAAGCACCCATTCTCTTCCCCCTTTGCACCATCTGCAACACGCTCTCTCTACCTTCTCATGCTGTTTGCCATCCCCAGGGCAACTCCGCCTTATTTATTTATTTATTTATTTATTTTAACAATTTAATACCCCACCCAACTCCAGCTCGGGGTGGCTTACAATAAAATCATATAAATATAAAACAACATATCAACCCAACTTAAATATATAAAAAACACAAAATCCTCCCATAACTCTCTCCCCCCACTCCCCACCACATAACCACCCTCACTCTTCCCCTCCACCAAATGCCTGGCGGAACAGCCAGGTCTTACACAAGCGATGAAAGGTCAACAGGTCCAGGGCTAGGTGAGCCTCCGGGAGGAAGTTCCACAGCCGAGGTGTGGCTACTGAGAACGCCCAAACTCCACACCTGGGAGACCAGTGGAGGACAAACCCCATCAATGATGGTAGATGTCACACCCACCACTCTCCCCACCAGCATTTCCTCTGTCTTATCAGGATTCACCTTCAGTCGGCTCTGCCTCATCCAGTCCCCCACAGCTGCCAAAACACCAGGAAAGCAGAGACTGCCGGACCTGGGTCTGAAGAAAATGAGAGGTATAGCTGAGTGTCATTAGCATACTGATGGCAATTCACTCCGCACCATCTCACAACCTCACCCAATGGCTGCATGTACACGTTGAACAGGAGCAGGAACAGAATGGAACCTTGCGGGACAGCACACGAGAGGTCACAAGGAGAAGATGACTCATCTCCTAACACTATCTGGTGGGTCCTACTGGCTAGGTAGGAACGGAACTATTGTAGAACTGTTCCATCTAATCCTGCCCGGTCCCGCAAGCGAGTCACCAACAACTCGTGATCAACTGTTTCAAAAGCTGCCGAGAGATCTAATAGGACCAGTAAAATTGACGTCCCTGGTCCATCACCCGGTACAGGTCATCAACCAAGGCCACAAGCAAAATCTCCATACCATACCCTGGGTGAAAGTCAGACTGGGAAGGATCTAGAAAGCTGCGGCTATCGAGGTATACCTGGAGCTGCTGGGCCACCACCTGCACAATAACCTTCCCTAAAAAGAGAAGGATAGAGACTGGCCAATAGCTGGCGAGTGAGTCAATGTCAAGTGATGATTTCTTGAGCAGAGGCTGCAATACTGCCTCCTTCAAACATTCTGGCACTCTGCCCTCCCGAAGAGAGGCACTGATCACCCCCACCAGCAGCGGCCCCAATGTCTCCTGGCAGGCTTGGGCATGGATATAGTTCACAACAGGTAGCCCTAACAGACCCCAGAACATCCTCTGCCCAATGGCGGTGGGCCACCTAGGGAGGGAGGAAGGGGCAATGCCCCTCCTGGCCCCAGGACTCCCCTGGCCGTCCGGCCCTGAGTGAGGGGGAGGGGAAAGGGGCTGCATGCGCTGTGGTGAATGTTTGGAGCCACCTCGAAGAACCTGGTTTAGAGCAGCAACCTTCAGAAGGTTGCTGCTCTAAACCAGGTTCTTTGAGGTGGCTCCGAACATTCTCACCCCCACCCCAAAGGCTTCCTTAGAAAGCCTTTCAGGGTCAAAAGGGAGGCGTTTTCTCCCTTTATGCGGAATGGGCAGCTAGAAGCACTGTCCATTCCGCATAAAGGGACCCTGCAATGGAATAGTGCCACAGGGGGCACTATTCCATTGCAGGGGCTGGGCTGGGGGAAAGTCCATACCAGGGTGCTGCATACAGGCACCCTGGTATGAACTGCAGTGTCCCACCTGTGCAGGGAGGGGGGAGCCTCGTGCGCAGCTTCAAGCCCCCCCCTTCCTCTCTCCCTGTCGAGTCAAACTGACTCGACTCTGGGAGGGAGGAGGGGGACTTGGGGATGCCCAGCTGCGTGGCAGCTCCCAGGCCTGACTGAACAGTTCGGGCCTGGGAGCTCCCGCGCAGGCGTCAGGAGCAGGGCAGAGGACGGGACGGAGCCTGAGGAGCCGAGCCACCGCCGTTGGCAGTCCGTGCCTGATGCTCTTTCCCAGCTGCTGCATTCTCCAGATCAAGTTGCAGAGGATTACCATCACCAGGACCATGGCTAACACTGACAGCCAGGCAACAACCAGCACTGATACCTTCACTGTCCAACCTCAGGCGCTCATTTCCTACAGATCCACCTGCCAGTGCTGCAGTGCATTCCCCGGACCAAGGAATAGACCAAGGCCGTCATCACTCTGTTCTTGCTTTTGCTGCTTTCACTACAACCTGACAAGACAGAGGTGATGTTGGTGGGTAAGCCGATGGAGATGGCGGCCCCCATCATTGACGGGNCCTTGGGAGGGGAGTGGGGGGCTAGTGGGTTAGAGCAGGGGGGCTGGGAGCTAGGACTCCTGGGTTTACTGGGAGGGGAGTGGGGGCTAGTGGGTTAGAGTAGGGGGTGCTGGGAGCCAGGGCTCCTGGGTTCTCAGGGAGGGGAGTGGGGGCTAGTGGGATAGTGCAGGGGGAACTGTGTGTGGTAAAATGGAGGTTTGGAAATCCTGAGATGTCACTGCAAGTCATTAAATTTCAGTTGTGTTCAAAATGCTGGAAATGGGATGTGCATGGTAAAATTGGACTCAGGCTGTAACTGGGGTGCTTTACAAGGATGGGTCCCTGTGTTTGGGGTTTATAGATTATTTATTTTAAGCTTGATGTGCATGGAGACTGTGTTTTCTTCCATCCGATGTTAACCCTGGGAACTCCTTACTGCTGGGTTATGTCATGCCACTGGCCTATCATTCCCCTGGCTTCGCCTACCATCCCCCTGGCTCCGCCCCTAGGCCCACCGGCTTTACTACCCCAGTGCCCTTCCAACATCAAAACCCACCAGCCGCTCCTGCCTCTGTCTCAGCTGGCATTACCTCCCACAAAACCAGACCAGACAGATCCCACAAAACCAGACCAGACAGGGCTTCTGAAGCCTCTGGCCCTCCTCCCTCTGCACAACACACAACACAGCACTGAAACTGTGGTGAATCCGAGCGATCTAATTTGCGAAGTAGTTGACAAATTTGTCACAGTGGGCCCTGAAGATTTCATGTCCAGGCGGAGGGAGGCCAGACTGACCATCCCCCGCACCACCGGGAACAGCTCCGCTGGATGGGACTTCACAGCTGCTATGAGGGCAGCAAAGAATTCCTTCTTTGCTGCCCTCACGGCCATGGCATAGGCCCGTAAACTGACTTTATGCTGCAACCTATCGGATTCTGCCCGAGAACAGCGCAACCATTGCTCTAACCACCATCCTTCCTGCTTCAAACACCATAGTCCCTCAGTAAACCAAGGTAACCTACCTGTGGTGCTGAAACTGAGGAAGCAGACACCTCAGAACTGTCCAGTCGATGGCCCCCGTTAGCAAGGTGTTCCAAGCCAGAACAAGGTCCTTGGCCAAACGGCCATTGAGATCAGAGGGCAATTCCCACAAAGCCATCTGGAACCGATCAGGCTCCATCAGTCTCTGTGGGTGAACCATTCAAATAGGCTCTGCACCTTTCTGGGGGCAGACATGCACTGCGAGTCTGGCCTGGAGGAGGTAATGAGCCATCCATGACAAGGGTGTTGTTAGCACCTCCCCCACCAATGGATCCCCCACCTCAAGGGCAGTGCAGAACACCAGGTCGAGAGTATACCCCCCACTATGTGTTGGGCCAATGACCATTTGGGATAGCCCCATGGTTGCCATGGCAGCCATGAATTCACACTCTGCCCTCGCAAGACCAGCACCAGCGTGGATATTGAAGTCCCCCAGGACCAAGGCCCTCGGGGACCGCAACACCACTCCCGATACCAGTTCAGCTAGAGCAGAGACAGATGTTGCCAGACAGGAAGGTGCACAGTATACCAGCAGCATCCCTAATCTATCCACTGCCAAATCAATCACAAGATGAAGGGCCTTGATCCCCGGTATCACCTGCACTGGATACCTCCTCACAGTCCAAGTCTCCCTACAAATAATGGCTACATTGCCCTTCCACCTCTAAAGCCTTGGCTGATGCTGCATGGAGTACCCAGCAGGAACAAGGTCCACCAACAGAGGCCCAGATTCCATGTCCAGCCAGGTCTCCGTCAAACAAACAAGGTTGGCAGCCTGATCCAAGATCACATAATGGATCGTTGATGACTGTTAGCCACCAACCTTGCGTTTAACAGCAAAAGCTTTGACCCGAGAGCTCTCTGGTCTCCAATCACCTCCCTATCTGCCTGGCCAACTGTTTGAGGAACAGGCACCAAACATCTTGTTCCCCTTGCAGATCTAAAAACATGCCCATTGGGACCATATCACCCCCGTCCCATCATGACCCCTATGACTCTGTCCCCCCCACCCCCCGTCCACTCAGCCTCGGCCCCAACCACAGGGTGTTCCACCTCCAGGCAGCCATCATTCTCGATGTAACCAAGTCAAGCATGTGCACCTGGGACCTTGCATTTTCGTGAATGTTACACTCCTTGTCTCTCCCTCTTTCCCCTTCCTTCGTCTCCTCCCCCCCTCTCAGATTGTACGCCCCTAGGGCAGGGACCATATCTATTCCGTTACTTTGTAAAGTGCCAGGAACATTGCTGGGGCTATATAAATGCTTGATAATAATAATAATAATAATTAATAATAATAAATCATCATCATCATCATCGCAGGCACACCAGTCTCCTATATATAGTCTTCTCCAGCCAGACCTACAAGCCTCTCTTGGTTCTAGCCAGGCCCCACTCTCAAGTTGGCTCCGTCTCAAAGCTCCTGGGTCAGGCAAGTTTCCCTGGCCTACAACAAGCCTCTAGCTTCAGCACCTTGTCTCCCAGTAATAAGCCTCAGGCTTTTCCCACTGTCCAGAGAATTTAGAGGCTTCACTTCCTCCAAGCATCTAGCACAGGGCTTCCTCAGTTCATTCCTCTCTGGCCTTCTGCTCCTCCAGTTCCCAGGGAACTCCTTCCTCTGCTGTGTCCAGGAGCATACTAAGCACCTTCTTGGTTGGCTCAGCCTTTATACCTCAGGGCTGGCTCTTGCCATGCCCACTTCCTCAGCTGCTTCCTGTCAGGCGCGGTTCATTAGTCCTGTCAGTGCCTGCAGCCCAGCTTGCACTATTTTAGTGTTGGCGCTAGCTGTCTTAAAGGGCCTGCAGGGACTTTGCCCTGTTACAGTATGGCACTAAGACCGCGCTTGTGGCCTTGGTTGACGATCTCCGCTTGGAAATCGACAGGTGGAATTGTACCCTGCTGATTTTTTTAGATCTTTCAGTGGACTTTGATACCGTTGACCATGGGGTGTTGCTGACATGACTGCAGGACCTGGCAGGGGTACGCAGGACCGCTCTTCTTGATTGTTTATTAATACTAAAAGGCCTACTTTAGTGCACCTTAGTATTCCCATCTTAGATCTAACACTTCTGGCAGCGCTTCTGTTCTTCCACTCTGCTCTGTCTCTCAGCTCTGCTCTCTCCAGCCTGGGTTACTGCCGGCCCTCCCTGAACGGTCTCAGGCCCACCAGCCACCTCACAGCTGCCTCGTCTCACGTGTGCTGTGTCCTGAGATCAAATTTGCTTTCTGCTTGTGCCCAGCCTCAGGTGAAGAGGGCAGCTGGGCACAAGCAGAAAGCAAAGTGCAGGTGAGATCAGGTGGCAGAGGGAGGCAGGCAGAGGAGGTTAGAGAGCCAATTGCCATGCAGAAGCAAAGCACCCCCCCCACTCACTAAAAGCCCCCAGCCTCTGGCATTTCTCCCCCAAACCCAGTGCCACCCCCCCTTGTCCCTCACCTAGGCACAGCTAGCCCCATTTATTTATTTATTTGTTTATTTCACACATTTCTAACCCGACCATCCTGCCACAGGCAGCTCTGGGTGGCGCACAACTTCAAATATTAAAAGCATTAAAACAACTTTAAAATAAACAACAAAGGAAGGAATAAAAATCCCTAACCACCCACCACCCTAAGCCATTCCCCCAACCCTACCCATCCTCCCCCCCCCAAATGCCAGGCGGAATAGCCATGTCTTACAACAGCGTTGAAACGAGGGGCGATCCAGGGCCAAACGGGCCTCCACAGGCAGGAAGTTCCACAGCCGTGGGGTGGCCACTGAGAAGACCCTCTCCATTGTGGCCCCCCAGCAGACTTGGGGGACCTCCAGGAGAGCACCCCCCAATGACCACAGGGGCCGATCCAGAACCTGGGGGTGAGGCGGTCCTGCAAATAGGTTGGGCCAAAACCATTTAGGGCTATATAGGTGAGCACCAACACCTTGAATCAGGCCCAGAAGACTACAGGCAGCTAGTGCGGAGACTGAAGAACTATGGTAATATGTTCCCGGCGGCCCAATCCCACCAGGAGATGAGCCGCCGCGTTCTGCACCAGCTGCAGTCTCCGTACCATCACCAAAGGTAGCGTCACGTAGAGCGCGTTACAGTAGTCAAGCCTAGAGGCAATGAAGGCGTGGATGACGGTGGCCAGGTCAGAGTCCGAAACATATGGCCAAAGCCGATGCACCAGATGTAATTGGCGGAAGGCACTCCTTGCCACAGCCTCCACCTGAGCATCCAAGCGGAGTTGCGAGTCAAGGAGCACCCCCAGACTCCATACCTGGGGAACCAGTGGAGGGCAGACCCCATCAATGATGGCCCCTGCTGCCTTACCCACCAACATCATCTCCATCTTGTCGGGATTCAGCTTCAGTCGGTTTACTCACATCCAATCCCCCACAGCTACAAGGCACCCGTTAAGCACTGAGACTGCTGGTCCTGGGTCTGATGAAAAAGAGAGGTAGAGCTGTGTGTCATCAGCATATTGATGACACTGCGCGCCAAACCTCCTGACCACCTCACCAAGCGGCTGCATATACACATTGAACAGGAGAGGGGACAGAACAGAATTCTGCGGGACTCCACACAAGAGGTCTCGGTGTGATGAAAAATAATCACTAAGTACCACTCGCTGAGTTCTTCTGGCCAGGAAGGAGCGGAACCAGTCAAGAACCATACCGCCCACCCCTGCACGGTCCCGCAGGTGCATCACCAACTTCTCATGATCAACGGTATCAAACGCCGCTGACAGATCTAATAGAATCAACAGGGCTGAATGGCTAATTCTTGGCTAATTCTTGGCGAAGATCGTCAACCAACGCCACAAGCGCAGTCTCAGTGCCATATCCCGGGTGAAACCCCGACTGCGAGGGATCAAGAAAACTGACATGATCCAGATGCTCCTGCAACTGCTGGGCCATCACCCACTTAATAACGGAAGGTTAGAGACCAGCCAATAACTGGTATGGGAATCAACGTCAAGTGATGGTTTCTTGAGCAGGGGTCACGCTACCGCCTCTTTAAGGCAGCCTGGTACCGTGCCCTCCCTAAGGGAGGCATTGACCACCCCCTCAAGCAGAGGCCCCATAGTCTCCCAGCAGGCCTTAACCAGCCAGGATGGGCAAGGGTCCAGTTCATGACAGGTGGCCCTGACAGCCCCAAGAACATCCTCCACATCGGCAGGGGCCACCAACTGAAACTGATCCCACAAAGAAGGACAAGCCGGGATCTCCATAACCTCCAATTGCCCTACTGCAGAAAATGCAGCGTCAAAACCATGGTGAATCTGAGCGATTTTATCCGCAAAATAATCCACCAACAAGTCATAGCGAGCACTAGATTACTCCACTTCAAGGTGGAGGGAAGCTGGACTGACCAGCCCCCGCACCACTCGGAACAGCTCCGCTGGACGGGATTTAGTGGACTCTATAAGGGCAGCAAAGAACTCTTTCTTTGCTGTCCGCATAGCAACGGCATAGGCTTGTAAACTCGCTCTGTGCCGCAACCTGTAGGTTTCAGCACGTGAACAATGCCACCGTCACTCCAACCGCCTTCCCTCCTGCTTCAGCACCCGCAGCCCCTCCAAAAACCAGGGAGGCCTGTGGTGCTGCTGCCTGGGAAGCGGATGCCTCGGAGCTATCTGATCAGTGGCCTCCGTCAGCAAGACGTTCCAGAGCTCCACAAGGCCATCAATGGGACAGCCGTCCAGATCAGAGAATATATCCCCCAAAGCCTCCCGGAACCGTTTCGGTTCCATCTGTCTATGGGGGCGGACCATTTGAATAGGTTCCATGCCTCTCCGGGGGCAAACGTGTGCCAGGAGAGGGGCCTGCAGGAGGTAATGGTCCGTCCATGACAAGCAACAACAAACTACTGCAAGTAGTACAGATGTTCAGAAAATTTAATGAGGGAACAAACATATAAAGGTCCAAATGGGGAAGCAATAATATTTCTAGATATGCCCCATAAATCACCCACAGAAGTATAACAATAAGATCCCAATGTTTCGCCAGGAAAAACTGGCTTCTTCAGGGGTATTTTCAATCTTCTTTTTCTAGGATGACGTTCTTTGGCAAATCTAAGAATACAGAGGTAACAGTGCAAAAACATAATTTAACAGCAATCAAACAATCTCAAAAACCCTTTCAGAGGGCCAATCAGTCACTTGGTCAATTAGATAACAAATACAAAATACAAAAAAGGACCAGCAATAAAATAAAAACTTAAGCCATCAGGGAAAACCCCTCCATCCAGTATTTACATATCAATAAACAGTAAAGACCACACAGAGAGATTAAACCATAATGCTTATAGTTATAAGTCTCTAAACAGATACAATAGTGTAAATAACACATGCAAGCAGGCATGTATAAATGCGCCCACCTGCAACAACAATATCCAAGGAGCAAAGTAAAAAGCAAGAAAGTAGCTCAAGCCGCTGACCATCTGGGACAGGCCCATGGTTGCCATGGCAGCCATGAACTCACACTCCGCACCCCCAAGGTCGGCGTCAGTATGGATGTTGAAGTCCCCCAAGACTATTGTCTTCAGGGATTGCAACACCACTCCCGACACCAGATCCGCTAGAGCATGCAGGGAGGCCGCCATACAGGTGGGCGCACGGTATACAAGCAGCACTCCCAAACTGTCCCCTGCCACATCAAACAGCAGATGGAGACCCTCAACCCCCATTATGGATTGCACTGGATACCTCCGAACAGCCCAACCCTCCCTAAAAATCATGGCTACACCACTCCCCTGTCCCTCTGACCGCGGTTGATGCTACATGGAATAACCGACTGGAACAAGGTCAGCCAAGATAGGCCCCGACTCCGTGTCCAGCCAGGTTTCCGTCATACACACGAGGTCGGCTGCATGGTCCAGGATCAATTCCTGGACTGTTGTTGCTTTATTTGCTACCAACCTCGCATTCACCAGCATCAGCACATGGTCAGGAGCCTTCTGATCCAGAACCACCTGCCCCATTGCTAGAGGGGTGGTGCGGGGAACAGATATTAAGCACCTGTCCTGCCATCCAGCTTGAACATACCCCCCATACGGACCATACCTCCCGCCCCATCACACCCCCAATGGCTGTGCCCCCCCCAACTGGCCCCAGACCTGCCTCCTCTCTGGCTGTCCCGCCTCAATCGAGGGGAGGATTCCCACCAACCATTCCCAAATTGAACCCTCATCCCCTCCCTAATCCAATTCCCATCTATATTGCCCATCCCCTTACTACCTCACTATAAAATAAGCCCCCCACCAATCACCTCCCACACTTCCCCCCTTTAAAACAAGTATCCCCCAATACAAAACCCTCCCACAATTCACTACCAACAGACAGAACCTCACACCCCAGCCCACCCAGGCCCCTACCAAGGGCCACACCCAAGGGCCCTCTGAAGGCACACCGCTGAAGAACCCCCTACTGGGGCCGACGCCCCGCCCCTAGAAGCCGCAGGGAAGATGGTGGTCCCACCACCTCTACCTCTGCCACCAGGAGGAGGGTAGAGTCCCTGCAGCCTGGCTCCCAGCCCTGACAACGGCCTTTGAGCCCACAGCACCCCAGCTCAGAGCCGCAAGGCACCCCCTGAGCCCATAAGCACCTCCAAAGCACCCACACACACTAAAAGCCCCCAGCCCCTGGCATTTACCCCCCCCCCCCAAGCTCACTAACCTCCAAACCAGTGCCAGACAAGTACACTACACTTGACTTTGCTAGACACTTTACTAGTTTTAGAAACCCCATGGATCTTATTCCATTGACTTCTATGGAAAAAAGCTCCCATTGACTCCAATGGGAAATTAAACAGAAATGAAACAGAACAAATACTAAAGTAAACAAAAAATGAAACAGAAACAGAATATTAAAGTCTGTCCCTTATAAATAACCTTTGTCCCATCCCTTTCTGACGTGCCTCTATCCCCAACCCCTAGAAAAAATGTTTAGGAAAAAGCTGGGGAAATGGGAGCTTCACCTGCAGCTTGGAGATGATGGGCCAAAAAACCCCAGAGGCTTTGAGGCAAACCTGGCTACACAGTAACCCTAGTCCAAGGTGTCTAAATGTAGCATCCGAACATGGATGTCCCCAATGTATACTTAAGTGTTAAAAATAAAAAACAATTAAAATGCAGGCTTAACTTCTGAATGATTTGATTATTTCCCCGTAGAGATAGTTCTGAGACTGCGCAATGTCCAGCAGGGCTACTCAATAATCAGTCATAGATAGGAGTTAGATAGAACAACTCGTCATATAGTTACTTCCTCTGGAACATGCAGAGGTTTCTCCTATGGGTTGAAAATACGACACTTTGACTGTGTGCCTGCTATAATGCTCCTCCGTTTCTGTTCAGCCAGTGAACGGCATGATATTATTTATCTTGATCTGTGCAGGATATAATACTACCCAATATGCTAGGAGGATAGTCTGCAAGCTGTTCCCAGTCTGGGTGTTGCAATAAACAGAGAATACTGGCTCCAGCTCAGCCATTCCTGAACTTTGATTGCATGAAACAGTCAAAAGATTTATGAGTGTGTGTGAATTAATTATGGCACAGCAGCCCACGGCTTTGGTCTCTGTCAGTGCTGAGTCATTGCTACAATATGGGGCTAGAATGGACTTGGTTCTCTAATCGCTCTCCAGTCTCTCCACCCCAATATCCTTTAAGATCTTAATGAGGAGGAGGTGGATGTGTAGGTCAGTAAAAGGCATACCCTTCTCTAGACTCTCACAGCTTACGTAAAGACAAAGAGCTCTTATTTATTTCTTTATCTGAATTTATACCCCAGGCATCGGGCAACTTAAGACCTATAAAAGGATGTATACATAAAACATAAAGTCCCCTAAAAACCCCAACCCTACTCCTCAACCCATATCCCTGCCTGCTAAAAGTCTGGTCAAATAAAAAGGTATTACAAAACCTCTCGAAGATGATGAGGCTTGGGTTCTGACAAACCTCCAGGGGGGAGATTCCATAATTGTGTAGCAGCCACTGAGAATGCTTCTCTACGTTCCCTTAGTTACCATGCAAACTTGTTCTTATGCTGTTAGCAAGAGGACACTCCTGTTGACCTTGGGGATCGCAATGGAACATAGGGGAAGTGGGGGCAAAATTTTATTTATTTATTTATTTAATTAATTAATTAATTTCACTTTATACCCCACCCTTCCCAAATGGCTCAGGGCGGGTAATATGAACATACTAGTCAAACAATCACATAAAGTTAACTGAACTCAGGTTTCATTAAATCAAATAGAACTTCTCAACATTAATTTGAGTTGGAAGACTGATTCATGGAAACAAAGCTTCAGATTCAATTCATTGGATAAAGCCAGTGTAACAGAACTAGGAGGTACCTGGGTAAGTACTATCAGGATGCTGCCCAAGGAGTCATGCCACAACGGTCTTTGTCTAGGATGACCAGATATGAAAATTTTATTTCTCATAAGTATCCTCTAAAATTTGCATATCTGGCCACCCTATCCTTGTCTTACTCCAGTGTCTTTGTCAGTGTATCCAGTTCACCCAGTTATAGCAGTACTCACCGTCCCATTAGACCATAGGTCAGGCACCAACCCTCTGACCCACCCAGGTATAGTCCAGTTAGCTTCCCCCCCCACACTGCTGGGCTCCGTAGTCCCTTGATGCCCCTCTATAGGCCCTTTGCCAGGTAGGGTCACCCAGGTGCCTGTACTACCAGAGGTACCTTCTGGCTACAGGATGGCTCAGCCCCTCGTAGGCAGAGCTTTCCCCTCCTCTGTGTCTTGCCCTGGCAGGTTCCATTTAGGCAGAGCTTTCCCTAGCTCTTGCTTCCTGCTTCTCACAGTTTCTCTCCTCAGACTGAGCCTACCTCAGGCCTTGGGCTGGCCTAGCCACACCAGCACCCGAGCCTTAGGTAGCACCTGCTGGCCAAGCGGGTGCCTCCTCCCTTAAAGGGCCAGTAGCCCAAATAGCCTCAGCCAGTTCATTTCAACCTTAGAAGGCAGGGTTCATGTTTATCCATAGCTGACTAGCTGTCTGCGTTGGTATTGGAATTTGTTCCCTCCAGAAGCCTTACTGAAAGCTCTTGAGCTATATCCACTTTCGCTTTCTCATTTGAATCCATTTGTCCCAGATCCTTATCCCTTATTTGAGTTGTCATTGATGTCCTCTAGGGTAGGGTTTGGTTGGTTAGGTTTATTGTTCTAACCCTTAGGTTGTTACAAATTAATTTATTACAAACAAACATAAAACAGTTATCAAATCGTTTACAATACATAATCATCCCTAAAAAAAATAATTTTTTTAACCATACCATGAACATATTGCCAAGCAGGTATCAGTAATTAAATAGAATCTAGCATGAACCATATGGATCTCGCCTTAATTTGACTCTCAGTCTTATTGCTACAAAGCCAAAGAAGCAACTGCAAATGAAACCTCTGCCTTCTTATCGGCAAACAAAAAACCCAACAATCGGAGATTTGACCATGTTTGGCATAAACTCAATTTTACAAAAGACTTTCCCGAGGTTTTGCATATAAAGGACAGGACAGTATATAATGAGCTAGATCCTCTGCCTGACCAGCCCCGCATATACACTTACATTCAACATAAGCAATCCCTCTATAGTCTCCCCGAAGTACTTCAGTGCACATAGTCTGAAATCTCAGAGCAGTATAAGCCTTTCGTAAGATCACATTTTGCAACTCTGCCAAATATATTGCACCTTTTGTGCCTGGAAACCAAAATCTGTACCTCTAGGGTAGGGAGCTGGAGAGATTCATTATTGGTAGGACGGCATAAATATATGTGAGAAAAGAACTGGTTCTGTCAGGCTTTCCCTAACTCTGCACCCACATAGATTGCTCGCTGATGTTTCTCCCTATACTGCCGTATCCTTCAGGATCTCCTATGTCCCCTTAACTAAGGGTGTTAACAAACAAGACAGTAGCCCATACCAGGTGGGTGTCCACCTGCTCATTTATTAGGTATTCACCCCTGCCAGTCACATAGCCGCCCACTGGACACACATTCCCCCCAGGGCAGGCCTTAGAAATTGTGGGGCCCAGGGCGAATACAAAATGCGTGGCTCCCACAGCTCTTCCCACTGTCCACAGCCCCACACACTTTTGTATGGCTCCACCCACTTTCCCATGGTCCCTCCAATTTTCAAAGGCACTGCCCATTTCCATTCGACAATTGGAGAATTGTCATAAGTTATTTTTAACTTGTCCGTACAATGTGCTTCAAAGAACATTTAAATCTGGTTTAGATGAAAGGAAGCACAGGACACAGATATGCTTACATTTATTTATTTATTTATTTATTTACTTATTTACTAAATTTATACCCCACCCCTCCTGAATACAGCTCGGGGCGGCTTCCAACAGTAATAAAAAATACATATAAAAACAAATATAAAACAATTTAAAACATATCAAAACACTTTAAATGTTTTAAAACAGGGCCCCGGGATACAATTTAGCATAAAAACAATAAACAGGGTAGGGGAGATAACAAACCCTAACCCACCCTCCCCCCCACCCCAAAGGCCTGGGCGAACAGCCAGGTTTTACAACACCGCCGGAATGTCAACAGGCTTGGGGCCAGATGCGCTTCCTCCGGAAGGGAGTTCCAAAGGCGCAGCCCAGCCACCGAGAATGCCCTCTCCATTGTGGCCCCCCGCTTTACGCGGGGGACCTCCAGGAAGGCACCCCCAGCCGACCAAAGGAGCCGCTCTGGAGCGCGGAGGGCGAGGCGGTCCCTGAGGTACGAGGGGTCCAGACAGTGAAGGGCCTTATAGATCAACACTAAAACCTTGAACCTAGCTCGGCACGTTACTGGCAACCAATGCAGAGTCCGGAGCACAGGTGTAATGTGCTCCCGATGACCCATCCCTGTGAGGAGACGAGCCGCCACATTCTGCACTAGCTGCAGCCTCCGAACCAGGAACAAGGGAAGCCCCACGTAGAGCGCATTGCAGTAGTCCAGCCTCGAGGTGACGAAGGCATGGATGAGGGAGGCCAGGTC
>QEPC01013222.1:1691430-1721207 GCA_003113815.1 Sphenodon punctatus
TTTTTTACATTGCAGCCATTTTTAAATGGCTGCAATGTAAAAAACCGGCACACTGAAATCCGGTACCGGGGGCCGGATTACCGGGCCGAATCCGATAATGCCGGTACGCCTGATACCGGCATTATCGGATACCGGTAGATCCGGAATTCCCATCCCTAGTTAAAAGATAGGAAGCAAAGAGTAGGACTAAATGGTCAGTTTTCACAGTGGAGCGAAGTAACTAGTGGGAGTGCCTCGGGAATCTGTACTGGGCCCAGTGTTTAATATATTCATTAATGATCTGGAGAAGGGAGTAAGGAGTGAGGAACTAAGTTATTCAAGGTAGTTAAAACCCAAGCGGACTGTGAAGAATTGCAGGAGGATTTTGTGAGACTGGATGACTGGGCATTCAAATGGCAGATGAAATTTAATGTGGACAAGTGCAAAGTGATGCACATGGAGGAAAATAACTCAAACTATATGTATACAATGCTGGGTTCTAAATTAGGAGTTACCACTCAGGAAAGGGATCTTGGATTTATTTATTTATTTATTTATTTATTGTTTTTATTTTTTGGCCACCCCCCTCCTACCACAGCAGCTCTGGGCGGATCACAACATATCTAAAATATATAAAATATAAAATACAATTTTCCAATAAATAACAAAGATAAAAACAATATAAAAATTACATATAACCCAAGGCAGAACCAATAAAAAACCTGACCCTCCTCCATACCCAGCTCCCTGCCCTCACCCGTCCCCCTCGCTGAACGCTTGGCAGAACAGACAGGTGTTACATTGTCTATGGAAAGAGGGGAGGTCTGGGGCCAGGTGAACCTCTGTTGGGAGGGAGCCGAGCCACTGAGAACACCCCCCTCCTCGTTGCCATCCAAGATACCTGGGGGACTGAGGGAGGAGTCTCTGGCAGACCTCAGGAGCCGATCCAGGGCTCAGGAACTGAGGTGATCCTTGAGATACTGTTTTCTTTTAGTCATTTTATGTATGTTATTTTTGTACGTTGATCGTGTAGCGTGATTTGTGACAGCTTTGCTACCACAATAAAGCTTTGAGACTGATCCTGATCCTGCAGATAAGCAGGGCCCAGGCCATTTAGGGCTTCATAGGTCAAAACCAACACCTTGAATCGAGCCCAGAATACTATAGGCAGACAATGCAGAGAGTGAAGCACTGGTGTAATGTGCTCATTGTGGACAATACACTGAAATCCTCAGTTCAGTGTACGGCAGCGGTCAAAAAAGTAAACAATGTTAGGAATCATTCAGAAAGTGATAGAAAATGAAAATGAAAATATTGTAATACCTCTATATAGATCTATGGTACAACTGCACCTGGAGTATTGTGTGCAGTTCTGGTCACCCCATCTCAAAAAAGACATAGTAGAACTAGAAAAGGTACAGAGAAGGGCAGCAAAAATGATCAAGGGAATGGAATGGCTCCCGTATGAAGAGAGGCTTGATAGGTTGGGGCTCTTCAGCTTGGAGAAGAGACGATTGCGAGGGGTTAAGATAGAAGTTTATAAAAACACAAGTGGTGTGGAACACATAAATAGTGAGCAGTTATTTACCCTCTCTAACAGTACTAGTACAAGGGGACACTCCATGAAATTAACTGGCAGCAGATTTAAAACGAATAAGAGGAAGTATTTTTTCATCAGCGCACAATTAAACTTGTGGAATTTCCTGCCAGAAGAAGTGATCAAGGCTGGTAGTATAGCTACTTTTTTAAAGGGATTGGATAAGTTCTTGGAGGATAGGTCCACTGACGGCTATTAGCCAAGTGGGTTTTGTGGACGAAACCTCTTAGTGTTGGGGGTTGGAACAACAGGGAAAGGATTGCCCTGTTACCTGTTGGGTACTTCTCCCAAGAGACAGAGATTGGCCACTGTCGGAGACAGGATACTGGGCTTGATGGACCATTGGTCTGACCCAGTATGGCACTACTTAGGTTCTTATGAATGCAGTCTGCATCCCATCAATTAGGTTGTGTGCAGCTTTGCACACAAACAGGTGTGCCAGCACCATAGAGCTGTGGGTGAAAAGCCTTGAGCATTCCACAGAGTGACCACTTCTGGCCCATCTCTCCAAGCTTGCTCTCACTGGTGAGCATGTAACATCCACCTTAAAAGCTCACCTCACCATTTTCAAACATGCGTTCTCCCAACTCTTCCTGGTTGGCAGTACATGCCTGACGCTTTTTCCTTCCCAGCCATTGCATTTTCCATACCAACTTGTGAAGGATTACCATTGCTTGGGCCACAGCACAAACGGACAGCCAGGCGACAGCCACTGCTACCATCACCACCATGCAATTGCAGTCACTCTCCACCTACAAATCTGTTCCCACCAACACTGTATTCTCTGGACTGAGGAAGAGACCAAAGCCTTCATCGCCCTATGAAGGGAGCAGAAGGTCCAATAAGCCCTGGTGAAGTGCTATACTGTTATAGGGGAGACTTGGTACAGCCCAGGCTCAGGGAGACTGGACACACCTCGGGCCTGGAGGGGCATGATACAGTCCAGACTTGTGGGAGGGTTTTTCCCTGTCTCTGCTCACCCTCTCCCTGGGTTGCTCTCCTCTCCCGGCCAGGCAGGCAAGCTGGCTGCACTGCAGCAACTAGCAATGGATTGCTCTTCGTTTAACCTCTAACAATAAACGAGAAACTTAAATAAACCTCCAAGACTCCAAGTCTTCTTGTTACATGGTGGCAGCGGTACTAGAACAGCCCACAGAGAGACTGGGAGCTGCAGAGCAGAGATGGCTCACTCATTAAAGCCTCCAGCTCCCCTGGAGTTCAGAAGCACAAACCTGGCAGAGGAATGGAGCCGCTGGAAACAGGAATTCGAATTCTACACTGATCTGGCCATGTGACGACAACCGAAGAAGGAGATAAGGTAAAACTTCTACTTTGCCTTGTGGGGGCCCAGGGCAGGAAAATATGCGAAGGTTTAAAGCTGTCCCAGGAATCTCCACTCTCCACAGTATTGGCTGCCTTAGAGGCTCACTGTATGCCCAGGCGCAATGAAACAGTGGAGCGTTTTAAATTTTTCAAGAGGGACCAAAAGGAAAATGAAGGTCTGCCCACCTATGTGGCTGAACTGAGGTCACTGGCTAGCACATGCAGATTCGGAGAGTTGGAGGACTCCCTAATCAGGGACAGGAATGTCTGTGGGACCTCAGACAGAAAACTACAGGAGCGTTTGCTCCGGGAAGGGGAACTGACCCTAACAAGATGTATAGACTTGGCGCGAGCAGCAGAGGCTGCCAGAGATCGAGTGAAAGTTCTGGAGCCCCGGGGGGCAGACACCATTCTGAAGGTGGGGAAGAGCAAGCCCAAAGGTGATAGCAGACAGAAGCTGGCAGAGGTCCCAAGAGGCAGGATATCAATAGAGCCCTGGAGGGATAGGACACCATCAGAGCCGCAGCTGGGGAGAAAATGCAATTTTTGTGGGAGAAGGCACGAGAGGAATAGAGACAAATGCCCAGCGTATGGGCACAGATTCAACACATGTGGAAAACCTAACCATTTCAGCACCGTGTGTAAGGCAGGCAGAAGACCACAATGAGTAAAACTGGTACAAGAAGGGGTTGAAACCTCCTCCATAGAATCAGAAGATGAGGAAGACAGGGTGATGTCCATAACTGTCATTCCCCAGCCCCACCAGGTGAGGGCAGTAGGTGCAAAAAAGCAGGCTGCCATTTTCACCTCAATGCTAGTAGTTAGGTGACAAGAAAGTGCAGTTTCAATTGGATTGTGGAGCCACGTGCAACATAATCACAAAAAAAGATCTGAGACCCAACACAGTGATCAGGAGAGCTTCAAGAACACTGGTGATGTACAACCACACCACAGTGTAGGAAGTGCAACGTGACAATAATAAATCCCAAGAATGGAAAGAAATACAACTTTAAATTTGTGGTAGTAGATGAGCAGGGACTACACCCTCTGTTAGGATCCCTAGCCGCCTGGTGAGAGTACAGCATCACAATTTTGTGCACAGTGTCACCCAGCCAACAGTCACGCTGAGTTGCCAGAAAAAAAGGGACATTAGATGAGGAAAAAATAACAGAAAACAAGAGACTGTATGCAAAGCAAACCCCAGTAGAATGACAAGGAACTCTGTAGTAATGGAATTTGAGGATGTTTTTCAGGGAGATGGATGCCTAAAGGGCACAGAACGCCTGGAAGTCGATGAAACCATACCACCGGTATGCCTACCCAGGCGAAAGATCCCTGTGGCACTCAACAAGGTTGTGAAGGAAATGCTGATAAGGCTGACGGAGAAAGCCATCATTAAGCCAGTAGAAGCCGACACATCATGGGTGAGCAGTATGCTGGTGGTCCGAAAGCCATCAGGTAAGCTCCGCATTTGCATTGACCCTAGGCCACTTAGCAAAGCACTCAAGAGGGCACACTACCCACTTCCCACAATAGAGGACATACTACGTGACCTAGCCAGGGCACGTTTCTTCACAGTGTGTGACGTGAAGGATGGTTTTTGGCACGTCCCACTAGACAAGGCCTCGAGCAGACTAACCACCTTTTTTACAACGTTTGGAAGGTACAGGTGGTTACGCATGCCCATGGGCATCTCCCCGGCACCTGAGATCTTCCAAAGGAGGCTACATCAAGCCCTGGAAGGGCTGTCAGGCGTGAAGGTAATTGCAGATGATGTTCTAATTTATGGAGAAGGGGCCACCAATGATGAAACAGAGACAGATCACAACTACAACCTACACCATTTCCTAGAGAGATGCAGGAAACAAAACATCAAGCTCAACGCAGAAAAGATGAAACTTAAACAATGTTAGGTGGCTTACATGGGACACATACTTTCAGCTGAGGGATTGAAGGCAGACCCCAAGAAAATAGCGGCCATTGTGGACATGCCACCGCCCAGGGATGTGAAAGGCATACAAAGACTTATTGGGATGGTGAACTGCCTCTCCAAATACTGCCCCACCTTGGTATCAGAGGCCGAAGCTCTACGACAACTAACGTAACAACACTTAGCATGGGACTGGGGACACCCATAAGAACAGGCCCTACTAAGAATAAGAGAGCGGCTGGCCAAGGCTCTGATCCTACAATACTACCAGCCGGGACAGCAACTCATGCTCCAGTGCGATGCTTCTGAGAAGGGACTTGGTGCAGTGTTGTTACAGGACAGGCAAATCGAATATGCCAGCAGGGCACTGTCAGAAACTGAACAGAGTACGCACAAATAGAGAAGGAACTTTTGGCAGTGGTGTTTGGAGTGGAACACTTTCACCAATATGCATTTGGCCACCAGGTGGTAGTACTGTCCGACCACAAGCCACTGGAGACCATCATGTGCAAACCCCTGCTGGGAGCACCTAAATACCTACAGCGCATGCTGATGAGACTGCAGAAGTACGACATTGAGATCAGATACCGCCCAGGGAAGAACATGGTTCTAGTGGACACACTAAGCAGAGCCTTCCTTAAGCACGAGGGTGACAAGGGAGATGAGGACATCGAATCCATCAATATGCTCCTCTATGTTCCCATGCACAAGGACAAGCTCAAGGAACTAAAGGATGCCATGGAAAAAGACGCCACACTGCAAACACTCAAGACCACCATTCTTAACGGATGGCCAACGGACAAGGCTAGGGCCCCTAGAGGAACAGAAGTATACTACTATTGCAAATCAGAACTGTGTGTTCAAGATGGACTAATATTTAGAGGATCAACAATAGTGATCCCAACATTGCTTCGACAGAAAGTATTAGAAACGATACACGCTTCACACATGGGGGTGGAAAGCTGCATAAGGCTTGCCCAAGACTGTGTGTACTGGCCTGGCATGGGAGCACAAATATGGGCATTCTGCAAAAGGTGTGAGACCTGCAGAGCAGACAGTACGCAACAGCAAAAAGAGATGCTGTGGCCACATGACCCACCTACGAGACCCTGGGAGAAAGTGGGGATCGACCTCTTCACATGGATGGAGGGACAGTACATGATGGTGGTCGACTACTACTCCAACTTCTGGGAAGTTGACAAGCTAGAAGACACCCGGTCCAGAGTTGCCATTGAAAAGCTAAGAGCCCATTTCGCAAGACATGGCATACCGGCCCAGCTGATGAGTGACAATCACCTTCAGTTCACATCAGTGGAGTTCCAGGAATTTGCCCGGAACTGGGAGTTTGAACACATCACCTCGTCCCCTACCTACCCACAGAACAACGGCAAAGTGGAATCAGCAGAAAAGACAGCAAAGAGACTCCTCAGTTGAGCAACAAAGAAAGGTACAGACCCCTAACTCACCTTCCTAGCTCATCACAACACACCCACTCAGGGTTGTAGCAGCAGCCCGGCACAGGCACTGTTGGGCTGCAAGACAAGAACACTGATTTCCATGTCAAACAACCAACTTGAACCAAAAACAGAAAGATACCATCACCAGGAACTGCTCGCAGCCCAGCACAGGCAAGCCAGATACTACAACAGGTTGGAACGAGACCTCCCCCCTCTGGAAACAAGCACACACGTGTGGATCCAACCAGCAGAAGGCACCAACAACACATGGACCAAGGGGATCATAGAGAAAACAGTAGCCCCCAGATCATATGAAGTGACAAACAGAAAGGAACGCTCCATACAAAGAAATAGGAAACACCTATGAGTGAGACACAGCCAAGGGAGGCAGACAGAGACCCAACTGATGCAACAGAAGGCACACCCCAGACTGACCAGGACAGGAGGGGGTGAGGAGGATGACTACAGCCTGTAGCGTTGAAACGAGGAGCCAGAGTGGCTCCAGGGACTAGTAAAGGAAAATCCACCAACACAAAGAGACACAACAGATGACACAGGAGACATCGAGATGCCCCCCCCAGAAGGTGAGGAGGGGGATTCGAACAGAGAACCAGACTCCCCAGCGACAGAGCGGAAGGGAATCCAGAACAGACAGTCCAGGGTGGGCAGCCTGTTGAGGGCGCCTGGGTGCCTAAAGGACTATGTAACCAATTGGAACCCATGGTAAAGATGAGGCTCCAGCAGTGGCCAAGTGCTGGCAACCTCTGGCCACACACACACACACACACGACATCACCCTCAGGTGATAAAACGTGGAGATTCTGGCCCAGCGGGCCACTAGAAGCTTCATTTCGTTTTTCTTTCTTTCTTTTTTCTTCTTCTTCTTCTTCTTCTGTCCTTTGTGTTAATTTTGCTGATGTTGTAGAACAAGGGAACGTTTCCAGAAAGAAAAAAAAAAGGAGGAAAGATGTTATAGGAGGACTTGGTATAGCCCAGGCTCAGGGAGACTGGACACACCTCAGGCCTGGAGGGGTGTGGTACAGTCCAGCCTTGTGGGAGGGTTTTTCCCTGTCTCTACTCGCCCTCTCCCTGGCTCGTCCTTCTCTCCCGGCGGGCAGGCAAGCTGGCTGCACTGCAGCAACTAGCAATGGATTGCTCTTAATTTAACCTCTAACAATAAACGAGAAACTTAAATAAACCTCCCAGACTTCAAGTCTTCTTGTTACATATACGAACGAGGCAGTTTTCCAAGTGATCTCAGTCCAAATGGCACAGCAGGCCTACACCTGGGACATGAACCAGTGCCAGCAGCAGGCCAAGGACTTGAGGCATGGATACAAAGAGATCCAGAATAACAATTTTGCCTCCGGCCACAGGATGCAAACATCACCCTATTATGAGCTCCTTGACCAGTTCCTCTGTGTGGATTGAGCTATCATTGCATCCCACTTGTATTGGCTACACCTTTGCAAGGGACTAGATGTGGGTGGATATGGCTCCCCCACTGCCGTCTCCCACTGCAGCTGTTTATGCTCCCACCATGGAAGCTGCGACCGCCAACAGAGATCCCTCCATGCCCCTCGCCACCTCAGAGCCAGCGCGGGCCGACACAGACATGGACACTGTGACTCTCACAGTGTATTCCCTCGAGCTCGAGAGACAGCCCTTGTTTGAGGAGCCCCCCGAGGTTCTGGTCGAGGACCAGGAGGACCCAGATGCCACCTTTTGTAGTGGAGGTGGAGGAGAATGTTAAGTTAATGCACCAGGTGGGGGTGTATTGGAGTTTACACAGCTGCTTGGTAAAGGCTTCCATTTGTTGTTATTAGTGGTTATCTAATGGCATGATTGGGCCAGCCTAAAGCCTGAGCTGGGAGCTTGGGGGATGAGGGGAGAGCTCCAGAGAGAGACCCAAAGCAGACAGGGGCTGCGGGGACCATGGCTCTAGAGAAGCTTAGTTCAGAGCCCAGTATAGAGACTGAATAGCAAAGCAGCCGTGTATCAGATGGGAACATTATATAATGGAACTGTATATAGAGAAACTGAGATGATGGGAGACATGTATAGGAAATAAAGAGACTTGAGTGGAAATTCCCCCAAGAGCATGACGTTTGGGCCTGAAACCTGCCACTACTTACCTGTGACCCTGCTACACAGTCCCTTCTCCAAAGAACTTGCAATCACAATAAAACGTAGTGGTTATGTTTCCCAGAAAGAAGGGGAGGAAAGAACACAAAGAAAGAATATTGGTATATGATGTTGAATGAACATTTCAAATCTGCATGAAAGTGGAATCATTCATTGCTTAGAAGAGCTCACTGGCACCTGTTCTTCCTGCAAAGACGACACAATCATTTATGCCATTGGTTGGTTGTCAGGGAAATGCCGATGATACCAAAGGCAGAACAGAACTGAGGTTAAAATTTAGGAAGTCCTTGAGAGCAAACTGAGAGTGAACCAAGGCCGTGCACATTCAGGAAAGGTCAATGCAATGCTGATTCTAGGCAGTATCGCTAGGACTATAAGGGTAATGAAATCTGTGCCCATTCTGGAGAGTGACACTGAAACGTTTGTGATGAAATAATGCCACACCGCCTTAGAGGCAGATGGATCCTTAAATTGCTTTTCATACAAATGACTAAATAAAAGAAGAGAACAAATAACCCGTGCGGTGAAAATGAACACACTGTAATTGCTTCATTTTTAAGAGGTGTCAGCTGTTGTTTGGACCTGTATGTACATTCATTTCAGAATCCCTCAGCTCCATAGTGTCTCTTATTTTTGAAATTTTGATCTGGTAACCCTAGGGGTTACTCACACAATCACAACCCTGGAATTTGAGAGTACCCCTAAAATTAAATACCCTTATCTTTACACAAGATGTCACAGGCAGGGCCAGCCTTACTACAGGGCAACCGCTACAGGCCCCGCTCTTTCTGAGGGCCCGCAGTGGCTCGTTTTCACCATAGCATGGTGTAGGGGCTCCAAACATGACGGCCTTTAGGGCCTGGAGAGTGCCCCCAAGGGGGTGGGGCCACCAGGGGCCCCAGAAATTCTAAGGCTGGTGCTGGTCACAAGCCTTTAAATTTTTTTCCTATTTGTGGATTTCTCTGCAGAATAGGAAGGAAACAACCAAACAAGACAATTGCAGTTACTAGCAAGCAGAGAGCTGAACACTGTCAGCCAGCAGCCCAGCAACAGTTACCTCAAAGATTGAGCAGGGGTAGAAAGGTCACAGTTATTTGTCTGTGTAACTTTACTGATCCTCAAGATTTCACTAGGTATTTATCTGACAAATTAAGATAAATGTACATCTCTAAAATTCACTTTTCAGATGCCACAGTTTTTATGGAGCCATTTTGTTCCAGCTCAATAAATGGGAGTGGTGCTGTAATTCTCTTTCATCACTGGTATTTTCAGTAGCACAGTACCTCCTCATCCACCCTGAGCCTTAAGGGAAGGGAGTGGGGGGGGGGAGAAATACATACCCACCCACCAGTCTGGCTGTGGTTCTTCATCTCCTGTGAACTGGGGCTGCTCTATCTGGAGTCCTCCCCACCAGATTGCAGGCCAGAGCAGTCTATTATCTAGGGCTCCTCGGTTTCCTTTGGCTGCCATTTTGAATGGTGCAGAACAACCAGGAGGGAGGAGGAGACAGATGGGGGGGAGGGTGTCCTGTGGTTGTCCACTTGCCTCTTAAAATTACACCAATTGATAGAACAGGAAGATATCTTGGACCTGTGAGAGCTGGCTTCAAATCCCACTTTAGCCATGGGGGGCCTTGGGCAAGTTTCTGTCTTTCAGTCTTGGTTCCCCATGTATAAAATGGGACCTACGTCCCAGAGCTGTTGTCAGGGTGAGTTAGATAAGGATTGTAAAGCCCTTTGAACACTGAAAGTGCTGTAGAAGATGATAGTGATAAATGTAGAGAATCAGCAGATTACAATTCATGAGTAAATATGTCTTTAATTGCCTCCTAGGAATTATACCACCCTGCCTTGTGTCAGGAAGCTGAGTTGTGGCCAGCTAACGTGAAAATGATTAATCTCAATACTTCCTAGTTCCTACAGATACAATCTCTTCATTGCCCCTTAGCCCTCCAGCAGTAATTCATTATTAGTTATAGACAAACTGTTACATACAAATCATTTTGATGTTTGTAACAGTTACATTAGAGAGGGCTATCTGGCTAACAACAAGCAATATTGACACTTCCCTGCTTATTTCTGTCTTCATTTACCACAGTGATTCATTGAAGTGCAAAATGGAGCTGCACAATATGGGAGAGAATCTGTCTGGCCACAACGAGGGTTGAAATGAAGTCTCTGATTTCCCCACACTGACCTATGAAGTCACAATATGAGAGGATGTATTGCCTGGAGCAAGCTGTCATGTCTCACCTGCTTTAGGGTGATACCTTGGCTAAATACTAGCACTGTCCTGTCTGGAGTGCTGTGTGCCGAGAATCTGGCCACTGTCATCTATACCTTCATAGTCGTTCATGCCTGTCGCGGGACCTCCGTGCCGGCCCCAACCCCTCCTTTGGCAGTGTCCCGGCAGGAGGGTGCAGTGGTTCCACTTGGAGCAGGTAACCCCAGTGCCCATGTTCCCGGAGGCGGTGCTCAGGCCGGCGCCGGCAGGCCCCCCTCGTGATAGAGGGGTGGAACTGAGGACCCTGCGATGCTCAGCTCGCCTGCAGGGGAAACCTCCAGCTGCAGGCGCTGAGTGAACAAGCTATTTAAACCAGTGTTGCCTTGTAAGCAGCGCTGGTGATCAGGTTCCCTGGTTGGACTGGCCCCCTTGTGTCATGAAAGCTAAGTGCTTGTGTTTTGTTTGTTCTTACTGTGGGATTTGTGTGTGGTATCTGTCCGTGGCAACGAGTGTGGTTTACCACCACCCCCCTTGTTCCCCTGGTTTCCCTTCCTGATGAGTGGGCGAGTGAAAGGGTGAGCGTAAGGGTGAGGGTATGGCCCCTTCCCTCCTGGGGCCCCCTGTTCTCCTCTGTGTTTTGCAAGGCACTTTCCCCCTTCATCCCCTCAGACCCTGGGCCCTGTACCCCTCCTTCTCCCACGGTCGTGGGACACTGGACCCCCCTCCCCAAGACCTTCCCTGGAGTGCTTGTGGGTGACGGTGAGTGGAGGGCAATCCCAGGACTCCTGGAACCCCACGCCCAATGATGATAGGGGCCTAACTTCCTTGTGCGTTGTGAACCCGGAAGGACCCACCCACTATCCTGAAGGGCAGCTATACCCAGAGAGATCCCTTGGGGTACGGGGTGTGCCTGAGGTGTGGTGGAGCATTGTGAGGTACCCTTCCCTATCCCTGCCCCCCATAACAGTGCCTTCATAAACTTCAAGGCTAGACTACTGCAATGCGCTCTACATGGGGCTGCCCTTGATGACTGTTCAGAAGCTGCAGCTAGTGCAGAATGTAGCAGCCCATCTTCTGTTGGGGGTGGGTTGCTGGGAGTACCTTACACCAGTGCTCCAGAGTTTGAACTGGATATCAATAGCCTTACAGGCACAATGCAGGGTGCTGGTTTTGACCTATAAAGTCCTAAACAGCTTGGTTCTCAAGTTTCTGAAAGACACAGCCTCTTCCCCCATGGCCCATCATGGTTTCTGAAGTCAGCCAGCAGCACCCTCTAGCAGGTACCATCTGACCCAAACGTCTCCCCACCAAGGACACACAGAGAGGTGTTCTTAGTGGCTGCCCCACAATGATGGAACTCCCTCCTTGGAGGTCCATCTAAGTCCAAGCCTGCTGATCTTCTGAGGGAAATGCAAGAACTTCATCTTTGGCCAGGAATTTGGCAGACAGGGGTAGGGTTGGGTTGTTGTGGTTTAGGGGATTTTGTGTTTTGGAAATGGGCAGGATAAAAATGTAAATAAATAAAGGTAAATACTCCTCAAACATAGTTTTTGGGTACAGAGGAAATACCAAATTAGTATAGACTCATAATCTGAGATCCAACGTATCCTAGTGGATAAGGTGTTGTGTGGTTGCCACTTGTGGTGGGTTTTTTACCTGACACTCCCATAGGCCAAAATGGAAGTGTTTGGTAAAAAACAACTAAAGGTGGCAACCCTATGTTGAGTTGAGGCTAGGGTTCAATTGCTTTCTTAGCCAAGAGCTAACTGGGAGGCCTCACTATCAGCCTCAGTTCCCCATCTGAAATATGGGACTAATAATGACCTATCTCACAGGGTTGTTACTGGAGCGCCTTTGGTTTTGGCGACTGTTGGCAACGTGTTGGATGTTACGTGCAAATAAAGTACCCAGCCGGGTAAGTGACACCCCTTCATCACACCCTACACCCACACCTCTCATTCCAACCCCAATCCCCAGCAAACTCAGTTCCTATCCCCCATCCCCTAGCCCCCAAACCCTAGCCTCTAGCCCCCATCCCCTAGCCCCTGTCCCCTAACCCTCAGTTAGTTAGGTTTAGATTCCCCAAGTTAGTTAGACCCCCTGTAGTGTCAGCACACACACACACACACACACACGCAAACACTCACATCACCACACCCCATCCTCTGTTGCCAGTGGTCCTCTCTTCTTTTTCATGACTGTGATATTTAAAGTATGAGCGGTTGTGGAAAGAAGAAACAGACCATGTGTGGGAGTGTTGGAAGAGGCCAGCCTCTTCCTAGGCAACCCACTCAGTCTGATGCAGAGACACCTGAGTTAGGGCCACCTGTGGCCTCAACCTCCCGCACACAAGCCTCAACCTCACCCAAGCTTACGGGCTCTGGATGTGTTTTGAAGGTCCCAAAGAAGCTGGAATGGGGGGAGCCTGGTTCCTCCTCCCTGGCGTTGACTAGCAGTAAGAAGAAGGGGGCTCCTTCTTCTGCTAGTGCAGTGGACCATCCACCGGCTACCTCCACTGCTGCTGCTGCTCCTTCTACTGCCCAGCTCTCCCTAGCGCATGCACTTTCCCTCAAGCATATGCTAGCTGCCCCACCCTTTCCCTCTTCTGACACAAATTCTAGCACACCTGCTTCCCCACCTTCTCCCCCTGCCGACATGCATCCTAGCTTGGTCCCCGCCCACCGCACCCACACACTCTGCTGCACCAGCTACTACCACCACCCCTTCCTCCAGTGTTACGACCTCTGCCATTGAGAGGTCGATCGCCAGTCGTGCTGCTTCTGCCCTTCCAGGAACCAGCACGAAGAAGATCACATCTTGGGTGTGGTCTCATCTTGATATCTGAACAGAAGATACCTCAGAGGTAGTGTGCGTGCACTGTCATTCCAAGATCAGTTGTGGTGGCAATGATCCAATGAGATATAGCACCTCTGGCCTACACAGTCACTTGAGACGGCACCACAGGAACATACATGTTCCTACAGAGTGCTGTCCCAAGCAAAAGCATGGGACAGTGCCAGTTGCAGAGGCTACGGATAAAGGTTCGGAGGAGGAGCAACCCTCTTCCTCTCCCGCTGCAACTGCCACCTTTGGGCCATCTGGTGATGGTTCTACACCCAGCACCCACAGAGAAGGAGCACTAGCTGCTCCTCTCGCCCCACTCCATCATGATCCTGGTCCTTGTCCCAGCACACTGTGACTGAGCTTTGGGAAAAGAAGATGCTGTTTGCATGCAGCCACCCATGGTCTGTGGCCATCACCAAGGCAATTGGGGAGGTGATTGCCCTGGATGAGAGGTCGTTCAACCTGGTTGAGGGTGTCGGATTCCAATGGCTGCTTCATTTGCTGAAGCCCCGTTACAGAGTCCCTTGCTGCAAAACCTTCCTCACGAAGGTTATCCCATCTCTGTATGGGAGGGTCCGGTCCCGGCTCCGTGCGGAGTTCTCCCGCACAGAGGAGCCTGTGGTACATTTTACCACAGACCTGTGGACTAGCAAAAGTGTGGTCCACTCCACGCATATATGTTGTTGACTTGCACACTGGTGGCAGATGTCACCAGTCCCTGTCACCAGCACAGCAGTGGGCAGCAGAAGCATTGGGGGGGGGTGCCGTGTCACCTGGACAGCATCAATGGGCATTGTTGCATGCCCAGGTGCTTGACAAGCAACACACAGTAGACAATAACCTCGAACTGGTTAATGGCATGCTGGATGAGTGGGTCCGGTGCCAAGGTTCAACTGTCGAGGTTGGTTACTTTGTAACTGATAGCGTTAATAACATGATGGCAGCCATTACTTGTGATGGCTACACTCATGTTCACTGAAGAACACACATTCTGAACCTTGTGGTTCAGGGTGCCTTGAGTGGAACCAAGGGCCTGAAGGCACTCCTTGAAACTGCCCGGAAGATTGGTGGATACTTCCATCGGTCAGTTTCAGCCAGCTGGGCGCTGCGCAGGAGTTGGGCTCCCCGCTTCACTGGCTGGTACAGGATGTGTCCACAAGGTGGAACTCCACCTTCTTGATGCTGTAACGTCTCCTGGAGCAGAAGGAGGTGCTGCATGCCTTTGCCTGTTGCGGAGCACTGGAGCAACATCACTGTCTGTGGGAGGACTGGACAGTGGTGGAGCAGCTTATGCAGGTTCTAGAGCTGTTTCACCAGGCCACTGGTGAGCTGAACGTGGAGCTTGCCACTCTGAGCCAGGTAATCCCGCTCTTTAAGATTCTGCTTTGATGTCTGCAAGGCGTGCTCTCTCTCACTGACCTGCATGGGTCTGTGAGGGCGCTGGTGAAGAAATTGGCTGATGAACTGAATAGGTGTTTTGACACCTTGAAAGCAAGACATCCATATTTCCTAGCTGCACTACTCGACCCATGGGTCAAGAAGAGCATGACCTCAGACATCGAATCCTTCGATGAGTTATGGGGCAGTCTCGTTACTGAGGTGCGGCAGAATTGTCCAGAGCAGGAGTCCCCACTGCCAGAGGCAAGTTCTGTTTCAACATTATTTATTTATTTATTTATTTCTAAAACTTATATGCCGCCTCCTCCTACCTCAGGCATCTCGGGGTGGCTCACAGCATTTAAAAACATATTAAAATACGCAATAAACAATAATTAAAACGATAAATTAAAACCCATCCCTCGATCCCCCTCCGGAATCAGCCAGCATGTCTGTTGACAGGCCAGCTGGATTCCGGAGGGGGATTAAAAGGTGATTCTGTGCTGAGGCCAAAGGGCAGCCCGGCACGTCTGAAATCACCCTCTGTTCTGTTCTTCTCTTCCCTTTCATCTCTTCTGATTCAGCTTGTCAGAGGACTGGGAGCTAACTCAGTCCTCCCAGTTCTCCAAGCCAGAAGGAAGGCTTGTTTCCCAAAGCCTACACCTTCAGAAGACGACAGGTGGCCAAGAAGAGCACAAAAATTGAGGATTCGAGGGTTCCGGATAAAGGTAGGTGATGGCAATGTGATCTATTTTTTTCATGCTGGGTTAGAGAACCAGTGGGGTCTGGTTGGGGGAGAGACAGTGCATGGGACCCCAGAAGGCTCTTTATCCCTCCAGTAGCAGGACTTAACACAGCTGCAAGGAGTTCCCAGGGTTAACTAATGTCCTTCCCTCCAATGTTAACTCTGTGAACTACCTGCTGCTGGGTTAGGCCCTGCCCCTGGGAGGATGGAGAGCCTTCTTACTGGGGTCCTATGCACTACCTGTCCACACGGTTGGGGTTATGGTCAAATGGGGGGAGATATGGTTTATTTGGGGGTCACACTAAGTTTGGGATTGACACTGTGTTTGTTGTGTTGGCATTGGAACTATTGGCATTGCCAATGTGTGGGTCATCTTGAGGATCCCAGGGAATGGGACACACTAGGTTTTGAATCTAGTTGTTGGCATGTAATGTATGTTGTACTTGTTGGTCATTTTAGGAGTCACACAGGATTTTGGATTGACAACAGTGTTGGCATTGGCACTGTGGAGGTATGGCATCGCATGAGTATCCCCTGGCAGTTGACAGAACAATTGCTCTTGTTTGGTTTTGTCTTTTGCGTGTTGCAGTGCTGTGAAAAAACGTTTTAAAACTGTTGTGTGTCAAATTTGGCAAACAAATGTAAAGTGATTGGTGGTGGCTCGCCAGTGGCCACTCTACTGTGGGCCAAATCACAGCCTGAGGGCCACCACTTGGACAACTCTAGATAAGGATTGTACATCACTTTATTTATTTATTTATTTAAAATTTATATTCCGCCCCTCCTGCCCACAGGGCAGCCCGGGGCGGCGAACAACATTCAATAAAAAATGTTTTTTTAAATATTTAAAACAATTTAAAATACAATACAATGTGGGGAAAACCCCACCCCCCCACCCACCCCTACCCCTCGCCAAAAGCCTGACGGAACAGCCAGGTCTTACATACACGCCGAAACAGCAGGAGAGTGGGAGCCAACCGAGCCTCCTCCGGGAGCAAATTCCACAGCAGATCTAACATCGGTGGCCACCCGCCTTGCCCGGGAAACCTCCAAAAAGGCTCCCACAGACGATCTCAAGGGTCACACGGGCACATGGGGAGTGAGGTAAGCAGGGCCCAGGCCGTGAAGGGCTTTAAAGGTTAAAACCAGCACCTTGAACCTGGCCTAGTGCTTTATAGGCAGCCAGTGCAGAGCCCGGAGCACAGGTGTCATGTGCTCCCTGCGACCCGCCCCGGTAAGGAGACAGGCCGCGGCATTCTGCACCAGCTGCAGCCTCTGGACCAGCTTCTCGGGCAGCCCCACGTAGAGCGCGTTGCAGTAATCCAGCCTCGAGGTGATGAAGGCATGGATGACAGTGGCGAGGTCGGAGTCTGAGAGATACGGCCGAAGCCGCCGGACAAGATGTAACTGCCGAAACGCACTCCCCGCCACGGCCACAACCTGAGATTCCAAGCTGAGCCGCGAATCAAGGAGCACACCCAGACTCCGCACTTGAGACACCATGGGGGGGCGAACCCCCCCAACAAGAGGAGATTCAACCACCCCCAGGCTCCCCAAGCCCTCGCCCACCAACATCACCTCCGTCTTGTCAGGATTCAGTTGCAGATGGCTCAACCTCATCCAAGCCCCCACAGCTGACAGGCACTGGGAAAATAAGGAGACTGCATGGCCTGGGTCGGTGGAAAAGGAGAGGTAGAGCTGAGTGTCATCAGCATACTGATGACACTGCATGCCCTGAAACCCCCTCACGATCTCCCCTAACGGCTGCATATAGATGTTAAACAAGAGGGGGGACAGAATGGCACCCTGCGGGACTCCACACGTGAGGTCCCGGGGGGAAGACGTACACTCCCCCAAGACCACCCGGTGAGTTCTCCCGGCCAGGAATGAACGAAACCAGTCCAAGACCGTTCCGCCAATTCCAGCACGGTCCCGCAGGCGAGTCACCAACACCTCATGATCGACTGTGTCGAATGCAGCCGAAAGGTCTAGCAGGACCAGTAAGGTCTGACGACCCTGGTCCAACGCCAGACGGAGATCGTCAACCAAGGCCACCAATGCCGTCTCCGTACCATACCCAGGCCGAAACCCAGACTGGGAGGGATCAAGGAAACCGATGTGGTCCAGATGCTCCTGGAGCTGTCGTGCCACAGCCCGTTCAATAATCTTCCCTAAAAAGGGAAGGTTAGAGACCGGCCGATAACTGGCAGGAGCATCAGCGTCAAGAGATGGTTTCTTGAGCAGGGGTCTAACCACAGCCTCTTTTAGGCAGTCAGGCACCCTGCCCTCCCGAAGGGAGGCACTAACCACCCCAGCCAGCAACGGCCGTAACGTCTCCTGGCTAGCTTTCACCAGCCAGGACGGGCATGGATCTTGCTCACAAGTAGTGGCACGAACAGATCCCAACAAGGACTCCACATCGGCAGGCACCACCATCTGAAACTGATCCCACAAAACAGGACAGGATGGGACATCCATAGCCCCAAGATGATCCTCTGCAATAACTGCGGAACCGAAATCGTGGCGGATGCGAAGGATCTTATCTACAAAGTACTCGATAAACCGGTCACAGCGGTCACTGGATTGCTCCAGGTCCTGGCGGAGACAGGCAGGACTGACCAAACCTTTCACCACCCGGAAAAGCTCCGCTGGATGTGACTTTGCAGATGCAATAAGGGCAGCAAAGAACTGCTTCTTTGCTGCCTGCACTGCCACAGCATAGGCCTTTAAACTGCTCTTATGCTGCGATCGATCATACTGGTCGCAGCATAAGAGCTTTGAACAATGAAAGCACAATATGTGATTATTATTAATAATAAATAGTTGACTTCTTGATACTAACAGTTCACATGGACCAAGCACTTCTACTGCTCTCCCCTGCTGCCTGCATTGCAAATTCCAACCTGGGGCTGGCAGTGCGGGCTGATCACAGGGACTTCTGTTTCTCCCCCACCCGCACGTCAAGATTGGGGAGCAGGAGCCATGGGAGTGGGCAGGGAACAGCCTTCTGGGGCTGGCACTGAGAAGTCAACAAAATCCTTGGTGCTGCCTCGAGCAGAGTGTCAATGTTCCTACATTCACAGGTGGGTGGAAATCTATTGCAATGTCAGACTTAGAATACACCATGTCTGCCTGGCTCATCTCATTCAAACACAGCTGCATTTGTTTAAGAAACTTGCACTGCGTGTACACATCGCCAGTCGCCCTGTGGGGGAGGGAGGGCAGAGGAAGATATGGAGTGTCTTTGTGTTCTCTGACACTAGTCCTCTCTTTCTCTCTCTATTTCATAGGACAACAAAATGGAGGGAAGAGGATTTTATGAAAAACATCTCTCCTTGTCCTCCCATCTAGAAACTGCACAATAACATGATCATAGGGTGGCCATACCTCCCTTTTAAAAGAAGATTCTTATGAAATATACATGTTGCAGGGCTGCATTGGTTCCAGTGCAGCCCTGCACCATATATTTTTCATACTCATCCTCTTTTAAACAGGAGGTATGGCCACCCAATTCCAAAGGTGTCTGAGAGGGTTGTTATCCCACCCACACATCCTTGCTCTCTGCCACAGGGATTTTATTGTAACACAAGCACAGATCTGTTGAACCGGTTCAACAACCTACCTCTGCAAATAGTAAATATAAATATCAGTCATGGAAAGTGAAACCAGTGTCAGCAAGACAAGGTAGCCTTCCCACATTTATTCCTTGCCTACAGCCAAACCATTACTGGCTGATTTAAAAAAATGTTCATTCAGTATTGATTAAGTGTAAACAGGGTCAACCTAGGTAGTGGTACTACAGTTGTATGAAACTTGCCAGTTTAGGTCACAGGGTTTATTATTAATTACTATTATTAAGAGCCAGTTTTTGGTTCCCACCTTTTTCATAATTCTTTCTCTCAGTACTCAAAATTCCCAAGTGACGTTAAGAGCAAAAAACAAAAAACAAACAACAACAAAAACCCAAACCACAACCTTATTTCAAATTATCTCAGATTTTTGTGGAGCCTCTGACTAGACAGAGGAGTCAAAAGTAGCTGGTATTTGATCAAGAGCCTCCCTGACTATTAGGTTGTGTGGCGATTATGTAGAGGTTAATTTTTATTGATGTAATAATCTGCTTGGCTCCATGCATAAATTCTAGCAGGAGGCAGTCCCCCAACAGTGACACCACTTCACTGCTTTCTACCACTTGCTGCTTTATTCCTCTACAAACAGAATGTGCGCGGAAAACAGTCTCTTAGGCCACTTTTACACAAGGAGCTTAGAAGTGCCTCCAGAGCCCCATATTCAAGAGGAAAGCTGTGCAGGGAATGTTTACACACTCCCTGCACTACCAGAAGTGATGTGCCACCTGTTCTCTTCAGCAGCGGGGGTTGCAGACACTGGGGGCGTTTATAGACGAGACCAAAAAGGCGGCTGATCCTTTGATCAGCCGCCTTTCTTGGCGCTCGTCTACTCGCTGCGGCTGCTTTTTAATCCGCGTCGGAGGGGGCAGGCGATCCTGCCCCCTCCGACGCGGATTCCCGAAGTGCCGGCTTTACGCCACACTTCCTGGTTCCGTGGGCGAGTGCGCATGCGTGGAAGGGCGCGCATGCGCACTCGCACTCTGTGCCGTGTCTGAACAGCAGACACGGCATGCAGAGAAGGCGCGGGGGGGAAAGCCGGCATTTAGCGATCCCGCTTGTCAGCGGGATCATCTATAAACGCCCTGGGCTTTCAAAGAGGCGTGTTCTATATACCTCAGTTTTCAGTAAACACTCCCCGCACGGCTTTCCTCTTGAATATGGGGCTTCGGAGGTGCTTCGAAGTGCCTCGTGTAAAAGTGGCCTTACTTTCAAGGTAAGCCCCTAGCTTGGCTCCTAGTTAAGCTTTGTTGTTGGGCTTCTAGCCAAATCCCCCAGCTGAGGCAAGCCGCTCCTAGACTCTTCAATGACCTCACAGGGCCAGAGCCCCTCTCCTGAGGTGTTTTTAGACGCACCATTTCCCCCCCTGGATTTCAGAGTCTGGGTTCGGAACTTGTGGGGGGGGGATTTAGACACTCACCCCTCCACTGGAAGTCACCTGAGCGCCATTGTAAACAGTGGTGCTAGGTGACTCCCACATGTCTTGAGACCTGAACTTGTAAAACCTCTGCTATCAGGGTTTTACAAGTCCAGGTCACAAGACATGCGGGAGTCACTCGGCGCTGCTGTTTACAATGGCTTTCAGGCGACTTCTGGTGGTGGAGTGTGTGTGTGTGTGTGTGTGTGAGCATCTAAATCTCCCCCGGGTGAGTTTGCCAAATCTGGACTTTGAAGGCGGGGGGGAGGGGGAAGGTGCATCTAAGGTTTCCTACTCCAGGCCCTTGCTCTGCTGTCACATCTAGACTTTGGCTTCCTTGACCCCTGTACTGTGCTTGTCAGCCCTGCCCTGAAGTTGAAGGCTATTGCCATCTCAGGCTCAGCTGCCTGAGCCCTTCCCTGGTAGAACTTTAAGTTTTCTGGCTCTTGACTTTTATATTCTTGGCTATTGCCCTCAGCCAGTGGGAGAGCCAGTGACGTGTAGTGTAGTGGATATGGTGCTAGACTTACGGTGTTTTCACACAAGACACTCTCCACCCACTACCCACCACTATACATGTTACAGTGCACCCATAGGGTGACACTGCAGTCCTGCAACATGTATAGTGGGTGGAAAGTGTCTTGTGTGAAAATGGTCTTAGAGCAAGGTTCAGATCTCTCCTTAGTCAATGAACTCACTGGGTGGCCTTGGGCAAGTTACAACCTCTCAGCCTCAGTTCCCTTGTCTGTAAAATGGGAGTGTATGTGTCTGTCTTTCCCTGCGTGTTCCCTTTGTCCATCTTAGTTTGTAAGCCCACTGGGCAGCGACATGTCTCCAAAAATCTGTGATGGTAAAAATTCTGTGTATGCCTAGTAGCTTGCTTAGTAGCTTTCCTATAGTTCCCAGCTGGACCAGTCAGGCACTCATGCAATTATCTCATTAGCTTGACCTCTTAAAGGTCCAGACACCTGTCTGATCCTCAGGGGTTGCACCCTGCAAGGAAATACCCCAGGGCCTAACCCTGCAGCAGCTTAGGGGGCATCTGTTACAGTTGAATGATTTGATCGGTTATTTGAGTAAATGCTTGAATTGCTAAGTTTGTCAAGAGAACCTAGAGGAAACTCATCTAATGGATGAGCACTCTATAGTGGTAGTTCAATTTAAGAAAAAACAACAAAAAACTCCAAAAGAAATGCCACAGAAAGTAATGTGGATCCCAACTCTGGGTGCTACGCGTGCATGCGGATTTTAGTGCTGTGGTTTAAAGATGAGGTTCTGAGCACTGGTCATGAAGAGTAGCCTGGAATTATTTACAAGAGAGGAGCTAATCTTGGTGTCCTGCCAAAAATCTCTTTGAGCTAGTGGAATGTAGTACAGTTATCTGAATTCTCCCATGTGTTTCATCATACCTTAACTATGTTGTAGTGAGAATCCAAACTTGAAGTCTGATCCCAATCCCCTTATGGGGATAGGGAAGACTTTTAAGTGCTTCAAGATGTAAATCTATGCATAGCATCTGCACATAGAATGAAGCAATACAGCTTACTTACCATGTGTATAGCAACTTTCCCTCTCTTAGGCGGCATTTAGACGTGTGTTTAAATCGCACAGCAGCCGCGTGGTGCTTTAAATCGCACGCTGCCGCGGCGGCGGCTGTGTGATTTAAACGCACGTCTGACTGCGCCCTTACTATAATACTAATGTGACCCTTAACCTGTTCTTCCATATCCCCATCCTTAAAATAAGGATAATTGACTTGTCCAAGGTGGGCTTATATCACTTATTATACAGGGTTAATATTTCTAAAAACTGGTCCCTCTCATTTCTAAACTGGTCCCTCCCTGGGCAAAGTAAAAAGTCTTTACTGGTCCAACAAAGATATCACTGAACATAACTCCAGTGCTACAACATAGCAGAACTGCAGCTCCAGAGTCTGCACTGGCTTCCAGTAGCTTTCTGGGCATAATTCAAGATACTGGCTTTGACCTACAAAGCCCTAAATGGCCTGGGCCCCAAATATCTGACAGACCACTTCTTCCTTCATGTCTCATCATGGCCTCCGAGGTCAGCTGGAAGCGCCCACTTGAACGTACTCTCTCATCCACCTATCAGAGTGAGGGCATGCAGAGAGGCATTTTTGGTAGCTGCCCCACAGATATGGAACTTCCTTCTCCTGGAGGTTCTTCTGAGCTGGAGCCTCATCGCTTTCCAGAGGCAATGGAAGACTTTATTTAGCTGGGCATTTGTCAGGCAGCATTAGGATTTGGAGAGGTCTGGGATAAGGGATTTTAATTGGTTTTACTTAAGCTTATTTATGATTTTAGGTGCTGTAACCCACCCTGAGCACTCAGAAAAGATCAGGTGGCTGCCCAGGGAGGAAAAGTCTTCTCCCTGGGCAGCCAGTGTTGTTATTGGTTTTTTGTTTGTTGTGTGTGATTGAAAGATGGTCCCACAAGGAGGGAGAACATCCGGAGTGGGTGAGGGAACTGAGCAGGCTAAATTTAGGGCGACAGGAAGGGGGAGGGGAGATCCACGGCGATCAAGAAAGGCATCCCAGTTTAGATGCCTTTGGAAAATTGTTGTGGAGCCCATTGTGAGTACCTTGAAGGGCCAAGGGGGGAATGGGCAAGTTGGATTCCTCTTGCATGCAGATTGGATGGCTAATGCCAGGTCTGTGGTGAATAAAGCCGACACTCTGTGTGATTCTATTACATGCCAGGTCCAGGTGACACCCTGCATCACTGAGACTTGACTGGATGATGCCGCAGACCTTATTTTGGCTCGGCTGGTCCCACCAGGTTTCTTGGTGTTTCACCAGCCTCTTGCAAATCAAAGAGGTGGGGCGGTGGCTTTGATTTTTTTTTTTTCATCCCACCTACAATGCACGAGTTGGCCCACACCAGAGATGGGGACATTCTTTGTGTTGCTGGGGCAGGACCAAGATTTATGGTCTTTCTGGTATATAGACCCCCAGGTAATATGGGAGGATTTGGGGCCAAGTTCCTGGAGCTGGTGTCGGCGTTGCTATTGGTATTGGAGAGTCCCAGGATGCTTGTCCTAGGGGACTTAATGTGCACAGCAGTGGCAGCTCTAGGAGTCCGGCTTCTGAGTTCCTGGATGTGACGGCAGCTCTGGCTTTTACCCAGAGCATCCATGAGAGCACCTACAGTGTCAGCTGGGCACTTGATTTCATTTTCAGGCTGGCCTTTCCGGTCTTGGATGTTTGCATCACCCCTGTTGGGTGGTCTGACTATCACCTCCTGTGTTTTAGTGCAGGTGCTGCCCTACCTGACCGACAGCACCATAACTGATTGATTGTTGTACGGCCACAGAGGTTGCTGAATTCAGTGGATTTGAGCAACCTCCTGATTAGTGCTGGAGCTAATACATCTGCCATTTCCAGCCAGGGATTTGACAGGCTCACCAACGAATGGCTATTTTCAGCTGTTAGAGAGGGTTCTCGATTCCCTGGCTCCCCCTGGACTCTGATTGTCTTGATGGTTCATAGACCACTATGGTATAATGGCGATCTAGCTGACTTAAAGAGGCTGGGGTGTAGATTGAAGAGAAGATGCTTGAGGAGCCGCCTGGAGGCTGATCATCAGCTGTACAAAGAGTTTATATGGGTGTACAGAAGGGCTATTACTGAGGCCAAGCACTTGTACTTGTCTTTGGGCATAGACACTGCAGGAAGCAGATCAGCACAATTGTTTCCAGGGCCGACCCCAGGGTTTGTAAGGCCATGTGCAAAGATGTGGGGCCTAATTTGCATAGGGTGAGCATGCAGAACCCAGTTGTGAGAATGTTGGGAGCCATCTCGAAGAAGCTTCTTAAAAGGTAACAACCTTCTGATCACTCACATTATTATTATTATTTTATTTTATTATAAGCATTTGTATAGCACCAGCTGTGTACCTGGCACTTTACAGAACAATAAGAATGGCACGGTCCCTGCCTATGGCTCACATGGGGAGGAGTTGTTTGTAAACAAACAGCTTTATCTCCCAGTCTCATCGGTGTCCACTGCAGCACTACTAGGAGGCAGAGACAGGTAAGGGATGGGGACAGGAGCCAGGGAGGGGAGGCAGAAGAACGTATTGGGGGAGAAGCTGGCTGCAGCCTGCTGCCCAGCTAGGCAGTGCCGGGCCTCAGCTGGCCATGGGGCCATGTGCAGCCGCACATGTGGCACATGCCTGGGGCCGGCCCTGATTGTTTCAGGTGGTGCACAGCCTGGTGAATCCAGACTGTCTCAGTCCATCTACAGTTTCTTCAATAGAGCGCTGTGAGGAATTTCCTACATTCTTTGTAGAGAAGATAGAGAGGCTCTGGATGGGACTCGTTGGGCCTTTTGATGTGAAGAGCCATGGATTCCCTAGGGACTGTACTTCCCGGATTGACCTAAACATGGTTGATGATGAGGAGGTCCATGCATTTTTGGGATCGATGAAGCCATTTTGGCTGTTGAGGGCAGATGTCAAGGTGGTGGTACCTTGAGAAAGCTGTGACTGTGCGGTTACAGAGACACCTAGACTTTAATAATATTTTGGGGAAATTCCAATTGGGGTTCAGGCCTTCTCATGGGGTAGAGACAGCACTTGTCAGGGTGGTGAATGATCTGCTGATGATTTTAGATTGAGGCCAACTGGCCATTCTGGTCAAGTTGGACCTTACAGAAGCATTTTGATACAATTGACCATGGGTTGCTGTTTCAGCAGCCAAGGAAAGTTGCTGGTGTGATGGGATCTGCCGGTTGTGTCACCCATGGTGGTGTTTCACGCTACGAGAGAAGGGTCCCGGGCCTCCGGGCTCAGCAACAGCCACCGCTCCCCACTCCAGAGCTCGCCGCGGCACCGCTGTTAGACGCCGTGGGGCTGGAGGCCCTGACACAGCATCCGGTTGCCAAGGCAACCACTCCGACACTGATGGCCCAGAACCCCAACCTTCACCTCACAGGACATGAGGTCATGGTCTGAGCCTGTGCGGCACTCTGCACGGCTCTAGGCACGAAAAGGGGGCAGGGCCAGGACTATAAAGCCTGGCGCTGAGAGACACACAGCACCGGTAATCAGAGATGAGAGGCTGGCCAAAGCTAAGTGGATCTTGTTTGTCTTGCTACTGCTATTACTATTGCTGTTGCTATTACTATTGTGTTTGCTAGACTGTGGTTGAGTGCATCCCTTGTGTCCCTTCCCTTAGAGCGAGTGTGGAGTGACAGTGAGAGTGGGTGAGCAAAGTGCACGAGCCCTTCCCCTTCCCCGGGGTGCCTGCCTTCCCTCTTCATGTATGAAAGCCCTGCCCTGTTGCCCACTTGACCCAGGTCTTGTCCCTCGCCTCCCCACACACCCAACACCAGCCCTTCCCCTTCGTTCGATTGTGAGTGCGTGGAGCAACTGCATAGGGCCTGGGGCCATATTCTCCGCTGCGAGCTCTGCTCCCTATGATGATAGAAGCCTGGGCTCTTTGAGACCTATTGGGCTACCATACTATCCTGACGGGCATTTTCCTCCTACAGCCCTGGCTATATTCAAGACCTATTTCTGGAACCTCACACTGAAGGGTATCTGTGTTCAGGAATCCCCCGCTGTTTCGGGGTTCCACTATCGCGTCTGAAGTCGGCAGGTGATTGGGCCTTTCCTGTGCGGGCCCCTCAGTGTGGAACTCCAGATGTTCATCTCAGTTCCTCTCTCCTTACCTTTAAAAAGCACCTGAAAAGGTATTTATTTTCTAGGTGCTTTTAGGATCCACTGATGGTTCCCTTAATTGTACTTTGCCCTCTCTTTTCGTCTGCCCCATTTTTACATTTTTAATAAACTGTTTAAATCATTTGAAATTGTTTTATATTATTTTAAATTGTTAACATGGTTTTTAACATTTTGTGAAGTGCTTTAAGTGCCATGTAAGGCAGGGGGGTGCTATATAAATAAAATCATTAATTATTTATTATTATTATTATTATTATTATTATTTTATTAGTTTAAATAAATAAATAAACAGTCTCCCTCTCTTACATATGGGACTAACACAGCAAATACACTCTCTAACTCATTAAGGGCATGGAGTTCAAGATTGAGATCAAGAAGAGCCCTTAAGATCCGATTCGAAAATACCTTAAATGTCAGATCCTTTTCTTTTCTTTTCCAAAGGCTCTCATTTAAGAGACCTAACTCCCTACAGTGCATATACACCCATGCGATCTTTTACAAAACATTTGCTCTTAGTGCGAGGGCAAAGGTCTGTGAGTCAGGACTGCAAGCTGGGATTACATCATCTGCAGATGGAATCATAATACCAGCCCATGGGTGTTTTCACACGTGACAGGCTGCCTTCACCGCCACGGACTTCTCTGGACAGTGGAGGCAACCCTCTCCTCAGTCGGGATCTGCCAGGCCGCCAAAGAAGAGTGACTGCGGCCCAGGGCAGGGAGGGGGCAGTGCGACACACAGATGTGCATCCACATGTCCCCACCCCCAAGCTGCATACAGTGCACCTCCCCCCGGCAAACGACAGCCATGGTGGCCAATGATAGCCACCATAGCACCTGTCCCCTGACCCCTGATGCCACTTTGGATCGGGGAGAGTAATGTGGACTAGCAGGCATGACAGCCCGCTTTACTCCGGGTCCCAGGTTGTCACTTGAGGATTTCCCTGAGTGACAGCCCAGGCTAAATTCCACCACAGTTGGGAGCCAGACATTGGTAACATCTGGCAGCTGGTTTCAGACGTGACGCTGGCACCCGGATTAATCCGTGCTAAAGCAGATTAACCTGTGCCAGCGTCACGTCTGAAAACACCCCATGTTTTATAACTTTTTGTATGTCTTTGAGGTTACAAATTATATATGGCATCTCAGAATAGGGTCACATCAGTAAAAGCTCAGGAACCACAATTTTCGTGTCTTGGTCTCTTGCCTGTAAAAATGTCTGCCTTTAAAAAGTAATTTAAAATGTATGGATAAAAAAAAAAAAAAGTCTTATTGGTTACCCTGCGAGTGTTTCTAGACGAAAGAGCTTTAAAATGCGGCTAGGAAAAAAACCCATGGGGTGGGGTGGGGGCGGGAAATCAGAAACTCCTCACTTGACCAGAAGTTGCCCAGGCACTGTTGGAAACAGCAGTACCAGGCCAGCTGACTCCCAGAAGTTTAAATTTTTGAGAACTAGGTAACTTGGTAAGACCTTGATTATGGGAGTCTTATCTAGTCTTCATCTCAAAACTTCTGGGAGTCACCTGGTGCTGCTGTTTCCAACGGCATGGCACCCAGGTGACTTCCGCTCCAGTGAGGAGTGTCTGATTTGCTCCCCCCCCAGCCGCATTTTAGAGCAGCGTGAGAAAGCTCTCCCGTCTAAAAACGCCCTTAGAAACCTGCAAAACCAATTTTACTGTGCTTTTGCTTTCTTCAAGTTACTATCCACTGGAAAGTATTTGGACTCATCACCTTAGCCTAAGCTTTAGAAATAGTACATGAATTACAGCTTAGCCTAAGAAATGTTGTTTAGGAATCTTAGCAATTCTGAGGTAACCCATGCAAATCAACAATTCCCTTTCGCTCAACATTCCATCTAGTCATGCCATTCTAAAAGTATGCTTTAAGCAGTCATTTCACTAGAAATACATCAACTTTACAGACAAACTTTCTAAACACTCAAGAAATATTTATGGGATATATTATAGAACTGTAATATTGGTAGAGCCTCCGAATATAAACAGAAAATTCCACAGCACATTCTAGCCTCTCCTTTTAATACCACACAACTTACTGATTTGGGGAGAAATAGAAGTTACCACTACCCTGTAATTCTTCCCCTGCATGGATTTGATTTCAGACTATGGGTATTTTCAGACGTTATGAGATCACAGTCAACCACAGTGAACCACGGTCAATCCTGCGGCGGGACCAAAGCGCCCTGAACGTCTGTTCAGCGGCTGCCAGATGTTCACCACAGTCAATACCCACCAGGGGTCAAAATCAACCACGCTTACAGAGTTCCGGCCCGGACTGTCTCCGAAAGCGTGGTCAAAGAGATTCCCACCGGGAAACAATAAAAAGTAATGTCTGGACGGCAACTGCCGGCCGGAATCAACGAAAATGATTCCCAGCCGGTGACTAAGCACACAACGTCGCTGCCAGGCAACCAGCAACAACACAAGCCATGGAGGGAGATTTAAAGGGCAGACAGCAGCAGGGAAATGTGGTGGGATGGAGCAAGGCGGAAGGAAGAGGAGAGTGGTGGGCGAAAGTGCAAGGGAGGAGGAGGCGGTGGAGGCGCAGGCAGAGGAGGAGGTGGTCGTACTGCAAATGGAGGAGGTGGAGGGACAGCAGCAGCAGCATCCGGGGCAGACTGCCCCAGGGACATTGACTGGACCGGGGGAGGAAGCACCCCGGAAATGGGTAAGGGGACCGAAGGGGAGGGGGCCCGGTGGCACAGGGGCACCAAGGGGGGTGCGTGCCCAGCCTGCCAGCAGGAGGGAAAAAGGGAGCGGGCTGCGGGACAGGGGCAGAGGCAGAACAGCAACCAACCCCTCCCCCCCTTCATCCCACAGGCACGGAAATGGGCCCGGGATGCCGAGTCCCCGGAGGAGCCAGGCGCTGCCCAGGAGGAGGAGGAGGAGGAGGAGGAGGAGGAGGAACCAGAGGGGAGAAGGGGGAGATGGCCCTACCACAGAAGGGGGCAATGGGGGCTCTGGGAGACCCAGGACTTTATTCGGATCTGGGGGACCCTGGAGCATCAACTGGAGCTCGCACTCAATCAGAGAAATGAGCACGTGTTCTGGGAGATAGTGCGGGAAATGGAGGCGGCGGGGCATCACTGGACCATGGCACAGTGCCGCTCGAAGGCCAAAGAACTCAAAAGGGGGTACAAAGCCATCAGGGACAACAACTGGCGGTCCGGACATGGACGCTAGACCGCCCCCTTCTACAATGCCCTGGACCGCATCCTACATATGAAGGGTTATATAGTCGCCCCACGGCTCTTGGGGAGCACTGTTGTTTAGGGCAGGGAATGGGCCGAGGTACCCCCTCCCCTCATCGCCCCACAAGAAGGCACCCACTCCAGGGCCCCAGACCTCCAGGAGGAATGCCCCGGGACCTCGGGGATCAGCAGCCCCCCCGGACAG
>QEPC01013222.1:1742763-1763661 GCA_003113815.1 Sphenodon punctatus
CCAGGGATCACCCCTACAGTGCGCTTGCCGCTTACCTTTGGGAGCTCCGGCGGCGGCGGGCGGTCCGGAGGCCTCAGCGCCGGCTGTGGCTGCCGGCGTCAGGACGCTCTAGGCCTCCCAAAGGTAAGAGGTAGCTGTAGATGTTGTAGATTTTTTATGTTAAAAAATGCTTTTATATTATGTTGGAAGCCACCCCGAGATGCCGTAGACATGGGGGGGCGGCATATAAGTATAAGGAAATAAATAAATAAATAATAAAATTAATAAATTGCTGTGAACTGTCACAATGTGCTGTGTGTTCTGTTTTGTGATTGGTGGATTTATTTATTTATTTATTTATTTATTAAAACATTTAATTTCATGACCCTCCTGCCAAAGGCAGCTTGAGGCGGCTTACAATATATAAAATTAGAAAAACACATAAAACACACACAAACAGTAATATAAAACATTTAAAATAGGGGGATGAGGGAAAAGAGGAACATCCCCCCGGGAAAAGAGGAGGAAGGAAAATAAATAGCCCACCCTTACCACCCCCCATAAAAATAAAAACCCACCCTCACCCATCTCCCTCGGCAAAGGCCTGGCGGAACAGCCAGGTCTTGCATTAACGTCGAAAAGATGAGAGGTCCAGGGCCACCCAGGCCTCTACCAGGAGGGAGTTCCACAGCCTCAGCGCGACCACCAAGAAAGGTGGGCCTCCATAGTCGCCCCCCGGGATACTCAGAGGACTTTGAGAAGGACGCTCCCAGTCAACCGCAGGGGTTGATCCAGAGCACAGGGAGTGAGGTGATCCTGCAGATATATGTGGCCCAAGCCATATAGGGCTTTATAGGTAAGAACCAGCACCTTGAATCAGGCCCGGAAGACTATAGGCAGCCAGTGCAGAGAACGAAGCACCAGTGTAATATGCTCACAATGACCCGTCCCTGTAAGGAGACAGGCCACTGAATTCTGCAGTCTCTAAATTGTCACCATGGGCAGCCTCACGTAGAGTGCATTACAATAATCCAGTCTTGAGGTGATGAAAGCATAGATGATAGTGGCCAGGTCGGAGTCTGACATGTACGGCCGAAGCCATCGCACCAGATGTAATTGGCGGAATGTGCTCCTTGCCACAGCTCCAGCCTGACCATCTAGATGAAGCTGCCCATCAAGGAGCACTCCCAGACTCCGAACCTGGGAAACAAGCGGAGGACAAACCCTATCAATGACGGGGGGATGCCACACCCACTGCCTTCCCCACTAGCATCACCTCCATCTTGTTAGGATTCATCTTCAGTTGGCTCACCCTCACCCAGTCCCCCACAGCTGTCAGATATCATGTAAGCACCGAGACTGCGCGGTCTGGGTGGGATGAAAAAGAGAAATAGACTTGAGTGTCATCAGCATATTGATGACAATGAACTCTAGAGCTCCTCACGACCTCATCCAACAACTGCATATACACGTTGAACAAGAGAGGGGACAGAATGGAACCCTGCAGGACTCCACACGAGAGGTCCCGGGGAGATGAAAAATGGTCCCCGAGCACCACTTGCTGAGTTCTTCCAGCCAAGAATGAGCGGAACCATTTAAGAACGGTCTCGCTCACCCCAGCATGGTCCCACAGGCAAGTCACCAACATCTCATGGTCAACGGTATCAAAAGCAGCCGCCAGATCTAATAGAATCAGCAGGGTCGAACAACCCTGATCTAATTCATGGTGAAGGTCATCAACCAAAGCCACAAGCACAGTCTCAGTGCCATAGCCCGGATGAAAGCTATACTGTGAGGGATCTAGAAAACTGAGTCAGTCCAGATGCTCCTGCAACTGCCAAGCCACTACCCATTCAATAACCTTTCCTAAACAGGGAAGGTTAGAGACAAGCCGATAACTGGCAAGGGAGTCAACGTCCAGAGATGGTTTTTTGGATCAGATGAGAGCCTTGCTTTTTATTGGTTTTAGTGGCTGTCCTTTCTGCTTGAACTCGAACATGGGTATTAAAGGTAGCTCTTCCTTTATTCCTTCTCTTTCTATTTGACTTCTGCTGAGGGCTCACTCATTCAGCCCCTTGCATGCCAGAGCTACCCCATCTAACATAAGAAACCCACATTACAACAGGCAGTGGGCACACACACAAACAGGACATTTGGATCCATACCTGGTAAGTTGCTTTGTTATTCAATAGTATGAGATAGCAGAAAAGTAATGCACTCATATTATACATGCCATTGACTGCAGGCACAGCAGCCAGCCAGCACACACGCACTGCTTAGTGTATTTCTTTTCCTTCTGAGGATATTTTTGACCCAGGAAATTCTGCTAGAATGGGGCAATTTGGGCTTAAATTAGAGAGGAAGGAATAAATGCAGATCTCTTCTTCTGCTAAAGAAGGCTCCCCATTAACAACTTCATCCTCAAAGTGCTATACCAGGACAAGTCCCATTCAGGTGAATGGGGCTTTTGTGATCAAACAATTTGAGGACTGAGTTGTGAAGAGGGAGCCTAAACAGTCTATTGATATCCTGAAAAGGTGCTGAAAACCATGGGACAACTGTCAAAAATTGACGTAAATATCGCTAAAACTGCCGTAACTGCCGTAAATCTTCGTGAACTATCGTAAATGCTGTAAAAGTTACGTACACACCCATAAATTCTGCAACTGCCGCAAACTGCCATACACTACTGTAAATTTTCGAAAACTGCCATAAATTGCTGTGAAGTATTGTAAATTGCTGTTCATTGCCGTCGACCCGATAGCAGACAAGCCAAAAAGCAGCAGCCCAACCAAAGCAAAATGGCAAACAATGCTGCAGCTTCAGGCCTGCGTCTGTACCCACACCCCTGCACTGTCCCTACAGCGGCGCACACACAGACCACCACCCCAGCAGCGGCCCATGTAAAAAAGGCCCAAAAGACAGCAGCTCTTTCAGAACAACAGAGCACCATGGCCACACAGTCCATAAACAGTCAGCACCCTTTAGCACCACCTGATGGCTGTCACCTCCAGGTAGCTTGATCCCCTTATGAAGGCTGTACCTGAAGGAGAAAGCAGATGGTACACCAATCCTCAATCAACCAAGCTTCAGGGAGAGGAAGACAGCCCCCCTTCCTAGCCCTTCATATGCTAATATATGTAAACTGAGCATGCTTAAAATAGTTCCCACTGCCTAACTTTGAGGCTAGGCTGGGGTGGGGTGGGGTTAAAAAGTAGCCCTTCCCCCCATAAAATCCAAACAAACTGCAAGCCCTGAAGAAACAAAATGTGAAGCCAATCACCCCACCACTTACATAAGACCATCTTGAACCCTTGTTCTTAATATAAGAAGAACATAAAGAACTGCAATCAGGTCAGACCAATGGCCTATCAAGCCCAGCATCTTGTCTCCAACAGCGATCAACTTTACTTGCTTCAGAGAAGTGCACAGCAGGTGAAAACAGTGATCTGTTTCCTGCTATTCACTCCCAAACCCCACAGTCATAGGTCTCATTCCCTGACCAACTGGACTAATAGCCATTAATAGCTCTAATCTCTACAAACATATCCAACCCTTTTTTGAACCCCGTTACACTATTGGCCTTCACAACATCTCCTGGCAATGAGTCCCACAAGTCAGCATTGAGTGAAAAGTATTTTCGTTTGTTTGTTTTTAAATCTGTTGCCAGGTAATTTCATTGTCTGTCCCTTAGTTCTAGTATTTTGAAAAAGGGTAAAAGAGGGAGACAAAGTAGTTTGAAGGATATCTTTTACTGGGCCAACTGCTGTTGGTGGAAACAACAGTTAAGAACATAAGAACATAAGAAGTGCCACACTGGATCAGACCAATGGACCATCGAGCCGAGCACTTTTCTCCGATAGAGGCCAATCTCAGTCACTTGGAGAAGTACCCGACAGGTCACGATGGGGCGATCCATTCCCTGTTGTTCACTCCAAGCTCTCAAAAGTAAGAGGTTACATTCCTCAAAACTACCCGACTAATAGCTGCTAATGGACCTATCCTCCAGAAACTTGTCCAATCCATTCTTAAAACCAGCTATACTACTGGCTGTGACCACATCTTCTGGCAACACATTCCACAACTTTAATTTGTATTGAGTGAAAAAATACATTATTTTATTTGTTTTAAATCTGCTACCTGTTAGTTTCATGGTGTGTCCCCTAGTTTAGTACTATTTGAGAGGGTAAGTAGCCGTTCCCTATTTACTCATTCCACACCACTCATGATTTTATAAACTCCTATCATATCCCTTCTCAGTTATCTCTTCTCCAAGCTGAAGAACTCCAACCTAGCCAGCCTCTCTCCATAGGGGAGGCACCCATAGAGCACACCTGCAGCCCTGCAACATGTATAATAAAATGTAACACCCATTTTATCAGTGTTAAAGTGCCTGTGTGAAAAGGGCCATAGTTTCTTCAGAACTCTGGGCTGTGTAACATCTGGTTCCGGTGATTTATTACTATTTAGTTTGTCAATTTGCTCTAAAACCTCTTCCCGAGTCTCATTGATCTATGATAGTTCTTCCGATTCATCACCTACAAAAAACAGTTCTAGCATGGGTATCTCCCCAATATCCTCTGCTGTGAAGACTGAAGCAAAGCATTCATTCAGCTTCTCTGCAATGGTCATATCCTCCGTGAGCCCTTTTATCCCCTGGTCATCTAATGGCCCAACTGACTCTCTAGCAGGCCTCTTGCTCCTGATGTACTTAAAATAAGTTTTATTAGTTTGTGCCTCTTTAGTGAGTCTCTCTTCAAATTCTCTCTTGGCCTGCCTTATTAAAATTTTATATCTAATTTGGCAGTGCTTATGCTCTTTTCTAATTTCCTCATTAGAACTAGGTTCCCATTTTTTAAAGGATGCCCTTTTGGCTCAAATAGCCTCCTTAAACGAGGTATTTAATTCACGGTCTGCAAACAATGCATGACTGCCTTCTATGCGCATGATCCCGGACTTTGGTCTCATTTAATACCGCCTTGCAGGATTTTGAAATATTGCGCGAGCGGGTTGCGCGATGGCAACCCGCTCATTCAAAAGCAGCCATAGTCTCCCTTTTTAAAGTTAAATGTTACTGCGATCATTTTATTTACCATTCTCCCTCCAGTAATGATGTCAAATTTGATTATTGCCAATCGGATCCACCACCATTACCTCATGTACCAGGTCCTACGCTCCACTTAGAACTACTAGATTCAAAGTAGCTCCTCCTCTCGTTGGTTCCAAGACCAACTGCTCCAAGAAGCAATCATTTATGGCATCTAGAAACTTTACCTCCATATCACGCCTGAAGGAGACATTCACCCAGTCAATATAAGGATAATTGAAATCACCCATTGTTATTATGTTACTGATAAGTAGCCTGTCTAATCTCTGCGAGCATTTCAGTCAGTCTCACTATCCTGGTCAGGGGGATGATAGTATAGCCTCACTGCTACACACTTCCCTGTTACGCATGGAATTTCTATCCATAAAGATTCCAGAGTACAGTTCCCTTCCTGTAAAATTTTAATCCTACTTTACTCACGGCTGTCTTAAACATATAGAGCCACCCCACCACCAGCTTGGTCTACCCGTATCATTTTGATATATTTTGTACCTCGTTATTACAGTGCCCATTGGTTATCCTAATTCCACCAGGTCTCGGAGATGCCTATCAGGTCTAGATCTTCATTTAGTGCCATACACTAATTCTCCCATCTTACTTTTTTGACTTCTAGCATTTGCATATAGACACTTAAATGTATTCTTTTTATTTTTATTCTTATTCTATTTTTGGTCCAATATTTTGGTCCTATATTCTAGTTTGGTCCAATAAAAGATATCATTAAAATTACTTTGTCTCGATCTCTGTCACTTGGGAGCAACATGGCAACCACACTCTCTCTGGAGAAAGGGTAAGTAATAGCTCCCTACTTGCTCCACACAATGCAGGATTTTGTATTCTATTATCAAGGTTACATTTCCTTTTCAAAGCATCACCACTTGATTTACAGGAGCGACTGCTGGCTTTTAAATAGCCTCAGCACCTGTAGAGCTCCTTTCTTGTGTGGATTCTCCAACAGCCCAGTGACTGATAGTTCCATTGTGCATGGATTCTCTGAGTTCTCCTAGTCAAACTTTGATTATGGCAAAGAGTGTGAAAAGAAAAAAAACACACCTTTCTCAGCAGACACTGGATATTCTTTGCCATTAGCAGATAATTTTTAATCCATGTCTTTGGGTTCAATCAATGTAAAAATAACTCTACATTCAAGCAATACAAAATATTCTTACAATGCAAATATGCCCCCAACAATCCAGTCAATGCAAAAATGCTCCCCACAATAATGGGAACCAAAAATGACACTTCTAATTTGCAGAAATTTGTATGTGCTGGTCTGTGTAAATCCATGCTGTCTTAAAATAGCTCAATGCCTATACCTGAAGCTGGGCTGGAAACGCAAGTTGTTTTTTTTTTAAAGGCAGACTTATGCCCTTTTCAATTATGCCCCCCCGCCCCATGTGTGTGTGTGTGTGGGCATTTGTAGGAAAGCCACGGGTTGCTGCCGGCAGTGAGGGGGTGTCTGTGGGAACACCACTGGCAGTGAGTGGGAGTGCGTGCGAGCTCCTGTGCTCCACCCATATCTACCCACCTCCGCCCATCACCCACACACAAAGCAACTGGCACCAGTGCTGGTTGCTCTGTGCGTGGAGGTGTGTGGAGATGGGTGTGCAGCCCACCCAGCACTGCCTGTTTGAAAAGGGCCTTAATAGAAGGATCAATCACACCCATATAACATTCCCTTACATAATCCAGACTTGAACTCCTGACTTTTGGATTTGCTTGGCAAAGCACTGCCATTTGAGCTACAGATACAACTGCTGCTTGTTTTTAATGCAGCCCTCAAGAAGTACTTTGTTTACTGCAGCTGTTTTTATTATGGTTGATGTTTTTAAATGAGACACACACACACACACCCCGCATGAACACTCACCGTCCACTTGGGGGAGGTCTCGTTTGAATACGGGTGTGTGGGGATGCACGCTCCTGTGATCCATGCACTGGCAGTGCCCACCCAGTCCAGGAAAAGCTGGAGTGCCCCGTTCAGGGACAGGGTGGGCTGTGCATGGACAGGGCGGCTGTACATGGGGCTGCTCATTTGAAGCGCTTCCCACCACGCACGGCACCCCCCCCTGCATGCACTGATCACAGACCCCCCCTCCCCCCACTCCACTCCATCTCATTTAAAAACACCGACTGCGGCAGCACCAGCACCGTGCCTCAATAGCTAAGCGTTTGGTCATTATAGTATTTTCCAAACTCTTTCGCCCAGTGCCTTCCCCCAAATGAATGCTGCCATTTATGTCCCACTCTCTCTTATGTGCAACTAAAGTTGTGGTGAGGGACTGGGGAGCTGTTTGATGTGTAATAAGATCGATGCTCACCCTGAAGCTTTTTTCACAGTTGAAAACTATTGTTTAATTTTCACTTTGCAAAACCAGATGTGACTAGGCTGAATTTATCAGATTTGGCAATCACCCAGAATATTGGTTTCACCCCTAGTTTTGAGAGTGATCGTTATAAGAGATCCCTGAAAGGAAAAAGCAAGTTAAGAGCATGGAGGAACTGGGAAATGACATTTTAAATAATAAAGTACTCTAAAAATATGTGACAGGATGGACAGAAAATTCCTTGCGTATAAGGAAGTCCAAGAGGAAGGAATTTTCTTGGCAACCTGATAATTAATAGGCAAGTCAGGATGGCTCCTCCTCCAGCGTTTGAAGGAATTTAGGGCAGCTCGGCTCTATGCCACTGGAACACACAGCGAAGAAAACAATGGGCAAGAAGGAAAACAGGAAGGTGCACAAAAGGAGGAAAAGGAGGCAGTGCTAATCTGAGAGAAAGCAAACAACCACTTGGGGCTGCATACAAAACCCTATCCAGATTCTCTTCAACCTAGGTTTGTTCACACTCACCCACCCTCCAACACAGACATTCTTGTGTCCATACAAGGGTATGCCCATAAATACACACCCATCTATATTAGGGGTTCTTTTCTTTTTTTTTTTTAAAAAAAAGAAACCAAACTTTCTGTCACATGCTTCTGCTGTATCTGAGTGCTTTCAATCTGGTTGGTTACTGGTAGGTACTAGCAAAGCTGTAAACTTGATCGTAGGAGGATGCAATAAACAAAATTAAGTCACTTAGGGTGAAAACAGACATGACGCTAGCTCCACTTTAACACCGTTTTAACATTTATTCTTATGCATGTTGCAGGGCTGTATTAGTGCCCTATGCAGCCCTGCAACATGCATAAGAAATGTTAAAGCTGTGTTAAAAGTGGAGCGAGCTAGCATCATGTCTGTTTTCATCCTTACAGACTATTTTAATAGTAACACTATGTTAATAGTGACTGAAAGAAAATAATGACTGAAAGGGGGGAGGGGGAAATCTCAATTTAAAGACTTTGGCTGGAATTCTAAACACACTTGTTCGTGAGTAGGCTTCATTGATTTCAATGGGAATTACTCACAAGGTTCTTTGAGTATAGTCCTGATCTTTTGGAGAGGGTCACTTCCCAGTGTGATTCCTCCATACAGCACTTCCTCTAGACCAGGGGCGGGGAACCTTTTCCCTCCCAGAGGCCACTTTGAACATAAGTACAAGCTTGGAGGGCTGCACTGAAGTTGGGGGCGGAGTGCTTGTGGAGTGCACTCAGGAGGAGGGTCCAGATCATGGAACTGTTCTGTGTTCATGCCCTCATCTCTACTCCATTATCCTGATGTGCTTGGGGGTAGGAACTGGATCCAGGGTTCAGATCCAGGAACTGGAGAGAGGCCAAATAAAAACCTGCTGTGAGCTGCATTTGGCCCCCAGGCCTGAGGTTCCCCACACCCCTGCTCTACACAACAATAAGTAAGCAGGTAGTTGTTGGGGGTTTATGGTGCAACAGCAACAAGGCCATAATGCACCAAACACAAGGGTAAAAGAAACCATAACAGAAACCACAGAGGTAAAATTCAGAGGTAAAACGGTTAAAGTTACAGCAAAGAAGCCACCAGGAGGAGAGAAGGAAAAACCTCAAAGAAATAAGCAAATGGGACTGTAAAATCACACTACTTTGGCAAAATGGTAGTGGTTGTTGGCTCACTGGCAGTGCTTCTAACTGTCTAGGTTTCAAGTACTTTGCAAGGAGGTAATAGAATCATACAAAAGGAGTGACACGCTCATGTTTCATATGGTGAAGGTACAGCAGCTGAGAGCACTAAGGTAAAGAGGTGCTGATGATGTAGGTCCAAGGTCACCTTTCTTGGAGAGGGGTACGGAGGTAGATACAAGATGAGATTTGAAGGAAAACTTTGTTTTTGCCTTTACCTGTAGAAAAAGCTCATGTGCAGGCCTGGCTTTAGGCTGGGCCAGGTGGGGCTGTGGCCTTGGACCCTGCAGGGGGAGGGTCTGTGCAGAAAGCCCCAGTTCTAGTAGTTGCTTCTGAGGCTACTGGGGTCATCAGCCTGACAGCTACTGTGCCTGGGTGGGGGAATAGGCCCCCTCCCCACACAAGCACTCTGGCCTGGCAGAGCTTTTATGTGGCCCATGGTGGGAAGAGTTTTTCCCCTTCCCTGGCCTATAACTTTAATATCACAGATGGCCATGCTCAGCTATTGGAAGTGGACAATAGAAAAATTCCGTTTTCTTGAGTGTTGCTTGAGAACCTTTTGGGAGCCTCTCCACCGCATTATTTGCCCTTGCTTGTGTACACAAACACATCCTGGCACAGTTCTACTGGGTGGTGTACTCTGAGTCACCTATCTCTTGCAGGAGTGGGCAGTGTTCAGGGCTCTCTACTTGCTCGCAGGGGTGTAGCTAGCTTGGGATGGGCCCAGGAACCAGAAATGTCTGTTCCCGCTCCCCCCTTTCTTTTTTCTTCTGCTGGTGGTGAAGCTGCCAGCTGGCCTAGGGGCACTGGGCTGCTGGTGCTCAGGACTTACTTGCTCTGTGCAGAGTCTGCGGCATGCTGCTGGTGGCCTATTGCTGGATCCATCTGTTTCTGGGCTGGCGGTGAGCTGGTTTCACGGTGCACTCTGTCCCTCACAGCTTGCTGCCCGCATGCTGGGGCCGAGCGTGGCCAGCAGCAGTAGTGCCATTGCTGCCCTGGAAGCCGGGGGCTGGTCAGGTAGGCCGGGCCAGCTCGATGTGCGGAGCGCCGGAGCAAGAAGGTTCCTGGCAGTGGTTCCACTTAGTGGAGCCGCTGCCAGACACCTTCCCACTCAGGCTGGGCCTCCCTCAAACCAGCCCTGCCTGGGCCCGGATTCCTCTTCCGTGAAGCGGCACCAGGAGGGCAAGCCAAGCCGCAAGGCTTGTGAGTGTGACCTGGCCTGACGCAGACTGCTGCATGGGGCCCCTCCCTGTCTGTGGTTGCAACATTGTGTCAGACACAATGTTGCAACTGTGGGATGGGAGACGAAGGGGCCCACGCAGCAGCCAGAAGGGCCCCCAGCCACCTCAGGTGGCAATCTAAAAAAAAAGAAAGAAAAAAAGTGGGAAGGGGAAAGGGTGGCTTAACTACCTTGGATATTGGGCTCCCAGCCAGTATGGGCCCCAGGACAAATGTCCCTGTTTGTCCAATGGTAGCTACGTCCCTGCTTGCTTGGTATCTCCTACTGGCAGACTTTACTGCAGTTGTAACCTCCTTGTTGCTGATAGTGGTTCTTTCTTGACCTTTTTTCAGGGAGTAAGAGGGCAACCATGAGTGAGGTCCCGGGGGGAGGGGCGACTTTCCATTTTCCAAAGATTACAATCAATCTGACTTATCTTCCCATGACTAGGCAATGGGTGTTTTCAGATGTGACAGCGCCCACCGCCATCCCAGACTTACCCAAGGGGGCGAGGTGTGTTGCCATCACTCTGGTCGGGGTCCAGGCTGGCCACCAAACAACCATGACTGCAGCCTAGGTGGGGAGAGGATGAACACAAATGTGCGTACACCTGCCCCCCCACCACTGCATCCAGCGGCCTGCTCCCGCCCCCACCTGATAGGCAGCCTTGGCGGCCAATGATGGCTATCATGGCACCTAACCCCCTCCTGCCACTATGCTGGACCAGGTCCAAGTAAAGCAAGCTTTCAGACACAAAAGCCTGCTTTACTCCGGGTCGGCAAGATCCAAACCATGGATGGTCTCTCAGTGGGTGTTTTCAGACAAGTAGGTTTGCCATATACACAAATTTTTAGAAGGTATGCATGAGAAATACAGGTTGCAGGGCTGTATTGGCTCCAATGCAGCCCTGCAACCTGTATTTCTCCTATGTGCCCTCTAAAGATTTGCATATATGGCAACCCTACAGACAAGTGCCTTCCCACGCATTACCCACAGCAATCAGTGGGTAATGGGTGGGGAGGCACTTGTCTGAAAACATCTCTGTCTCACACACACACACATGAGGCAGTGTTCCTCTAAGTAGCTGGGTTCCTCTAGTGCAGCTCTCTATTTTGTTTGGAAGCTGCTGGAATCTGGCCTTTGTCTCTTGTGTAGGAAAGGTATCTGAGCCCAATTGTGTCCCACAGGGATTCTTCACATCAGGCACAATCCCCCATCCATTAAAGTCAATATCTCAGCTCCTATCATCTGGAATTGCACCCATCATCTAGTTTATGTAAATAATACACAGGTAAATCACTTCTGAAAAACAAATCATATGTTTCTGAAGGATGAGTAGACTTTTTCCACAACAAAAATGACATTTAAGGCATCTAACTTCTATTGAAAGTCAATAGAAAAATGATCAGTTTTAGGAATAAATGACACATGGCTGCCCTTGGATGTTTATCCTTTACTGTCTTATCTGTACTGTGCAATGAGGAACTTCTACGTTCAGTGGCTGGCCACGCCTCTGAACACATCTGTAAACCAAAAAGATTAGAGCCAAAGAGAAGTGAAGCACAGGAAGAGGCTGGGTATAATTTTTTCCCCAGGGATGCCTTTCATCTTTACTTGAAAGCTTCCTACGAGGCAACAGCGTAATTTGTTGCCAAATGACTTCACAGACCAAAACAAAACTCATAAATAGTGTCAGCTCCTTTCCTCGTTGGCAAGCCCACTAGAACTGTGCAGTGAAGTTTATTTGTTTATGGCCAAAATGGAATCTTCTGGCTCTTCCCACTTCCTTTGCATTGCAGGAGACTTGCCATAGTAGGGCTGGGGAGCACTCAAACACCCCTCCTATCTCAATTACTTAGCACTTGGTTCTCCTTAGAATTATTCTGGCGACTGGCTTTGCTTTTTCACAGTTGCTATCTCCCCGCACATTGCCTGGCTGCTGTGCTGTGTGCTTGCTGCAGTCCTCACCCACTGTTCCTTGTATCATTGTTCCCTTTTAAGTGGGACAGGAAATCCTTCCTCATTGTTAGAGACCAGCCCATGATGTGAAAAGAAAATCACAAGATTTTAATGTTTTAACTAGGGCTGCAACCCGATTAGAAATTTTAGTTGATTAATCGATTAAGCCTTTTTGTCGATTAATCAATTAATTAATTGATTAAAATTTGCATACTTTTGCATGAATATACATACATTTGCATAGATTTGCCTAATTTGCGTGTGTTGGGTAAACTTGCCTTCCACTGGAATGGGTCCCCTCGTACTACGGCCTCAGAACTATGGACTGTCAGAAGGTCCTGGCAGCTAACCGATTAATGGAGGGGGGGATTTTAATCAGTTTTAGACAGATTAATCAATCAATCAATCGGTTCAATTAATCGATTAATGGTTGCAGCCCTAGGTTTAACTCTTTCCTGATGTAGCTCTCCTCATTGGGTGTTTTTAAATAAGCAAGGTGATTGGGGGAGGAGTTGATGGCCGTAGCATCGCTCTGACACAGAGCAGCCACTCAGGTGGAGTGTGTGGGGGAGTGATTCTAATAGGCCGTTCCCAGGGTGGTTACTGCGGCCACAAAAGCAGCCACCACACACTCCCCCTACCATAGACCATAGGGGAGGGGGAAGCGCACCAGGCTGGCCTTTGGAAGTGACATGTTCTGAGCGTGACCGCTGGGGAACCCAGTATCCCCAGTGCTCCTGGCCAATTCTTGTGACTTGCAAAATCTGCTTCCCCTGCCCACAGTGCCTATGAGCATTGAACCTGGCTGCTGGTGTGACTAGCTGCTGCTGTTCATACAGGCAGGGACTATATGGTGGCCAGTGCCACCCCTTCGTTGCCACACATCCATTTAGCCTGCCCTGCAGAGCACTCTGTATTTCCTGGCAGTGCTCTATGCATGGCCATGAGTGGGTGCTCCGTGGCTCACAGGAGCGTGCATCTGGCCGCTCTACGGGAGGTCAGATCCGTGACCACACAGGGTAGCATCTTGTTTGAAAACACGCATTGTCATTAGTAGCATGGCTGAATATCTCCACAGGCTGATAGGAGTTGGCAGCAAGGGTGTTTAAAGGGAGTGCTCAGAATGGTAGTTGGAAAGAGAGGGTTCATTATATATGGATCTACCCTATGGATCTATCCCCTTTCGTTGAAAGCATGTCCTCATCTCTGGTCCCTTCCTATAAGCTCCCCCATTCAGTGTTCAAGGGTAAGGCCTGGAATATGGACCAGATTTAGAAATTGGAAAGGGATGGGGAAAAAAAACAGCCATGGGCCAGATTTGGACCATGGACCTTCTCCACTAAAGGATGGTTACATGCAGCGCTGGTGTTATGTGTCACGTGGGTGGGGGAAGAACCAGAAGGGAGGTCCCTTATGGGCACGGGTGCTGACCACCCATGGAAGGGAGCCTCGGGGTCCTGCTCTGCAGAGGACTCTGTGCAAAGGTATAGTGTGGTGGCCTATAGATCTCAAAGAGATCAGGCCGCTATCATCATTGGGCGCAGAGCGGTCCAGAGGGGAATCCCCCAACATGTACAAGCTCACCACACGCCACAGTCCACGAGGGTGGAAAGCTCCGTGTGGGAAGGGGGACGGTGTGGGGAAAGGGACCTGGGTAGGGGTAGGGGAAATAGGTTCCAGGACACTCACGGCAACAAGGAGAGGGGAAGACACAATCCCAGGGAGGAGGGGAAGGGAACAGGGCTCGTACTCCACACGTTCAACAGTCACTCACTCACACTCTCCAGGGAAACACAAAATGTTACACATGCACACTAATATACACTCAACGATAGGCACTGGCAGTACAATAAGACACAAGAGTTCACTTACCTTTGCAGGGGACAATTTCTCAGTGCTCTGATTACTGGCACTGTGTTCTCACAGCACCGGGGTTTTAAGTCTAGTGCACCGCCCCCTTGCATGCCTGAAACCACGCGGAACGCCGCACAGCCAGCAGACATGTCTCCTCAGCTGATGTGAATGGGGAGGGCTTCCTAGCGCCTTCCTGTTCCGGGGTTGCCCGAGCAACCTGCTGTAGTGCCGGGATCTCCAGGGCCGCTATGGTCTCTGCCGCTGTGGGCAGTGCCACAAGCCCTGCATCAGCAGAGGGAGGGGCCACGCAGCAGTTCCTGTGCCCCTGAAGTCCCCCCCCCCCCCCCCCCCCTCTGTCTGGCGGCTCTGACAGCTGGACAGTTTCGGTCACAGTGGTTTTAAACACTGCTTTACACCAATTTAAATTCACTGAGTTTTGATCACTGGCTATTTCAAAAAATGTTTTGTCAAAGGTTGACTTCCTTAGGAAAATGTGTGTCATTAATTAATGATGGCTGTATTCATGATATTTTGAAGTATGTGTCAATTACCTAGACAAAAAATCTTCAGTTTAAGAAGCTTGTTAAGGCGGCATTACAAATTATACACAAACGTTAACATGACAGTAAATTGTATGTCAAGGCAACTTTATTAAATATCAGACCAATCTATACATTTTTTCTTATTCATTAATAACAAAAAAATATGACAACTGAAATTAAGCTGCATATGTGCAGTATGATGACGGAACAATACTTATATGTGATGAGGAATGTATACAGTTTCATTTCAGTTAAGTCATATTTTTTTTTATTAATGAATAAGAAAAGAAAAATGTATAGATTGGTATTGGTATGGGGACAGTATTCCTGTTAGAAATAACTTCATTAAGAAGCGTTAGTGAAATAGCAGCCATAATAATCTCAGAACCATATTTGTAAATTTTCCAAGACAGAATAGATATTGCTTTACATCCTAAATTCCTACCTAAGATAGTATAAGTAAGACAGTTGTGAGAATGTGGCCCTTTTTACACGGGCCTCTCCCACCCATGAACACGCAGATTTCTGCATGTTCATGGGTGGGGGAGCCCTGTGTGAACGACGCTGCACACATGCCTGCAGTGAGTGAGAGTGCCTGTGTGTGTGTGCGCGCGTGCCTAACATGCATCCCCACTTATCCCCCATCTCATCCCCACGCACGGAGCAACCAGGGAAAACGGCACCCCTATAATTAAGTCTATGTAGAAAATTTTCAAAAGTAAAAAATGACAAAAGGTGATAAAGTTCTCTATAGATACTAGGCATGATTTAAAAATTTAAAATCTGTTTTTTAAAGAACATTGATTTGAACCAATACACATGGACTTACTAGCTGTCAGTTAATACCATACTCTTTGCACATTCAAATCAAAGCACTGAAAAGTAAAGTTCAATTTTTAAATAAAAGTGAAAACTGAAGATTCATTTTTTAAAACACACAATTTTATTCTTGAAATAAAAAAATCCTGCTTGTGATATTCTTAAACCTTTAACCTATGGAACATTTAACCTAAGCAAAAAACGAATAAAAAATAAAAATAAAACAATCACATGTCACTGTTTCTCAATATTCTGATTCAGAATCTGGTTCTTTCTTTGGTGTTAAGCATTTTATAGCACATTAACAAGTTTACCTGCTTTCTCCATTCCTAACTTGTTCCTTAATTTATTCTGCATGAATAAACTTGTTCCTTAATTTATTCTGTATGAATAAACTTGTTCCTTAATTTATTCTGCATGGAGCTGAGGGCAGCGACACAGGCGAGGCGAAGGGGCATGCTGGCTGTGGTGAAGTCGGTGGAGCGGGTAGCAACTTTTTCTCCCCCTATGGACCAAGGTGTGGACTGGTCTGCAGAGGGGGGTGCTTCACATTTGCCAGAATCAGGCCACAGGACATTGCTGCCTCCCCACCTCACCCTTGTGGTGGCGGGGTTTGACGAGAGCTAATTCCGCCCCATTCCCTGTATCAGCCGGGGAAGCTGGAGGCCGTGCCGGAGGCACGTGCTGGGGGTGCGGGTTGAAGGGGTACGGTCAAAGGGGCCTGCCCTTTGGCCATGCCCTTCAGCTGGGCCGGGAGGTTGGGGCGGAAGGGTTTTTGGGATATTGTAAAAATGGATGCTTCTTGATGGTCATGAGGAGGAGGACACCCCCCCTCGGTGAGAGAGGGGTGGAGGATGATGTTCCCCTGGTGGCACCAGGGGAGGGAAGAGTGGTGGAGGAGAGTCAATTACCTAGTGAGAGTAGGGGTTGGTATGAATGGTAATGTCATTAAGAAGTATTCAGTGTATTGAATGTTGGAATATTATATGGAAATTGTGGGGAGGGTAGAGATTGTTGATTGTATTTATTTAATTGTATTTTGTATTATACTGGATTCCCCTGTTGGGATGAAGATCCAGGAACTGTATTGTATTGATTTATTGTTGTGAGCCGCCTTTGGGCGGGAGAGTGTGGGGTATAAATTGAAAATAAAATAAAATTTTAAAAAATGAAACTAAACTTGGAGAAAATTCTTTCAACTATACATATTTGCAGATGAGTCACAAATATAGCAAAGCTTGGTTCTCATCCAGACCCAGGCCTGGCAGTCTCAGTGCTTACCTGGTGTTTGTCAGCTATGGGGGACTGGATGAGAGCGAGCTGCCTGAAGCTGAATTCCAACAAGATGGAGGTGATGGCTGTGGGAAAAGCCAGGGGAGTGATGGCCCCCATCATAGATGGGGTCTGCCCCCGCCCCCCGGTGTCTCAGGTCCATAGTCTGGGGGTGCTCCTAGAGCCACAGCTCCGCCTGGATGTCCAGGTGGCAGCTGTGGCAAAGGGCCCATTTCGCCAATTACATCTGGTGTGACGGCTTAAGCCATATGTCTCAGACACAGACCATGCCATGCTTTTATTACCTCAAGATTGGTTTACTGTAATGTGCTCTACATGGGGCTACCCTTGGTGACGGTCCGGAGACTGCAGCTTGTGCAGAATGCGGTGGCTCACCTCCTTAGGGGGACAAAGCCATTGGACCTTCTCCGGCAAGCAACCCACGACAATAACTTTCTGTGGTGTTATGATTCTCCTGCTCATTGCAAGCAGAAATTGTTACTCTCAAAAGACAAGAAAATATAGGAGCAGCTTTTAACCAATGGGCAGCTCTGCTCCCACATACATTCCAAGCACAGTGACCTTCGCTGCCTTGCATATCCCCCCACCTGCCCATTTCTTAACATTCAGTGGTTCCTCCCACCCACCCATATTAAAAAATTCCATGCTTCAGTGGTGGTAACAGCCTGTAACATTTTTACATGACTTGTCGTGTTCATGGACGAGCCTGTTACATGCATTAGCAGTGCCAGTGCAACTGCTAACACACCTAGCTTTGCAAAAACATTTCCAACCATAGTAGCCAATAGCTGAGCGTGCAGCCAGTTCTGTGATGACACATGGCCAATAGTGACCAGTACTTGCTGATGTGTGGCATGCAGCCAATCCTACCTAGGTGGCCGCTCAGCTGTGTAAACTTTTAAAAACATTTGGTGCATGGTCTGCTGACATCACAGATGCCTATAATGCAGCCATGGATCCCAAGAGCGTCCGGGTGTTTATCGCTCTCCACGTGCTCCTTACTGCTGCTGAGCAGAACCTGTGAGCGATCCAGCAGATCCATACAGTTTCTGCTGATGTTGGCTCAATGAGACTGCAAGGCACAGATAGGCTTGCTTGAACTGTGACTTCAGTGGGTGCACCACCTCAGGGAAGTGGTTCCTGCTTGTGCGCCATGCACCTGCCTTCCTCCGGTGACAACGGACCACACTGGGGAGGATCAAAGCTCTGCAAGGGGAAGTGTCTGGCTGTCAGGAGATGCAACTTCAGTCACCAACACTCTGAGCATGGCTATACCCAGCAAGAGGCTTGTGTGGGGTCAAGGAGAAAAGCACAGTGTAACAAGGTACCTGGGTCCTGGAGTAAATGTCATCAGGATCCAGCCCCCAAAGACCCAGGCCCATATGGGATCTTATCAAAAGTGTCCTTTATCTACACAGTGTTCTTAATTCTTCAGTCCTTCACCAGACACAGACCACATGATCCATTCAAGTGGGATCTCTCCCTCCGGCTAGGCACAGTCCCTCCTATAGCCAGGCACTGCCCTATACGTAGTCCCCTGGATACCTTTTTAAATTCAGGCCTCCCTGGCCAGACACAGTCCCTCCTGTAGCCAGGTAACTAGTTATGAGGCAGAGCCCTCCATGGCTCTTGCCTCTCTGATTGTCCTCCGTAGAGACAGAATCTCTCCTGGCTCCTGGCTCCCTGGCTGTCTCTCCCCAGAGCTTCCAAGCTCAACCTTTTAGCCTTTCAGCTGGCCTGGCCATGCTCAGGGCCAGCTGTCAGGGATTTCAGGCACCATCCCTTTCTATGCCAGAACCTGTCTTCTTAGCAACTGCTCTCCAGCCAGTGCTATCCCCTCTTAAAGGGCCAGGCAGATCAATGTAGCCTGTCCTTGCAACACACAGACTGGTGGGAGAGCGTGCTGTCGTCCTGGCGAGAAGTTAAGTGAATCTCTAACATTAGGATGCCCTGTCATGTCATCCTGCAGATAGCTGAGATCCTCAGGCCACAACTGGAGAAACAGAGTACAGTGATGCGGCTGCCCATCCTGGTGAAGAAGCGCGTGACCATCGCCATATGGAAGCTCACCACTCCAGACTCCTGCCTCTCTGTTGCCCAGCAAATCAGCATTGGAATCTCCACAGAGGGGAACCATCCTTGTTGAGGTTTGCATGACAATAGCTGAAGTGCGGCTGGACCGGGTGGCACAGTTGGCTGACCGACCACACAGAGGTGATGGAGGGTTTTCAAAAGGTGGGGTTCCCGGACTGTATAGAGGTGACTGATGGGAGCCATATCGTCATCTTTTGTCCACTGCATAACAAAGATGACTACTTGAACCACAAGGGGTTCTTTTCTATTACTCTCCAGGCCATAGTGGACGACCATGCCCAGTTCGTGAATGTGCTGGTCGGGTGATTTGCGAAGAACCATGATGCCCACATCTTTGGCCTGTCCCCCTTCTTTAGAAGCAGGTATACCGAAGACTTTGGACATGCACTGAAACCTGCTACATCGAAGGGGTGCTCTTGTAGCCTGTTGTTCTGGGGAACCCTGCCTACCCACCAAAGCCCTGGCTTATGAAGGCCTACAGTGCTGCCCACACCCTGGGCAAAGGTACTTCAGCAGGAAGCTCATCACCACCCACTCTGTTGTGGAGAGGGCTTCGGGGCTTTTGAAGCAGCATTGGCAAGCAGTCGAGGCCAGGATAGATTTCCAGCTGGAGACCGCTCTCCTGCTCCACATCTGTGAGACCAGCGGGGCCATGTTGGAGAACTCGCCCCCACCCCAGTTAGCTCTGGCAAGCCAGTGCACTCCCTCCTCTGCCTCCCCAACAGCTGCTGGCTCCCTGCTCTGGCTTCACAGTGTGGCGGGACCAACTGCCTGCCACAAGGCGGCACAGGGATCAGGCACAGGTAGCTTGTCTGGCTGCACCCAGGGTGGCATGTGATTCTCCTCCCATAATCACTAGAGGAGAGAAGAACATACAGAAATCAAGCACCGCCATTAGCACCCTTGCCCCTTCTCTCCACCTTCGCTTCCACCCCGCACCCCCACTCATCCTGCCGTCCCTCCATGGTGCCTCTCCCATCTACAGCCTACAGTCCAGCCACTGTGGGCGCTGTTAGACGATCCCGCTCGCAAGCGGGATCGTTCAGTGCCGACATCTTCCCCCCACCTTCCTCTGAACGCCGTGTCTGATGATCAGAAGAGCATCAGACCCAGCGTCCAGTGTTTGTGCGCATGTGCGCCCTTCTGCGCGTGTGCACTCGCCAAAAGAACCCGGAAGTGCGGCGTAAAGCCGGCACTTCGGGGATCCGCGTTGGAGGGGTCAGGATCGCCTGCCCGGTCTAACGTGGGGGAAGATCCGGCTGCGCTGTTTAAACGAGCGCCAAGAAATGCGGCTGATCAAAGGATCAGCTGCGTTTCTTGTCTCGTTTAAAAGCGCCCTGTGTCTTCCTGCCCACTTCCCGTGCATATTGTTTGCCTTCGGTGCTGCTGCTGTGTTCCAGGGAGTATTCTGCTGCTCCCCAGTGCTGTCTTGGCCACCTGTGAACACAGTAAAGAAAAAGAAGACACATAATTAGATAGACATGAGCGGAAGTCTTTTATCATGCAGCTGTGCAAACACGCCCTGGGGCAGGATGGGTACAGAGGGATCTCTGCTGGCAGTCATGGCTTCCATGGAGGGAACAGGAGCTGTTGGAGTGGGGATGGTTGGAACGGGAGTGGGCAGTGGAGGAGCCATATTGACCTGCTTCTGGAGGACCCTGGTAGAGGCAGTATACCATGATGGCATCATCCACGCAGAAGAACTGGTCCAGCAGCTGGTAATATTATTATTATTTATTTATAGAACTGGTGAGGCTGCAGCTCGTCTGCATACGCTCCCAGCATCCTCGGCTGTCATCGCTTGAGGACACCACGACTCTCCTGGGGCTGGCCTTCCTGCCACCCCAAGCTCCACCGACCAGCGGGCCAAGAACTGGTGAGGCTGCAGCTCGTCTGCATACGCTCCCAGCATCCTCGGCTGTCATCGCTTGAGGACACCACGACTCTCCTGGGGCTGGCCTTCCTGCCACCCCAAGCTCCACCGACCAGCGGGCCAAGA
>QEPC01013222.1:1767174-1793247 GCA_003113815.1 Sphenodon punctatus
GCTACTTCCGGGTGGGGGGGGAGGGGACAGGACAGCCCACGTGGCTGCCCTCTGCGTCCCCCCCCTAACCCCCAACCTCACTGTTGGTGTTTTTCTCCCCGCAGGTGTCCCGCGGGGATGGTGAGCAGCGGCGGTGGCCCCAGCGGCAGGCGGCAGCGGCGGCGGCGGCGACGAGGCAGGCAGGCCCCCCCGCAGCAGCAGCAAGCAGGTGGGTGCTGATGGTATTCCCCCTGCAGGCAAGCTGGTAGAAGGGAGATGTTTTGCCTCCCATGGTCAGAGACAAAGTTGTTGCCCTGGATCTGCTTGTACCCTTTGGCCCGCTGCTGGCACTGGTTCCTGTTCCTGTTGTATCCCTGGAGTGCAGTTTGTGCCGAGATCTGGAACACCGCTTCGTTCCAATAGCACTTGACCAGGGAAAATTGCACCTTCTGCTCCTCGCATAGAGCGATCAAGGTCTTGGTCTCTTCCTTGCTCCAGGGAATCCACCTCTGTAGGCAGAGAGTGCCTGGGATGGAACACCAGATGTAGCGATGCTGGTAATTGCCTGTGAACACAGTAAAGGAAAAAATTCACATTGGGTGTTTTCAGATGTGATAGTGGCCAGCTTTAGCGCACTTTAGCACGCGTTACTCTGCAGGCCACTATCATGTAAGTTTGTGCCTGTCAGATGTTAACACAGGATGGATCCCAATTGTGGGGGTGGCTAGCGGGGTGCCCAGGCTAGTCTCATGGGGGTGGAAGACAAAGAGTCACAGCCCGGGCTAGCCGCCACCATGGTAAGAGTCCTGCTGCCCGACTGAGAATAAAATGGGCTAAGCCCACATTACTTACCCCAGTCTAAAGTGGGCAGACGCCATTGCGGCTGTCAGGGAGGGGGCATGCTGCTGGGCGGCGTGGGGGCGAGGCCACATCTGCCCAGCTCCCCGCCCCCCCTGGCAGCCAGGCTCCCATCACGTTAGTTCAGGAGCTTGGCTGAATCCCAGCCACAGTGGCAGCCCCACTCTGGAGGGGATACGTCCGTGGTGGCACTTCAGCGCCGTCACGTATGAAAACACCCATAATTAGATAGGAATAAATGGCCACCAGTGAGAACAGAGAGAGGGGCTGGAAGTGGTGGCTCCCTGGTGTGAGGGACAGGGAGGAATTGGAGGGGAAGAAGGAAAGAGAACAAGCCTCTCTCCACGCAACCTCTGAGCTTAGCGCCCAGCTAGAATTACAGTAATCCCTCAGGATCTTGTGTGGCCGTACGGGAGAAGCCCAGATCATCATAGGGAGGAGTAATCAGTAATGGCAAGCTCAGGGCTCTCACACCCTGCTCTGCACACAACCCACCACCCAATGTGCAACACCCACAGGCATACACCCGGCAGGGTGGTGAGAGCCAGGGGGGCAGGGTTCCAGGGTAACGTTGTAGGAGGGTATGAAGTATACAATCTCTCAGGGTTATAGGAACAGGGAGGAACCCAGGTCTCAGAGGGGAAGCAGGGACGTTTGCACCAAGCACTCTCCACACTCACCCCCGTCCCACTCACACAATCATGCTCTCAAACACTCACCAGTCTCACGCACTCTACACTCTGTCAATGATCCAGTTTCTCACAACAATGCACGATCTCACAAGGACCAGTCTCTCACAGCAAGCTGATCACCAGCAAGGCTACTGACTGCTGGCTGCCCTTTTATTCTCTGGGGCCCCACCCTGCCTTGCACGCTGGTGCGCTGAGCGCCGCAACGCTGACGGTGGCCCCGTCCCACTGGGCTCAGCCCACACAGCTTGGGAGCTCGTCAGTGCGTTATTGTCTGAGTGTGAGGTGGGGCCTGTTAGCTCCACCCTGCCTGCACCAATCCCAGTCTCTTGGGTGCCACCACGGCTCCGCTGGGAGCACCAGCGTGAGCCCTACCCGCAGGTCGAGCCACGGTGGTGTCTGACACATGGAACACTGTCTCTAGGCTTTTTGCCCGCTACACTATGGTACACAACCTAATTGATGGGACATGGACATGTGAGTACACATTAGCCTGCATTTACCCGCACAACAAGCTCCGCATGCTCCGAGACTCTGCCAAAAATGGGCTGCATATCTGGTGGGTGGTGGCCATGTGGCTGGTGGGAATAAACACCTAGTAAATGAGCAGGTGGACATCCACCTGATGAAGGGCTATAGCAGGCTATCATCTAATTTGTTAACACTCACAGGTGCTTTGCGTCTTTGTTCAGCTGTAGTTATTGATTATTTTTACTATGTAGTCTTGAATGTCACTCTTGTGTTTATCTACAACTTTCATGGAAAACTCTGTTTTTCAGAAAAGATTCAAGGCTTCTCACTTGGCTGTTCCACTTTGTTTCTCCTGGCAGTTGCAGCTGTAGTAGAGGCAAACTGGTAAAGGAAGCGTGGCCCCTTAAGTAAAGTTAGCACTGGCCTGGGTTAGCACCAGCCTGGGAAGCACAGGCACTGTGGTGGTGCAGGACAGTGCCTTAATGGGCCACAGCTGGGCTAGCCTTCATCTCCAGACAAACTGAGGGGCTGATTAGTGCCAGCTGAGCCTGGGCATGGCAAAGCCAGCCCAGAGCAGAAAAGACTGGAGGGAAATAACTTGTTTCAGGAGAAGGACAGTTCCAGAGAGATCCTGGAGGGAAGAACCTGGTAGTTGGAAGGTACCTGGAAAGGATTATGGGGGTTTGGCATCCTGGCTGGGAGGGATTGTTCCTAGCCAGGTGGGCCTAGTGAAGAAGAGGCACCTAACCCTTGCCTACTCTGGCCTCTACTTTTGCACCCCACTGGAGTCCCTTTAAACAGTGAGTCTTTCACTGTTTGGCCCCCCAAAATGTTAAAGTTGAGCTGGACTTGACTCTGAAATGTCCACCAGGGAGGGAAACCCTCCTCACCTCATCACCACCACCTCTTAGGAGGTGCACTTATGGCTCCACGGTGACAAGGGTAAAGTCCTCTGATTCCCACCTTTCCTTCCTTTCTTGAAATGTTGAAGGCTTGAGATCTAAGCTAGGGGACCCAGACTTTATGTCCTTTTTGTGCCAATTTGACATCTTCCTTTTACAAGAGACTTGGCTCCTGGACTCTTTCTATCCCATGGGTTATGTAGGTTTCAATCTGCCCACTAGTTCTACCTCAAAGCGAGCCTGTCCTTCAAGTGGGATAATGACTTTAGTGGCAAATGATTATAATTTGTAAGCACAATTTATTTCTAGTTGTGACTCTCTGGGTCTCACCATTAGGGTCTTGGATCCCTTAGGAAAAGCATGGTTAACTGTAAATGTATACATCCCTTCCAGTAACTCCAAAAATTGTCAACAGGGAACCTGGGAAAAACTTCAGGGATATGTAGAAAATTTGAAATTTGGTTACTCCACTCATAGACGTGTCTGCGGGGGGTGGGTGAGTGGTGTTAATGCAAGAATGGGTGGCATGGAGTCTCTTTAAGGGTTTTAATCAATTAATTTTATTTTTCATAGCTTATATCCCGCCCCTCCCACCAAAGCAGCTCGAGGCTGATAACAATCACAAAATAAATTAAATATAAATATAAAATACAACAATAAAAGAAACAAGTCAATAAAATATAAAACAATCCATATGGGGGAAGTAGAACAAAAAACAGAAACCCCTCTAGTTTAACCCCACACTCCACCCTTTACCCACCTCCCTCACCAAAAACTTGGTGGAACAGCCAGGTCTTACACATTTGTTGAAAGGAGGGGAGGTCCAGGGCCACCCGGGCCTCTGCTGGAAAGGAGTTTCACAGCCTCAGTGCAGCCTCTCCATAGTTGCCCCCTGAGAAACTTGGGGGACTTCGAGAAGGGCGCTCCTGGCGGACCACAGGGGACGATCCAGCGCACAGGGCGTGAGGCAGTCCCACAGGTAGGTGGGGCTGAGACCGTGTAGGGCTTTACAGGTAAGCACCAACACCCTGAAGCGGACCCGGAAGACAATGGGCAGCCAGTGCAGAGAACGGAGCACTTGTGTAATGTGCTCTCGGGGACCCATCCCCGTAAGGAGATGGACCACCGCATTCTGCACCAGCTACAGAACCGTTATCATGGGTAGCTCCACATAGAGTGCGTTACAATAGTCCAGTCTTGAGGTGATGAAAGCATGGATGATGGTGGCCAGGTTGGAGTCGAAGACGTATGTCTGAAGTCGCTGCACAAGATGTAACTGGCGGAACACGCTCCTCACCACAGCCCCACAACCTGGACATCCAGGCGGAGCTAGGAATTGAGGCGCACTCTCAGATTACAAACCTGGGGGACTAGCAGGGGACGAACCCCATCAATGACAGGGGACACCACACCCACTGCCTTACCCACCAACATCACCTCCGTCTTGTCGGAATTCAGCCTCAGTCAACTCACCCTCATCCAGTCTCCCCACAGCTGCCAGACACTGAGTAAGCACTGGGACTGCCGAGTCTAGGTTGGATGAAAAGAGGTAGAGTTGGGTGTCATCACCATATTGATGACCCCGCACACCATACCATCTCACAACCTCACCCAGCGACTGCATATACATGTTGAACAGGAGTGGGGACAGAATGGAACCCTGCGGGACTCGACACGAGAGGTCCCGGTGAGAAGAAAAACAATCCAAGCACCACCCGCCTTGTTCTTCTGGCCAAGAATGAACGGAACCATTCAAGAACAATCCACGTGGGTTATATATTCACAGAATGTTTGCAAATGTTTGCTTGCTGAAAGTCAGTTTCAACCAGTTTAAACCACTGTTCTGGTCAAAACTAATAATAAAAAACAATTAAAAAGCGTTTTTGCCAACCCTGATTGCATCTTACATGGCATTTGATGTCTGCTTTCAGGGGTGTAACAGCCCACACAGAGAAGGCACAACTCCACCGCTTTGTCTCCCTTTCCTTCCCTCCCCCACTACTTGAGTCCTCTCTCCGGAAGTGCCACCACTGGCCTGGCCACTTCCTTAAACAGTTTGCTTGCTTGTTTTAAAAAAGCACAGTTTAATCACATACAACAACCCTTCAGTAATGCAAATTTGAACCCTGACCTTCAGATTTCTTTCTCAACACTCATATTCAAGCTACAGAAGCAATTGTTGGCTGCTTGTTTTCCCCCCAAAGCCACTAGAGAATGATTTTGCCTATTGCTTAAGCAGCTAAATAGCTGTTAGGATGCAACCATGGTTGCCCCAATGGTAACAATGGTTGCCCCAACGCTGCTAAGAATCCAGAACTTCACTGTACCTTTGTGTTGCCTCCCAAGAGTGGGGAGTTCCTATTTTCTTATTTTACAGCAGGATGTTGGTTGAAAGGGGAAAGGATGAGGTGTAGAGAATGGATGGTCAGTGATGTGAATTTCAAACTTGCATTCTCTTCTGCCCCAGCTTGTGGGGCATTCCCAAAAGCTACAGGAGATCCATGGCTGGAGTCTTCTGTGTCAGCACATGGGGACCGGTGCAGCTGCATGCCCTAGGAACAGTTATGAAATTCAGGGATCCATCCCCTGTTCTCAGCTCAAGGATGGGATCTGCCTATGGCCACCTGCTACCTCTGGGAGGAAACTCAGAGGTATGGGACCATGTTGGAGCTGGGGCAGTTTTTCTTTAAGGGGGGGGGGGGGGAGGAGCATTGCCCTGCCAGAGCCCTAACTAAAGTAATAGTGCTAAACAGCAGTTCTGTAATCTCCCCTCAGCTGAGTGGGGGAGGGAAGGAAGAAGGTTGAAGTCCTGACATCAGGTGTTTTTAAACGAGCAAGGTGATGGTGTGGGTGTATGTGGCCGCAGCGTGGCTCTGCCGCAGACCAGCATAGCTGCCACAGAGACTGCTGCCATGCACTCTACCAGCCACAGACCTTGGAGGAGGGGGAAGAGCACCAGGCTGGCCTTTTGCAAGTGACATGTTCTGGGCATGAGTGCTGGGGAGCCCTGGTTCATCAGTGCTCCCATCCAGTTCTTGTGACTTGCAAAAGCTGCTCCCCCCGCCCACAGTACCTATGAGCGGCGGGCCGATCTGCTGGCATGGCTAGCAGCTGCCGTTCATATGGGCAGGGGCTCTGTGGCTGACCATTGCTATGCATCTATTTGGCCTGCCCTGCATGGAGCACTCTGGATTTCCTGGCAGTGCTCTCTGAGTGGCCATGAGTGCTCTGTGTGTGGCTCTGTGGTTCACAGGGGCATGCATCTGTCTGCTCCATCTTCAGACAGGCGGTTTGATCTATGGCTCCTGGGTGGCCATGCAGGGTAGCATCTTGTTTGAAAATGCCCTGTGTCTGTGCTGGGGCGGGAGGCTCCAATGCCCTCGGCACACCTGTGTAGTAGAGGAGAGAACGGGTGGGTCTGAGAAATCAGTGGCTGGACTTCTGTGGAGGAACTCAGCCACTGTGATTGGCTTCTGGGCAGTGACTCTGGCTGCCCAAGGCCAATGGAGCAGAACAGAGAGTGGGAGCAGGGACAGCCACTCAGTTTCCAGAGGGGAGCAGGTGGAGACAGAAGCTGGTGGCGGTGGCAGCAGATCCCAGCTCAAGCAGGTAGGTACACATGGCCCCGCGACCAGCTGGGGCCCCGCACTTGCCTGGCTGGGCGGCAGGCTGCAGCCAGCTTCCCCCCAAATAAGTTCTTATGCCTCCCCTTCATGGCTCAGGCCCCCATCCCTCACCTGCCTCTGCCTCCTAGTAGCGCTGCAGCAGCAGCAGCTGCGGGACACCAATTGGTAGGAGGAGATTAAAAACCCCTGTGGGGGCACAACTGAACTGGTTTTATATATATAATTTCCATGGCATAATGCGCTTAATAGGCTAGCTGCATTTTGGGTGTCTTGTTGATAGCAGCACCTCTGGATGAGTCACATCATGTGCATACACAAGGCACAGGCGGCACTGGGAGCAAGAAGCAACAGGCCGTAGAGGCCAGGCTGGCTAAGCTCCCCCCCTCTCCCCCACACAGTAAGGCAGTGGACGCAATCAGTGTCTCTGTGCCTGCCTGACTGCCCGCCCGGCTGCCCCTGCAGTGGAAGTACTCCTGGGGTGGTGGTAGATACTTGACTGGGGAGGTGGGAGGGGAAAGCATTGAGAGGTCATGCTTGTCTATGGCTGCTCGGAGGGGTGGAGAATGGGAATCCTTCCTGTCCAGAGGGAGTAAATGTTATGTAAATTTACACATTTGCATAACTGGGTGGGGCCTAATTATGCAAATTAGGACCCCCACCAAGACTTTGCACGTGTCCTCACAAACCCTGGGGCCGGCCTGGTGCTGGTGCTGGGTGCTGAGGAGGACATTGGGGGGTGCGGCTCTGCTGGGGCATGAAGGGAGCCAGGGAACTTTCAGGGGTGGTTAGGGAGCAAGCGAAGAAGCAAGCTGACCTGGCAACCAACCATCAAGCCAAGTTCTTTAACCCTGCATGAAAGGGGGGAGCAAGGGACCCAGGCTCTTTGGATCTGGCTTCCTCCCTCTGGCATGCGTGGGGTTAAATAACCCATTTTGTTCTCTCCCCAGTGCTTGTGGAAATGAACTACTTCCCACATGGGAGGGAGGGAGAGGGAAGGAGGGAGCCAGTGAGCTGGGTTCCTTAACCCTGCACATGCCAGAATGGGGAGGGAACGAGTCAGGTTCTTTCAACTATACTTGCTCCCTCCCCCTGGATGCATGGCAGGAGAACCAGGCTCCCTTCCCCTTACCCGTTGTGTGTGGAGAAAGAGCCAGGTCCACAGGGAAGGTAGGGGTGTGAGAGTTAGGGGAGTCAGATATGCAAATTTTAGAGGACACATGAGGAATACAGGTTTCAGGGCTGCAGTGACTCCAGTGCAGCCCTGCAACTTGTATTTCTCATAAGTGTACTCTAAAATTTGCATCTCTGGCCACCCTAAATAGTGAGTGTGGGGTTTGGATGGGGTGGAGGAGGAGGAGGGTGGGTTGAGATGTATGAGAGTGAAAGTGGTGCTGCTGCCCCCCACTGATCCTGCCGCCTGCCCCAGCACCCATGAAGTCCACCAGCCGTCACTGTGTTGGAGGGGCAGGACAAAGGGGCTTTTGCACCCTTTTATGACATAGCTCCACCTTTTATGGAGTTTTGTGATGTCATGCTGCCTTGCAGTGGGTGGCCACCTCAGAAAGGGGGTGGGGCAAAAGGGCTGTCATGTCCTGTTTCCACTGCTGTAGCCCTGCCCTTGTGGAGTGTCACTGTCCTGACAACACGGTTCTCCATAAGGATGGGGAAATCCCTGTAGCCTGCCCCATTCTGATGTAACAACCTCCTGACACCTCTGGAATGGAAGCTCTGATTCTGTTTTAATTGCAGGCACCTCATCTGACTCAGAAAATCGGGGCTTCCCCAGAGCCCAGGCAGCAACCCTAAATGTGTCCCTCCCTGTTCTTGCACCCATGGTTGAATGAAGGGTTGAGTTATCCTTGCTGAGACTTAAACATGTGGCTGTAGGTATTTCAGAGCTGTAGCTGGCTTAGCGGGTGAGCACCATGGTGTCTGTCACTCAACATGCCTCACAAATATGTTAAACACAAGATAGGTGCCCGCTGTGACATGTTTGCTGACCTTTTTTGCAGATAAAATCGCTCAGATTCATCATAACCTCGATGCTGCAGTTGTGACAGGTAGTGAATTAGAGGTAAAGGAAGTCCCGTCATGTCCGTATTTGTGGGATCAGTTTCAGTGGGTGTCACCCGCTGATGCAGCGGAGGTCCTTGGGACAGTGCGGGCCACCTGTTGTGAATTAGATCTGTGCCCGTCCTGGCTGGTGAAGGCCAGCCGGGAGACATTAGGGTGGGGGTGGTCAATGCCTCCCTTAGGGAGGGCAGAGTGCCGACCCACCACGAGGAGGCGGTGGTGCGGCCTCTGCTCAAGAAACCATCCTTGAGTGTTGACTTCCCGGCCAGCTATCGGTCAGTCTCTAACCTTCCCTTTTTAGGGAAGGTTATTGAACGGGTGGTGGCAGTTACAGGGGCATCTAGACCAGGTCAGATTTTTTGATCCCTCGCAGTCCGGCTTTCGTCCGGGGTTTGGCACAGAGACTGCAGTTGTGGCCTTGATCGATGACCTACGCTGTGAATTAGATCAGGGCAGATAATCTATTTTGATCTTGTTGGATCTGTCTGTGGCGTTTGATACCGTTGATCACGAGATGTTGGTGACAAGGCTATGGGACCAGGCCGGGGTGAATGGGATTGTTCTTGAATGGTTCTGCTCATTCCTGGCAGGGAGAACTCAGCGGGTGGTCCTCGGGGAATACACATCTTCTCCCCAGGACCTCATGTGTAGAGTCCCGCAGGGTTATATTCTGTCCCCTCTCCTGTTCAATGTGTATATGGAACCCTTGGGGGAGGTCATGAGACGATTCGGTGTACGATGTCATCAGTACGCCGATGATACACAACTCTACCTCTCGTTTTCTGAAGATCCAGGCCCGGCAGTCTCGGTGATTTCCCGGTGTTTGGTGGCTGTGGGGGACTGGATGAGGGCGAATCGACTCAGGTTGAATCCTGATAAGATGGAGGTGATGCTGGTTGGTAAAGCCGGGGGTATGTGGCTCCCATTATTGGCTGGCTCTGCCTCCCTCTGGCCGCCCAGGTCCGTAGTCTGGGGGTGCTCCTTGACCCACAGCTCCTCCTGGATTGTCAGGTGGAGGCTGTGGTGAGGGGAGCATTTTGCCAATTACATCTGGTGCGACAGCTTCGGCCGTATGTCTCCAACTCAGACCTGGCAACCATCATCCATGCTTTCATTACCTCTCGACTGGATTACGGTAATGCACTCTACGTAGGGCTACCTTTGAAGATGGTTCAGAGGCTGCAGCTGGTGCAGAATGCGGCGGCTCATCTCCTAACGGGGATGGGTCGCCGTGAGTACATTACACCTGTGCCCTGTTCTCTGCACTGACTACCTATAGTCTACCAGGCCCAATTCAAAGTGTTGAGGCTTGCTTATCTGCGAGACTGCCTCAGGCCCTGGATCATTTTGCAGCCCCTGTGGTCGACCGAGGGCGCCCAACTTGGGGTCCCCCGGGTATTCTGGGTGGCAACAGCGGGGAGGGCGTTCTCAGTGGCCGCACCTAGGCTGTGGAACTCCCTCCCGATGGAGGCCAGTTTATCCCCAGACCTCCCCTCTTTCCAAAGATCATGTACGACCTGGTTGTTCCGCCTGGCCTTCAGGGAAGGGGGTGGGGGGGCTGGGAGGGTATATTTATTTATTGCATTTAGCATTTAGCCTTTTTAGCAATTTTAATATTAAAATACTTTGTTTTATGTACTTTATTGTATTTTTTATATGTTGCTGCTGCTCTGAGCCACCAGTGTGCGGGAGTGTGGCACCCCCCCTAGGCTTGTTCCCCACCGGCTTCCAGATTCAGGGCCGGTGGGGCCGGGTTACCCCTTTGCTCTCCGGAGGGACCCTACAAGGGGTCAGCACAGCACCCAGCCCTCAGGATGGGAGGCCCTCTGCAGGTTCACGCCTGCTCCTGCCCTCCCCGCCCCCTTATCCAGGTTACTCAGGCCCTCGCTGTATCTCGCGTTACATCATGCTCCCCACCACCAGTCTTCCCCTCCCCCATTAAGAGATCGCAGGTACTTCCCTCCTCCATCGCCTGCGGTCTCCAGGCCTTCCTCCCTTCCGTCTGCCGTCTCTGCCTTTTCTGTTCCCGGCTTCCGGGTCCCCCTCCCCCGGGCCCACCCTGGCTGAGCGCTGGCGCTGCCTGATGATGTCATCCCCGGTGACGCCCACATCGGGGCCTCATCTCCAGGTCCCAGTGTCAGCGTGATGGCTGGGTGTCTCCCCTCGCTTCCACCCTCCTCCCAGGTATTGTCCATGGGTTGTGGTGGGGGCTTCAGTTGTGCCCCCCGGTCCGGGGATCCCTCGGGGTCATACGTGGCTGTGTTCCCGGGGTCGGGACCGGCGGGCGTCTCACAGGGAGGATGCGGGGTAGAAATGTAATAAATAAATAATTTGTCTTTAGAATAGTTCTGTGGGGTACAGGTAGGATAAATGTTACAGCCCTAAATCATAAGGGGGCTCCCTAGATTAACTGTTAATCACCTAGCAATACAGACAGCATAGAATTTTGATAGTGAAAATAACTTTTTCATATTTATTCACTTGACTGGAAGTTCAGATTCAGGTCATGTTCAGAGTCCAGAAGAATATAAATGTGGAGTTCTACTCTGGAGACCTGTATAAAATCAAGTAAGGAGGTGACTCTATCACAGAGGCGTGATAGCGCCTATTAGTTAAGGCGAGAAGGCATTTCCATTCAATCCCCGTCTATCTTTAACATGGGAGTTTTGAGTCACTTCATTTCTGGGGTTGCGACTAAAATCTTTTGCAGGTGCCTGTTCTTTAGTTAGGGATATTAACAAAAGCAAATGTTATAGACACAGTTAAAGTTCTGGGTGAAGGAATCACTGATAGTATTGTGTAGAGAATGGTGCTTTTAATAAAAAGTTCTTGTCAAAAAAATGACACGAAGAGAATAGAAGAAATTGTTAAGTTGCACATGTCTATTGTAGCTCTCCTAGTGTTGTATAAATATCTTCAGTGTGAAGGAGAGCTGAGAAACTATAAAGTGTATTAGTAAAGTAAGAAAAAGTCAAAATAAATACAGCTGTCAGAGCAATGGTATGGGGGAGGATGACTTGGGTTCGGGAGCACGGTAGTTGGGGGGGTTAGGTTAGCCTGGGCGGGGGGTAAATATGGCTTGTGTGTGGGTCAGGTTAGCCTGAGTGGGGGGTAAGTATGACTGGCAGGGGTTTCAGGGGTAGTAGGGGGGAGGGGAACAGGTCAGGAGGAGGGTGAGGGAAGGTAGTTTGTGTTGCGGTGCCAGCCCAGAGACATTGGGGCCGTTGCTGGCGGGGGTGGTCAATGCCTCCCTTCAGTAGGGCAGAGTTCTGGGCTGCCTCAAGGAGGCGGTGGTGCGGCCTCTGCTCAAAAACCATCACTTGGCATTGACTCTCTTGCCAGTTATCAGTTGGTTTTTAACCTTCCCTTTTTAGGGAAGGTTATTGAGCAGGTTGTGGCCCAGCAGCTGCGGGACCATCTTGACTGCACCAGCTATCTGGATCCTTCGCCGTCAGACTTTCGTCTGGGCTATGGCACGGAGACCGCACTTATGATTTTGGTCGAAGACCTCTGCTGTGAATTGGACCAGGGTCATTTGACCCCGCTAATTCTGTTAGATCTGTCGGCTGCTTTTGATATCGTTGACCATGAGATGTTGGTGGCTTGCCTGCGGGACCAATCCAGAGTGGGTAGGATCGTTCTTGAGTGGTTCTGCTCTTTCCTGGCTGGAAGAACTCAGTGTGTGGGGCCGCTATGGAAAGGGTGTTCTCGGTGGCCACACTTCAGCTGTGGCATTTCCTCCGAGCAGAGGCCCGTATGGCCTCAGACCTCCCTTCCTTCTGGCGTATAACTAAGACCTGGCTGTTCCGCTAGCCATTTGATGGGGGAGATGGGGTTTAGGGTGGGGGTTGTGGGTTAGGGAGGGGGGAGGGAGGGAGATCTATTTTTTTACTTTCAGTTTTATTGTGCTGTTTTAGCTGTTGTTTTATTATTTTTATTTGTAAGCTGCCCTGAGCTGCCTGGAGCAGGAGGGGCGGGGTAATAAAATTTGTTAAAATAAATAAAATTAAATTAAAAAATAATTTTGAGGGGGGAAGGATATAGAGAGGGTGAAAAATAGTGATGTGATGTGGTGAAGTAATAAGTTGAAAGTATAGGACTTAAGGTATGGTGATATTAGATTGGGGAAATGTGACAATATTACAAATGTTTAATTTGCCTTAACTATGAATTAAAAATCTTGTTTTTTAAATCTTGGAATTTTAAATGTCATTGCCCTACTCTACCCCAAGTTTAGAAGTGTTTAGATTACATGTCTTACCTGATCCACTTCCCTGCTTTCCTTTTTAAAAAAAAAAACACAACCCATCATGTCTCTTCTCTTCTATCTTTCCCAGCAAAACTTTGTCTCCCGTGGGATGAGCAGATTCTCAGGGCGTTTATAAACGATCCCGCTTACAAGCGGGATCGCTAAACGCCGGCTTTTCTCCCCGCGCAGCCTCTGCATGCCGTGTCTGATGTTCAGACACGGCGCAGAGTGCGAGTGCGCATGCGCGCGTTTCTGCGCATGCGCACTCGCCGCGGAGCCAGGAAGTGCGGCGTAAAGCCGGCACTTTGGGAATCCGCGTCGGAGGGGGCAGGCGAGCCTGCCCCCTCCGAAGTGGATTAAAAAGCAGGGCAAGCAAGTAGACGAGCGGCAAGAAAGGCAGCTGATCAAAGGATCAGCCACTTTTTTTGTCTCGTCTATAAACGCCCTCAGAGTTGTGGGTTATCTAGCAAAGCATTCTGTGCTCCATCAAAGAGTTCTGTTAAGAGGAAACTCACAGTGAGGCTCTGACCACCAAAGTGCGCCACTAGTTCCAGTGCTGCTGTGGACATTCTTTCTGAACTTTGCACTCAGTTGGCTCCAAAACGAATTTGTCACAACTGAGAAATAATTCATCACAACCGAGAAATAATGTATCTGCTGTAGACAAAATGCTGCACATAAAGAAAAAAAAAGACTTAAATATGTAACCTGAGCTATTCTGCTATCCAATTGTTTCTTTGTTTTAATATTTCCCTTCGCTGCGAGGGTCTGCCTTAATTTGCAGCTCATATGGCCCTTGGTTTAAGACATCAAATTATGCTGCCATGTTGAGGATTATTCTGACAATCCCAGAAAGTAGGTCAGTCAGTAATTTACTCTTACTTTATTAGGGGGCAGCTAATGGAAAAGAGCAATACCGTCCTATTTGCTAAACATCAGCTATCTGACTCCAGCTGTTTAAAAAGACTATTTGTGCGAGATACATCTTGACAAAACATACTATCTCGGCAAAACTATTTCACCTTGGAACTAAACTAAGCACATGAATCTGCAACTTCTCAATTTCCTCTCTTTCCCTATATTCCCCTCTTCCTTGTCTCCCCTCCCTAGTCCATCCTAGATTGTAAGCCCTTTAGAGCAGGGATCTGTCTCTAATCATAACTGTTCTGCACCAGGCACTATATCTAATAATAATTTTAGTTTTTAGCGCTCCCTTGCCTTTAAATGGCACTCAAAGTGCTTTACAGTCATAAAAATATAAAAAGAAAACAATATTAAAACAATTTAAAAGAGAGAGAACAGGCTACATTAAGGGAAACCAGAAGTGGATCCTAAAAGCACAAAGAGAATAAATGAGTTTTCCGGTGCTTTTTAAAGATAAGGAGGGAGGAACTAAGACAGACATCCTTCCGGAGTGAGCGAATTCCACACTGAGGGGCCCGCCCAGCAAAGGCCTGATCACCTGATGACTTAAGGCGAGATAGCAGGATCCACAAACAGTGGGTGTTTTCTGAGTACAGATAAAATAATAACAAACAATAACAACAGCAACAATAATAATAATAATAAACTCTTCTCCCCGCAATTTATAAAATAAATAAGATTAAAGCGGTTTTCATTTCAAGAGTAGGTAAGACAAAGCAGCTGTTGGGATGATGCAGTGAACAGTCCTATAAAATCTGTGAAATCATTTGGTCCAATTGGTCATGTCTAGTCTTTAATCCTCTGATTTTAAAAGTACAGTCCTGAAGTTGCTGCTTATGATTCAAGTGGTGAAAATTTGAATATTTTCCTCCCCCTTAAGGAAAACTGTCAAAATCACAACTTAATGAGAACAGATGTAAAAAGAATGACTAACTTGTCCTTATTAAGCCAGAATGTTCTCCTGGGGCCAGACCTCAGGGACCTACGCTTGTGAACTAATCTCCAATTTCCCAGTATTTCCCACTGGAAATTCTCCCTGGCACTCAGTCACACTGTAGGAATTTTAAAGAGGAAGGCTATTGATTTAGGGGTACATTTTTTTAATATAACAGAAGCACTGTTAAGATTAAAAATCCTGAGCCAAAACAGACCCCTCTTGCATGGCACAGAGAAGGTGAAAACCAAGGACAAAAATAAAATAAATCCTATCCCCAAAACTGTCATATTGAAGGAAAAGTAACAGTTGGTAAACACTGTCCACCTTCCACCTCCTTTAAGCCACAGAAATGTCATGTGGACAGTGATCAGGCCTTCTTGGGGGGCTAGGGTTGCTACCTCTGGTGTTGGGATTTTTTAGCTGACACTCCCATTGGTCAAAATGGAAGTTCCAGGTAAAAAAACAACTGAAGGTGGCAACCCTAACGGGGGGCTAGAGCAGTAGAGAAGAGATGCCTCCTAAATGAGGAGTAATCTATCTGTGCAGCAGCAAATCCAGTGAAACATTTCTCTGGTAATCCAGAATTATTATGGGTAATGGAGTACTTTGGGCCCAAATGCTGTGAGGGATCGCCTGCCTATCCATCTCCCTACCCAAATGACACTGAAATTAGTACTGCCAGCCCAGGTGGGGCTGGGATTGGGGGAAGAGCTGTGCGGGTATTAGGGCAGCATTGGGGGTGCTAGATGGATGGAATCCCAGGGGCATTTAAAGGCTATGGACAGCAGCCAGCTGCAGGAATAGTGTCAGGGGGGCTCTTGTGGACTGTAGCAGCAGGGTGAGCTAGAGAGTGCCTCAGCTGCACCTGTTCCAAGAGTCCTCTGGCCCTGATTACCAGGCTCCCTGAGGCTTTAAGGGCTTGGAGCAGCCAAGTGTGGCTGCTAAGGCTAACCGGGCACATGAGTGGATTGACGGTGGTCAACCCATCCCTGAGTATTTGAGGCTGGAGGGGAGCCTAGCTGAGGAAAGCTCTCCAGGGAAGTCTAGAGAGCTTGCTAGTAGGAAAAAATACAATGGGATGAGACAATTGGGAGGGGATCCCTGGACTAAAGGAACAAGGTTTACGTTTTGTTTCTACTATGAGTTTGTAAGGGCTGAGTCAGCTACCTGGAGGAGGCCTGGATGGAACCTTGCAATAAACACGGGAGTGTGAAAGGAACTGTAAACTGAAGAGCTGAGAGTTCGGGTGCCTGTCTTGGGAGAAACTGAGGCGCAGACCCTGCAAGAAGGTGCAAGCATGGAGCAAATTCCCTACAGATACACAAACAGCTATTCCCTTCAGGCATGCTCAGAGCATGTCAAATAAAAACTTAGTGCTCCTAGCTCTCCTCCTTCCCACTTGACCATGATCTAATCAAAAGGTTCCAGGTCTGTGGGAGTCCTCTCATGTGGAAGACGAGGGACATGTTTTCCTTTCTCCCTTCTGTTGATGTTGGATGCTCATGGATATGACTGATATTGGATTGACAAAGTAAGGCTCCTCTCTCTCTCTCTCTCTCTCTGGCAAAGCCAATGCTGGCTGTACTACATATGGGAATTCAAGTGCCTAATGTGCTCATTTATGCATACAGTATCCATAATGATGCTCTGGCTCATAATTATTTTACAGCAGACTGATGCTGATGCAGAAGCTTAAGGCAGACCAAAAGCTTTAGTACTCTGCAGTATGGTTCCCCCTCACCTCCATTCTGCTATCCATACCTGTCTAGCCATCTACCCTCTGCTTTGCTTATGAACCGATGCAAATTATTTTGCAAATCATAAGCGTCGTTCTAGTTAGCCTTTGCCAATAATGGGATTTCAAATGTGTTTGGGTGTTTAGTGTGCCTAAAGCAGAATAATTTCCTTTTTAAGATAGGTTTTGTTCATCAAAGTACAAAACCACTATAGAGAACCTTTTCCCTCATGAGGGCAAGCGTTGGTAATTAGTACAAGTTCCACAGCCCAGATAGGAGTTGGGATGGAGAAGGAGGGTACTTGTGGATGTGCTCAGGATGTAGGAAGGAAACAGAAGGTTCAGATCAGGGATGGTAAAGAGGTAGATGGTGTGGGGAGGGAGACCAGCTCCTCAGAGATCACTTCTGTGGTGGAGAGCAGGACCCGTGCTCCAGGGAGTGTGTCCAAGGAGGAGCTGAGCTAGGAGAGCTCCTTCAGTGTGACAGGGAAGCCTCTTTCTAAATGGAAGTGCTCATCTGCACTCCTGAGACCAGGTGCTGAAGTTCTCTAGAGCTTGGAGCCAGCAGGGGAGGGGTCCTGGTAGAATTCTCAAAGTTAATGCCTGGATCAAATATTTTTTATTTAATTAATTAATTTATTTATAAAACTTATATGCCGCCCCCTCCTGCCTCAGGCATCTTGGGGCGGCTCACAGCATTTAAAAACATATTAAAAGATAAAATAAACAATTAAAACAGTAATTAAAACCGATCCTCACACACCCTAACCCAACCACACACCCCACCTCCCTCGGGAAAGACCTGGCGGAACAGCCAGGTCTTACAGTGTCTGCGGAAAGAGGGGAGGTCAGTAATCAAGTGGACCTCCAACGGGAGGGAGTTCCACAACCGCGGTGCAGCCACAGAGAACGCCCTCCTCATGGACCTGGAAAGTGAGGTGGTCCCACAGGTAGGTGGGGCCCAAGCCATTTAGACTGCGTGCACCGTAAGTCTGGCCACCCCTGATCCAGATCTGTGCTATGGATTCATCCCATCCTTGAATGCATGCCCTCATCTCTGCTCCCTTTCCCCTGAATGTGCTTCTTTAGTTTTTGAGAGGAGGAGCTGGATATGGGCCAGTTCCAAGAATTGGAATTAAAAGGGCCAAAATAACTATTATTACTATTAATAATTTCTATTAATATATTTCTATATTTCTCTATATTAATATATTTCTTTACAGTCACAGAGGGTGATTTCAGACGTTACGTTGGGGGCATTCACCCCGGCTGAACCACAGTCAAACGTGGCCCGTAAGGTCGAGAAGTGTGGTGAATAGCCACCACGGCCGTGGTGAACGGAAAGTAACGTCTGGAAGAGGAGGGTCACTGGGGAACGCAGGGGGCGGAACCGTGCGGCAGCACGCTGCGTCGCGCGGCCCCGCCCCCTCCGGGGTGTGTGCCCCTTTAGACGTTACGGCCGGGCGCTTTCGCCACGGGTTGTGGGGTGGTTCGGACCACGGCCGGGGGCGAAGGGGGGAACATCTGTTGGCTCGCCCCTTCACTCCCAGCCATGATCCGAACCACGCCACGGCCCATGGTGAAAGCGCCCGGCCGTAACGTCTGAAATCACCCAGATTTTGGAGACAGGTGCCTGCCCAGTGGAATTACAATCTAGGATGGACAAAGGTGAGGGAAGAGACAGACACACATTAACATTTTTACAGATTGGGAATTGAGGCCAAGAGATTGTGACTTGCCCAAGGCCACGCAGTGAGTTCATGACTAGGGTGGGATTCACACTCTGCCTTTCTAAGTCCAGCACTTTAATAACCAGCTGTGGGCCATACATGCCCCTCAAAGTGGGAGTTCTCCCTGCCTTACATAAAAGGGGATACGTTTGGTGTGTATTCTCCCTGCCTTACATGAAAGGGGATAAGTTAGGGGCGTGGTTGTGTGTGTGTATCAATCCTGAGCATATCCAGGTTGTGTGTATATTAACACTTTTCTCCCTTATCTTGAGCTCACTCTTGCAGAGCTTACAAATAGGGACTGAAGCCATGGGCTAGATCGAGGAATTGAAAAGAGGCCAAATAAAAACCAGCCATGGACTAAATATGGTCCACAAATTGAAGGTTCCCCACTCTTAATCAGTCAATTCTTCCCTTGTTTTACACTTTCAGTTATTGACTGTGAATTTGGAAAGGGCAGGTGAGAACCACTTTCCCAGTAGGCCTGGGGAAATGTTAGTGTCTTACCAGGACAACATCCCGGTTGCTGTCAGCACAGTATTCTTGTCTTCAGATGAACCTTTCAAGGCTGGGCCATCAAAGTTAGTTTTCATTAGAGTGACAGCAGAAGGTGTTCGTGGGTGATTGTTCCTTTGAAATCTAGACAACTGTGGCACAAAGGCAATCCTTTATGGTGCCACCGACTATTAAAGTGAGAATCATCATAATCATTTAAAAAATTGACATGGTTCTATGAAGCTTTAGAAGGAAAGAACAAAAGAGCAGCTATTAGCTAGGTATTCCTAACGTATTAATATTTCATAGCTAATTTATAAACAGGTGAATTATTAATGGCCAGCTTATTGCATTTGACTGATCTCTGCTGAAGACAGAGGTGACTGAATAAATTTCAGGTATTAGGGAAATGAGAGAGGAGAGCAGTGTCCTGGCTCCAGATAAATTATGGAATGGCTTTCTCCAAGGCTTCACCACCACCTTATGAAGAAGAAGTGTCCATAAAACTAGGCAGTGGAAGAGAAGGCTCCTGAGGAAGTATAGTAAGGTTTCTTGGTTGACATTTGGAGGGCTGAATTTACTTTGAATAATAATAGCAACTTCCCCCCCCGCCCTCTGAGCACTTTACGTACAACTTTTAATTCTTACAACAACCCTGTGAGCTAAGTCATCCAGTGAGTTTCTGGCTAAGGCAAGACTAGAACCAGGGTCCCTTCCTATCTCCCAGTCCAAGTACAGCACACTTAGCCATTACACCACACTGACTCTTCATAAACTAGATTACATTCTTAGCCTAAGAATGATAGACCATGGAAGCTTATCTTCTAAGCTTTTGCAGGGCACTTATGGGTTTGCCATCATAGGTGACTGTCGCTGGAGTGCAGGGAAAGGGTTCTATAGGCTTCAAAAAATCGGGGGGGAGGGGGGACGGGACATGCCCCTGCTCCTCCATGTGTTGCCTATGTTTGACCTTACTCTTTTGCATTCGCTCATCTCTGCCATTATATCCTGAGCCCAACATTTGAACATCTTTGTTCTGTAAGCCATTCTTGTTCAGAGAAATCAAAAAAGTAGGACTATCATTAGTGGAAGGGCTATACTACTACTTATAGTGCTACTCCATGCCATAAAAATGCCATTTGGGGCTGCATTCGCAGAGGCATCATATCAAAGACGTGAAGAAACTTTGCCACTTTACATGGATATCAACCAGATGGGAGAGAATTTGGAAGACAACAATGAACATGATAAAAGAGGTGGAATGCAAATCATACAAGGAAAGGCTGAAGGATGGTTAGCCTAGAAAAAAAGATGATTAAGCGGAGGAGAACATTATTACATTTTCAAAATATCTTAAAGGTTGCCACAAGAAAAAGTTGGAGAACAGCTGTTCACTGACATGAAAGAGAGGACAAAAGGAAGTAGGCTTAAATAAGAGCAAGATAGGTTTCGGTTAAATATTAAGAAAACGTTTCTAGCTCTCAGAACAGTTGTGAAATGGGACAGGTTGCCTAGAAAAATTACGGACTGTTTTTCATTGGATATTTACAAAAACCAATTAGACAAGTATGTTTGTGATGTTTTAATCCAGAGATAGTATGGTTATGGTTACCATGTTGGTCCCAAGTGACACAAGAGAGAAAATGGTTTGAATGGTATCTTTTATCAGACTGTGGGGGCTCACCTGCATCGGGCCCCTCCAGGGGAGCGCTGCCAGTGGGAAACCCCTCTGCCTGTTGAGCACTCTTGGTGCCCACTGGTGACATCATCAGCAAGGGCCGACTATCCCTAGGGAAGGAAAGTCCAAGGGAGCAAGGGGCGGAGCTTCCAGGAGCACCCCATTCGAAAGGCTCCAGCGCTGTCACTGCATGGCCAGAAAGAGCAGGGGAGGAGTGTTACTGGAGCTGCAGCTTCCACCCTGCACTCCCAGAGAATTCGGCCGCATTGAGGAGCTGGGACACCAGAGACTTGATCCAGCAGGCTGGCCCTAACGAGCCCAAGCTCCTGAGGGCCCAGGGGCTGTGAGAGTCAGACCCACAATCAGTAGGCTGACTAGGGATTCCCAACCTGGGACCTCGGCCTCAGGTAAGAGACTTGTATCCATTCTTAAGGGAAATAGGGCTGCCCCTACCCAGGGCCTGGGGTGTTCATCGCCTGTGTCCTGCTTGACGGGGGCCTTACTGCCCTCCCAGAGCAAACAGACCCAGGTTCACCCCAGGACATGCCCTAAGGGGCTGTAGCCCCGGTCAGAGCCTCACAGGGACCAACTGTGGTTGGTGGAAATAAGCTTCCTGATTTCCAGCAACAACAGTTGCTCCAATAAAAGATATCGCTCAAACCACTTTGTGTCTCTTTGATGTTGTAGGTATGTAGGGTATCCTGCCTTGGAGCAAGTGGTTGGACTCGATGGCTCTGTGGGTCCTTTCAGTGCTACAGTTATATATTTTACACAGCATGATGGAGAAATTGAAGCTTTGAAAATAGGGAGTCCAGGAAACTAGGGAGTATGTATGTTTATCATTAAACTACACTGACCTGCTTAATGGGGTGAGCCAAGTCATAAATGAATAAGAGATGCCATATGGAACTGCAGAGAAATACTGTAGATGCTGACACATTCTTTATCATCAACAAGATTATGGAAAATAGGTCGGCACCTGGTTACTTGCTGTCAGGCATTACTGATCATCATCATACCAAAAATAAGGTCGCCTCTTCTAGGCCCTGATAGTTCATCTCAATGGCTACTTCAGCTAACAAGTCCACAGGGAAATAATAACATGACCAATTGATGTGTCTGTATTTTTTTTTCTAGTAGAGACAACAGATGACTAGCCAAGAAGTATCAGGAAAGCCCACGATTTGCGCAGACATTCTTTAGACTTGATGTGACAAAGACATGCCTGACAAGCTGTCATCTAAATTTCCTTCTCCAAAATGAAAGGACTTGGGATACTTTTCATGGCACCATTCTCTTTTCCAAGTTTGTGTCTGAAACGCGTTCTAGGTTTTGAAACAAAAATGTGTAGTCAAAGCTCGAAGGACTGGAAATGACACATACATCTTCATTACTGGATTTGCAAGAGACAGCTCTGACAACAGGGTTTCGAGTACAAGAGTAACCAGCTTTGCCTTTACGGGGAAGGACTTGATTGGTGACAGTATGGGTGGTTAATTGCACGTCACACAAGTTACCTGTTCAAGATTGTGGTGTCTGGCAATATTTACACCTAACTGGCTAGCCATAAGCTGTGAGTGTGTGCAGCGTGAGGCTTACCAGAACCAGGGCCTACCTGGAAACACATTGCAGGAGAAGTGGCGAGGGACCCAGCACTGCTCCTGTCACTGCTGTACCAGTAACAGGGTCCATCTGGAAACACATTGCAAGAGAAGTGGCAGGGGACCCGGCACTACTGCTGTCACCACTGCACAGTACTCCCCATAACTTGGTAGCATGAGAATGACAGTGGAGAGGGCAGTCTAGGAAAAACCACCAATTTGCTCCCTGCCACTGCTTTTCCTGTCAGCAGCAAGAAAAGTGATAGCACGGAGCAGACCAGAGGCTTTCCCCAGGCTGCCCTCCACCATTGCTTTCTTGCAGACTGGAAGTTTCTCCTGGACTGGTCTCACCAATGCCACTTCTCATGTTGCCCCTAGTTCTGGGGAGCAATGGGCAGCAGTGGCAAGAGTTGGCCTTTCCCACTGGTTCTCCTGCCTTCACTTCCAGGTGCTCCCAAGGGAGTTATTTAAACTTCACAGTAGCTACATGAAACTACCTTGACCTTGGCCTTCCTGGGTTAGTGACTTTTCCATATAATTTGTACTGTGGCCTCTTACACTTGCATGTCTAGTAGTTCCCCATTAACTAGGGTCCAGAGGCATTTTAGCAAAGGTGGATGTGGCCTGAGTTCCACTTAGCTGTAAGTGACCCTGCTATTGGGGAATTGGTTGAGAGAAATTTTCTCCAGATTTCAGACAGTTTTAGTTTCTCTGGCTTTTCAACCTGTTTTTAAAAGACACCTGCACCCTTTCCCCCACAAGAAATAACTGAATGATATAGCCGGCTGGATGCATCCAAGTTATCTCATCTTCAATCTGGGCAAAACTGAGGTGATGCTGATGTGGAGGGGCAGCCAAATATGGGAATGACCTCGCCTTCCTAGGGCTGCTGCATATTGAGGGGATACAAGGGGTGCTGGCCAGACCATTGGCCAACCCTCCTCACCTGCATGGACTTACTTGCCTGCCTTTTGTTGCTGCTGCTGCTGTTCCTGCTGTCAGGGGGTGGGGGGCTGCCCCACCATCGCTGGTGCCTCTGCCCTGCTGCTGCTGTGCCGAACCGGGCCCCAAGAGACCCCGGGGGCAGGAACAACAGGCCCCCTACCCTTTGGGGAGCGTGGAGGCGGGGCCACCCAGAACTTCTGGACCGGGAGGGCTCTTTAGGTGGTGTGGAGGCCGCAGGTGCGGCCACGACCACGCGCCTGGGGCACATGTTGAAGGACTGCACCAAAGGGCCACACCAAATGGTCCTTTGGCGTGGCCCTTCAGTGGGGCATGAGGAGGGGCTGAGGAGTTGTCCATTAGAAGGGTGGTTAATTGGAGTTGGTGTTTGGGAGGTAGGGGGCTATTGGGGGGTTGGGAAATGGCTCTGGGAGCTGGGTGTTCAACCTCTGTGGTAAATGGGAATTGGGTTAGGGAGAGGGGTGTGTCCAGGACCAGGCTACCTGGTGTGAATGGGGCTTCTCCTGGAAGGTACCACTTGGTGACATTACGTGGTGGGGACTGGGGTGGTGGTTTTTTGGGAGTGGTGAGGGAGTGGGGAGGATCTCCCACAGGGTCTGGATGTAGCAGCCTATGGCTGGGACTGGGCTGGAGCGGATGAGTGGGAGGGGAGCAGCCATAGGGGTCGTTGTAGGGCGGGGGAGGTATGGTCTTGGGGGGAGATATGATCTTGGGGGCAATTGAATTGGATGACCCGGGGGCCGAGGTGTTTGGTGCCTGTCCCCAGGGTCAACCCCCCTCAGGTGAGGGGATGGATCAAGGTCTAAGGCTCCTTGGACCGCTGCTGCTGTTGAATGTGAGGTCTGTAGTCAATAAGACATCCGTGATCTGGGACATGATCCTGAATCAGACTGCAGACCTCGTGTGTTTCACAGAGACCTGGCTGGATGGGGAGGCAGGTCCAATCTTGGCGGACCTTGTTCCAGCAGGGTACTCCGTGCAACACCATCCCTGGCTTGGGGAAAGGGGGTGGTGTGGCTATGGTTTTTAAGGAGTCTTGGACTGCTAGGAGGTATCCGGTGCAGTCAGTCCCAGGGATTGAGACTTTTCACCTTGTGTTTGAGTTGACCAAGGACAGAATTGGGGTGCTGTTGGTGTACCATGCTTCTTCCTGCCCAGTAGCATCCCTCTCCACTCTAGAGGAGCTGGTGTCGGGGATGTTGTTGCACTCCCTGAGGACTGCGGTCCTGGGGGATCTCAACATTCACACCGGCACTGGCCTTGCGGGGGCGGAGCGTGAGTTCATGGCCGCCATGGCAACCATGGGTCTGTCCCTGATGTTTAGTGACCCCATGCATGAGGGGGGGCATGTGCTCAACCTGGTGCCATCGAAGGCTGATGGAACCACAGTGGTTCCAGGAAGTCCTGGGGGAGGTGTCCTTAGACCTTGAAGGCCGCTCGGATTATGACCTTGTTCTAGCTTGGAACACCTTGCTGGGTGAGGTCATTGATCGGGTGGTTCTGAGGCGTCTGCTCCCACCGCTTCGTCACCATAGAGCTCCTTGGTTTACTGAGGAGCTGCGGTGTCTCAAGTGGCAAGGACGGCGGCTAGAGTGACATTGGTGCCGTTCTCGTGCTGAATTTGATCGAGTGCAGCATCGGACCCATTTTCAGTCCTATGCTGTGACTGTGAGGACAGCAAAAAAGGAATTCTTTGTTGCCGTCATAGCTGCTGCAAAGTTGCATCCAGTGGAGCTTTTCAGGGTGGTGAGGGGGCTGGTTAGTCTGGCTTCCCTCCGCCTGGGGGGGGAGGTTTTCCAAGCCCACTGTGAAGAGTTTGTAAACCACTTCGCAGATAAGATAGCTTGAATCCAGCACGATTTTGGGGCCAGGATTGATGCAGAAGGAGGAGAGCTGAGGGTTATGAATGCCCTGTCTGGTCCATCTTTGTGGGATCGGTTTCAGGAAGTGACGCTGGCCGATGCCGAGGGGGTTCTGGGGTCTGTTAGAACCACTTTTTGTGAATTAGATCTTTGCCCATCCTGGTTGGTGAAAGTCTCCAGGTAGACCTTGGGACCGGTGCTGGCGGGAGTGATCAATGCCTCTCTTTGGGAGGACAGGGTGCCGGACTGCCTCAAGGAAGCAGTGCTGGGGCCCCTGCTTAAGAAACCATAATTGGATGTTGACTCGCCCACTAGCTACTGGCCTGTCTCTAACCTTCCCTTTTTAGGGAAAGTTATTGAATGGGTGGTGGCCCAGCAGCTCCAGGGCCATCTGGATAACGTCGGCTTTCTGGACTCTTTTCAATCAGGTTTTCATCCAGGATATGACACTGAGACTGTGTTAGTGGCCTTGGTAGACGACCTCTGCCGAGAGATGGACTTAGGACATTCAACACTGGATTGTCAGGTGGAGGCGGTGGCAAAGGGAGCCTTTCGCCAATTACATCTTGTGCGTAGGATCCAGCCATATGTTTCAAACTCCGACCTAGTCACCCTCATCCATACATTCATCACCTCAAGGCTGGATTACTGCAACGCACTCTATGTGGGGCTGCCCTTGGTGACAACTCAGAAGCTGCAGTTGGTGCAGAATACGGTGGCCCATCTCCTGACGGGGACGGATCATAGGGCGCTTTTAAACGAGCAGCGCAAAAGCCATCTCGCTACCTGCCGTCTCACTACCATGACAGCAGCTTGCTGATGCGGATTTGAAGGGGAAGGATTGCAGGGCCGGTCTGACACGGGAAAGACGCGGCTGCAAACCGCGTGAAGCATTTAGATGAGAACAAAGTAAGGCGGATGATTAAAGGATCAGCTGCGTTTTTTGTCTCATCTAAAAATGCCCATAGGGAGCACATTACACCAGTGCTCCAGGCTCTGCACTGACTGCCTATAGCATTCCGGGCTCAATTCAAGGTGCTGGTTTTGACCGTTAAAGCACTGCACGGTCTGGGCCCCTCCTACCTGAGAGACCGCCTCACTCCCTGGGTCGTGGAGTGACCTCTGCAATCTGCCAGGGGCACTTTCTTGGGGGTCCCCCGGATGAACCGGGGGGCCACGATGGAGAGGGCGTTCTTGGTGGTCACAGCATGGCTGTGGAACTCCCTCTCAGAGGAAGCTCACCTAGCTCCCAGCTTGTTTGCCTTCCATCGGGCATGTAAGACCTGACTGTTTGTCCAGGC
>QEPC01013222.1:1793335-1809443 GCA_003113815.1 Sphenodon punctatus
GGGGGGGGGGGGGGGGGAGGAGTAAGGGAGGGTTTGTCTGTCAGTGGTTTTTTACCTTTTTATTGTTTGTTTTTACAATGTTTTAGTAACCCCTTTTTTGTATACTGTGCATTTTAAAATGTTTTGTGAGCCACCCCAAGCTGCCGTAGGACTGGAGGGAGCAGGATATTATATATATATATATATATATATATATATATATATATATATATATATATATATATATATATACAAATTAATTAATTAATTAAATGCAGGTGGAGGTGGTGGGCCATTGTCAGGGTTTGGGGCTGGCCCCGCACACGAGGGTCTCCCCGGCGTCAGGCCTACGTCCCCTGAAAAGCCTCTTCGCCTGTAGCGAGCCCCGCTGTCGCAGCACCACAAACTCCGGGGGACAACACAGGCCCAACGGAACATTGCCACGGCAACCCCCCAACAAGATGGCGCCACGGGGCCATCCCCCGCCAGAACGTGGGGGCGGAGCTACAGCGCCACTCCGTTCAGCACGCCTTCAGGCACAGCAGGGGAGTGTGGCAGGCTCTTGAAAAGTTGGCGCTGCTGAACACACAGCGCCAGTGATCGGATAGACTGGCTCCTTGCTGTGTGTTGCTATTGAAGTGCTCCTGCCTCCCTACTACTGCCTACCCTGCTCCCCTCCCCCTGTTGCCTCTGTGGAAATTCCTGTGCTGCCTGCACTGTGTGGAAACGGTGTGAAAGGTGAGTGTTTGTGCCCGTGTCCCATGTTCCCTGGGTGTAGTGAGTAAGTGGAAAGCGTGCGAGTGGGTGTGAGCTCCTTTTCTCTTCCTAGGGGGAACACCCCCAGGGGTGGTAGTGTGGCTGTGGTCCCCGTCATCCTCCTCACTGTCAGGCCCCCCTTTGCCTCCCACTTCTCACTACCCGCACGCTTCTTCCCTGACCTTGTGATTTGTGCTAGCAGAGGGTGCCTGGTGTGGGATGTTGGGGAAAGGTGCAGTAAAATCCGCTCGGCACCCTATGATGATAGAGGGCTAGGTTCCCACTGCCAGTTGGTCCACAACTATACCCTGACAGGCACTTTTAGCTCCCCCCAACAGCCATGTAAAGAACTGAGCCTCATTTCCCAACATGCTTTCTCCATGAAAACTCAAGTATGGGACATGGTTCAGAAATGTTTTTTTCAGCTACACAATATGTCCTTACATCTATCTCAGACTGACCTTGCCACAGTAACCCATACTGTGGTGACCACAAGGCTTGATTTCTGTAACTTCCTCTTCTATGGTCTTCCATTCAGCAGTGCTTCTCGGTCGCTTACAGTTTGTTCAGAATGCAGCAGCATGGCAGCTTACTGGTTTGGGCAGCCATGATCGTATTATGTCTGCCCTGTGTTCTCTGCATTGGCTGCTGTTATGTCCTTGTGTAATTAGAGCATTTGAAATAACTTCACTGGAACAGTTTCCTTAGTTGAAAAATCATACGTCACTTTATCCTGCAGTTCCCGGCTCATAGACACATTAGCCAACTATAATCTACCTCCATTGCTTCCTTGTCCTCTACAAAATCTGGTCTGGAGTCAGACTCTACTACTAATAAAGGGTACCACCACTCCCATATGCTGGTTAGGATCAGAGATTGGATCCCTGAACACTACAGCTGCCTGTACACAGAGGATTGAATTTAACCCTCAGATGGATTTGGGGGTAAATCGGGCCCCAAAGGGGTACAAAAAATTCATAAAGCTGTTTTCTGCAAACCTGTATCACTTCATGTGGCATAATGGGTCCAGAAAAGGGTGTGTGTGTATGTGCTCTACTCCTAGCTCCCTCCCATCACCGTAACACTCGGGTTTTGCTGCCACCACCAGAGCTACGAGCCTCCGGGGTTAAGGACTGCTCTGGAAGCCCAAACCCTGCTCCTTATTAGAGCTTGCTTTCCCAGCGTAAGCCGAACTTGGGAAGCGTTTTGGGTCACAGCACGCACACCAGGCGCTCTTGATCAGAGAAAACAAGATTTATAGTTTTTATTAGCTAAGTCAACCAAATTACAAGGATACAAAAAGGTAGGAAAAAGGCATTGAACTCGTGAGCAAACACAGGCCACTACAAGCAGGTATGGTAGCCCGTTTAGAGCGCGTCTAAGCCTAAATGGTCCCTAACCCTGCTTCTCTGCACAGAAGGAATTACTCACAGTATCTTCTCTGCATAGTAAGCGTGAATGTCTTAGCTATGCAGGGTTCTATGCATTTGGGGAGGGAGACGGGGAGGGTGGGATGGGGTTGGGGTGGGGTTTGGTTTCGTTCTTTTAATGATTTTTTAATACAAATTTTATGTATTTGATTTTACTTATTGAATTGTTTTATGTTTTCAACTCTTGTGAACCACCCCGAGCTGCTGTTGTGAGCAGAAGGGAGCAGGCTAAAAATGGCTCTAAATAAATAAATTTGCAAGTGCAGTTGTGTGTGTGTGTGGTGTTTTTTTCATCAGGTGTATCCTCTATGAAATTCACATTGTCTATTGCAAAGAAAATGTATCTGTCCTTGACAATAGCTGATGGCACACATACACCTTGGTTGTTGGAAATGTCATGCATAATGGCCTCAACTATTTGTGTTTCATACCAACAAAGGCGGTTATATTCTACAGATAAACCATACCCATGGAGAAGATCAACAACCTTCTTGTTCCGCATAGCTTGGTGGATTGACAGCCCTACAGCTACCTGCTGAGGCAGTACACCTGTAGACCTCAGATCATCTGTAGTTATACGCTTGACCTGCCTCTCATTGTATGTCATGGCTATAGCAGTTTGTGAAATGCTCATAGCTGCCCTGTTCACAGTTACTTCCTTTCTTTCTGAAGACATATTTTCCACCCTACCAGAAACAAGCCATCTGAAGAATGAATACACCTCTAATGGAACAACATACTCCTCTGTTACATCCAGTGATCCTGTGAACTCCCATCTCATAGCATTGTTAATAGACTTCCGAAGCACACAGGCTGCATGGTACAAAACTCACATATTCACTTCAGTATTGTCATCATCATTTTCAGCTGTCAACACCTATGACACAATCCCGTGTTTCTTTTATACTAACAACTTCTGGTTCATTTCTTTGTGGAGGTTGGTGGAATTCAGCACCCAAGATATTCTCTTTCAGCAGTTCCTTGACGGTTTTCCGCGGTATAGATGGGCTACACACCTTACTCATGGCATGGATGTTTTTGTAAGTGGTTTGTACAATAGCCATACTTAGTGGCTTGTTTTTCAGACAATCATTCATCAAATTGATTAATTTAATCTCCACTGATGCTTCAGAGGCTGTAGATTTTGTATGCTCATTGGTGTCAAGTCGGTGTAAGACATGTGTGACATTGTTTGCCCAGCATGGCAGATGGTATGTAACATCAATGGCATGTCCATCCTCTGGGTTGATTGCTGTGTTGAGTTTGATCTGCAGGACTTCATTTCCACTCTTCTTGACAGCTTCACAGAGATTTTTCTGTGCATTATCAACTGAAAGTTTTGAAGGGGATTTGTTTGTGTGTGAAGGCCGTTGAAAAAAATATATTCATTTTTACTGTATGGAACACATTGTGATCGTGTCAGTCTTGTACTGAAATTGTTGTACGACTCTGTTGCAGCAGCTACCACTGATTGGCTCTGGGTCTCATAACACTGTTTCACTCGATCAAGTTTTTCTTTATGGGTGACATCTTGATAACAACTCCTGTGCCATGATGCCCTGTTGTCTACTAACATTTGTAAGGTGATTTCACGTAGTTGCAAGCTGGGTACAATGTACATAAGGTCTTGGTACTTAGCTCGCTCTTCGATACTGTTGAGAACCCGCTCGTGAGAATTAGGGTTTTCTGCTAGACCTTCCCTGAATTCCTTTTGGCATATTGTACATAGTGAGTAGTTGATATCCATACTTGGAACTTTTTTCTCTGGCCTACTTGCTTCCTTCCATGGTTACTCACAGTTCAGTATCTGAAATGAAGTAAACACAATTTCTGTCAGCAATATTTCAGGAAGGTCCAATAAATTTATACTCATGACACTGCTTTTAAAGGAATGTCATGAGCATAACTTAATTTATAAATACACTTGCTCCCTCTCTTAAAGTGGGGGAGCAAGTGTTTTTCATGAAGTAACTTGTGCTACAATATTGAGCAATGTGGTTTTCCTTCAAATATTCCCCCAAGAATTGACTGGAAGCCTTCAGGAGAAGGTAAAATAGCTAAAAATCAGCAAAATAAATGCTTGTGATGGTAACAACAACTTATATTAAAATAACATAAAATGTTTTAAAAATCTGAAAAATCAGTTCAGTCTAAAGGTTCCAGTTTCTTATGCAGCAACCAGAGTTAAGCATAAGGTTTTTGGGACATACATTTACCTTTTAATTTGAGCTGTGAATGGTTACTGTACGACCATTAATAATGGAGATATGGCCAATTTACTGAACAAAGGTCTTTGGCCATTTTGATTTCCCCCCACCCCCCCTCTGCAGCACTTGTGGGCTTGACAACATGTGAATTCCAAGTCTTGGGGGAAAGATCTTCAAGAAAAACCATACCCTGGTATGGTACAACAAATTTCCCACAGAAAACCACTTTCTCCCCCACTAGTAGCGCAGCAGGAGTCCAGGCATCCAGCCCCGTGTGGCTGGCTCCTCGGCCTGACTTGTGGCATGCAGGGGCTGGTGATGGCCACAGGAGTGGAGGGCAGATCATATGTGGCCTGCTTTCCTCGCTGGTCCAAATTGTGGTGGCTACAATTGCCTGCTCCAGGGTGGGGGATTGGGCCCACCCCATCTTGTGTGGCTATATCCATATTTCTCTGTTAGGGTGGGGTGGGTTAAAGGGGCAGTACCACATGCTAAACGTATAATCCTGACACTTCTCTCTTCCGCGAGCATGGAGATCCCCCTGAAGGCTAAGGATCCTCAGGATCTTATTTGGGCTTTCTCTCCTGTATGAAGAGCAACCATATCATCATAGGGTGGAGAGGGCACATCTCCAAGACAGGGGAAGGGGGAAACGAGAAACCCCCCTGAAATACACAATACTCACGACTTCCACTCAAATTTCCCAGGGATCACCAGAGACAGGTCTGGGTATGAGGACCCTAATGTGAAGGGAAAAGGGGGCAGGGATAGGGAGGACACTCTCCTCACTCTCACAGGGGTGCAAAGGCTTGAAGGGGGAGGGGCTTACACACTCTGATGTTATTCTCTTACGCACTCTCACCCACACACTCTCTAGACACTCAACAAAACCTGCTATGATTCACTCTCCACGAACTGTTCCAAGGGCCAGCCTCTCACATTAAGTACCGGCGGGGAAATGAACCCTCGCCGGCTGTTTTACCTTGTTCCCTAATGCCGTCCCCAGGTGTTGCCATTCCCTGCTTCCCCTGGCCCCACCCACACCACTGTTACGGTGAGGCGGCTCCCCAACCCCACAAGGGTGCACTGTTGCAGCCGAGTGCTTCCCTAGGGCCCTTCCTCAGGCATTTAGCATAGCCAGTCAGAAATATATTAACGCAGCAAATTTAGGGCAGGTATATAAGAAGGCAGGAATGGGTAGGGGCGGACAAAACAAAGCAACTGGTGGGTGGGTGGGGGTTAGATAGGGAGAAAGGAGAGATGCCAGACACCAAACATGAATGATTAAAATGACACCAAACATGATTGACTTACATGCATACATATTAGAATTATAGGAATATTGCTTTACACGTCATATTTCTGTTAGCCATAAGCTCCCAGTTCTTCAAAGTTATTTAGCCTTGTTGACCACATACTGTCTAGTAGGGCTGAAACTTGGTCTTTGGAAAAACCCAAGTTTCACAGTACTAGACTCAAGTTTACGAGTTCTGAAGTTTCAAGGAATGGCCCCTGAAACTTCAGAACTCGGAAAATCCTTGGCCAAGTACATGGAAGGGGACCAGAGGCCAGTGTTAGACCTTTGCTCCCCCTTCCCTGGCCCCTGGTGGCCAGGGAGAGACTAAGTCAGTAGGGGCCAGGAAAGGAGGGGCGGGGCCTAGTGGGGTCTCAGGGGTGGTGTGCTAACAGGGTGGGGTCTAGTGGAGGCTGAGGGGGTAGAGTACTCATCCTCTGGACAGTCTCCAGTGACATGTGGCTTCTCCGGAATGGGTACGTTGGGTTTTTTTTTAAAAAAAGCTGGGCATGCTTAAAATTTGGTACGCTGGTTTTTAAAAAAAAATCTGGGCATGCTTAGAAGGGCCCCTTACAAGATGGCACCGGCAGTGTCAGCACACTGCTGGTGCCATCTTGGAAAAGTCTGAGCATGCTCAGAAGGGGCCATTCGGCTTTTTACTGTCTAGTATGGCTGAAACTTGGTCCTTGGAAAACCCTGAGCTTCCAGCTTTTTGGTTTTTTAAACTTACCTGGTCCAGAGAAGCCACACATCACTGGAGCCCCTCCGGAAGGTGAGTCCTCTACCCCCTCAGCCCCCGCTAGGCCCCCACCCCCTCTCCACTAGCCCATTCCCTCCGTCAGGCCCCCTCACTCAGAAACTACTCCAAGTATTCAGCCAAGGGTCCTCGGAACTCAGTCGAATACCCATGATTAGTTTTCTGACTACTTGAGTCAGCCCTGCTGTCTAGACAGGTTTTGCGGAGGTAAGAATAATCATGCCAACAGGGGAGAGGACAGTCCTACAAAGTGTGCAGTAAGTCCTATCAAAAACTATATATATAAAAAAAGACAGGTTGAAAGATAGTGTTTAATGTCAGAAAGCAGAAAATATAAAGGGCCAATATTTTGTACAGTGCCATTGGGCCCTAACTCGATTGGGACCTCTTGATGTTACAAATACAGTGCAAATACCAATTAAAGCCAACAGGATCCTGTTTTACTTTAATGGCCTTTGAATCAGTCCAACTAACAGTTATGAGGACATTTTAGCCTCTCTTGGTTTTTATTCAGAACAGCACTTGTAAACTTTAGCTGCTTTACAAATGTAAGCTGCAGTCCTGAAACCAATTGCAAGTCCTGCTAAAATCAGTGGGATTTGCAAGTTTTGAAGTTATTTTGGGACTATAGCTATGGTCCTTCATATTTTCTTCTTTCCCAAGTAAATGCTGTTCACTGACGGATTTGTTCTATATTCATGGGTGAAGCAAAGTGAGAGCAAAGCAGCCTTTGTTTACTCCACAAGACTAACTGCAGAGGGAGAGAGTTGCAGGCTTTTTACAAAGATAACCAGAATCTTTTTATTCATAATTTTCCAAACAAAATTGAGTGATAGCTGCAAGGGTTTCAATGGAGACCAGTTACCACACACACAAACCTCTAAAATATTTAAAGGAGTTTCACGTTCTTAAAAGCCCTGTAAGCCTAGGCTTATGAACAGCTAGGCTCCTTTGTTCACCCTGGCCAGCTTTTCTATGCTTCTTCATTCCTGCACTAGTTGACCTTCACTAGTTATTGGGCATAGACCCTGTGAGCTGGACAGTGGATTTCAGAGGCTGGAGATCTTATGAAATCATAATGACCTCTCAGTAGTTCTTTTGAAAACATAAGGGAGCAAATGGAATTTGGGTAGAAGTGTGAGTTAAACGGAGTAAGAATTCTGGGAATGCTTAACTTACATGCACCTAAAGTTAAATTGGATGAGTGTAGAAATTACACAAATCTTATGGGATCTATAAAACGTATTTATTTATTTTGATTTCTCTACTGCCCTTTTCCCAAAACACTTAGGGCAGTGTACAATATATTTTAAAAAAACCCAAACCATTAGAGTAAACCCCTCAAAAATACTGCATCTATCTATCTATCTATCTATCTATCTCCTCACCCAGTCTCTAGCCGTGCCTGCCATTTCTTTTAAACCCAAATTAATACAAATCGATTAAAAAAATTACAAACCCACAATAGAAATACACAACTACTCACTCACTCTCCCAGATCCCACCGTAACCCCCACACTCGCTGGTCTTCCTTTTGCCCCATATCTCCCATTAAAAACAAAAAACCTCCATTTTATATACAAAGTAACATATCCAAAACCTAACCTCTCCCCAGCTCAAGGCCTCCAGCCACAAATGGCTGCCAAATGGCCAGATCTCCTTTGTATCAGACTATAGCTATAGCAAGGATATGGAGAAGAACCACAGTGCTGTTCCCTCCATCTGTCCATCCTCCCCCCTTTTAAGGGATATTGACAAGGTGGACATTAAGGCTTGTTTACACTGGAAACAAATGTGCTTTTAGAGAGTTAGCTATCGCAATGTAAAACCCTAGTGAAGACAAGTTACAGGTTGTTTGTTTTCTTCTTTTGGTTTGATATAAGGAGGACTATAAAATCCATGCACCTGCTTGCTTCTGGTGAGCATATTTTTTAAGGTGGCGTGCGGGTTTTCACAGCCTCCCCTGTTACAAGTCTCAGTCTTTGTTATTTTTATAAACAACTAGTGAATTTTATATATATAGCACTGATTATAAGTATACCCATTCCCATGACCTTAATTTATCTACATTTGCTATATTAAAGTAAAAAACTACAGTCCTTTGTATTTGCTAAAAATCTGACATTGAGTTAAATATAAAGTAGATAAGTTTAAGCTTGCTTTAAATGATAGGAGAAACTGATCTGGCAACTTACTGGAAATGCCTAAATTCAATGACACTTTAAAAGAGAGAAACAGTTAGTACTATTGATGTACACTGGCAACAAAAGCTTGCACTGCCTTTGCTGTCCTTGTTTGGACAGAGACTCTCGTTCTCCATGACTGTTGTTCCACCACCTTTCATTAGCACTAAATCCACATAAAAAGGGGAAGGATGAAAAACAAACCTCCACATTTTATAAATAACAATTTGCAGACCCTAAATGAATACAAGGATGTAATTCACTCTAGAATCTCTGCAGCTGTTAATAAATCACTCAGGCTGTACTCTGGCAGTTTATGGCATAAGCAGAGCCCCTCAAGTGAATTACAGCTATTTATTTACACAGAGGAGGCCATCTATCATCTATTATTGACCATCTGTTACCTAGACTATGTACTGTTTTGAAAAATTAATTACACTTCAATAACATGGGACTTCAATTGTATGCATTTTTACATGTCTGATTTTTAACTGTTCTGTGTAAAATATTAGTGAAAAGTGACTTGCAACAGATCAGCTAGAGGGTTATGGGATAATATTGACTTCAGTAAGAATCCATCTGTAAAACTAAGGCCATGGCATGCTTAAGTGAAAGGGTATTGATGTGCTCATAGGGAGTTAACGAAGGGTAGCCCACAGCAGGTGGGTGACCACTGGTCTGTTTATTAGGTGTTCACCACCACCAACCATGTGACCACCCCCCACCTGACCCACAGCCCCCTCACAGTGGGATCCTGGAGCCCACTGTGTGGGCAAATATGGGCTAATGTGCACCCATGTGTCCATGTCCTGTCAATGAGGATGCGTGCAACCTTTACACATAGAGGTCCACCAGTGGCATTGAGTCACGGGTAAAAAGCCTAGAGCATTCCAAAGAGACCACTTGCGGCCCTCTCTCCACTCTCATTAGTAATGCATGCATGTAATGTCTGCCTTAAAAGCCCACCACATCATTTTCAAGCATGCATTCTCCCAGCTCTTCCTAGTTGGCAGTACGTGACTGACACTTGCTCTTTCCCAGCTGTTATATTCAGGAACAACTTGCCAAGGATTACCATCACTGAGGCCATGGTTCAAACTGACAGCCAGGCAACAACCAGCACTGCTACAACCACTGCACAATCTCAGTTGTCTTCCACCTACCAATCCGCCTGCCAACACTGCATTCCCTGAACCAAGGTCTTCATCACTCTGTGTGGGGAGCACAAGGTGCAATATGCCCTGGTGAAATACTACAGGGATGAGGCGATGTTCCAGATCTCAGCACAAATGGTGCTGCAGGGCTATAACTAGGACATAAACCAGTGCTGGCAGCGTACCAAAGACTTGAGGCATGGGTACAAGGAGATCAACAGTTCACATTAATATAAAGTCATTAAAAAATCCTCTTGTTCCGGCTGCTGGCTCAGTTGCCTGCACCCTGCAGCCTTTTTATCCTAGTTCATCACCTGCCTGGCCCGGCTCTGCCATGCATACCTTGTCCAGTGGATAAATCCCATTCCTTAGCCCCTCTGGGCAGTCCCTCTGTGGAGGATGGAGGCTCCAGCCCTGCCATGGTGGGTTCTGGCCTCCTCCTCCCCTATAGGAGGCCCACACCACTCATATGTCCTTTAACAGTAAACTTGACTCAGGCTGGCTCTATAGCCTCCACCCTGCCTGGGTCTCAATAATTTTAGATATCTTCATTTTACGCAATGTCCTTCACCCTTAATCCCTTCTAGTCTGGTCTCCAGCCTGTTAAACTCATTTAAGTCTCTCAATTTCTCCCAGTCCTTTTAACCTTGGTGGCCGGCTCTTCTGCCTATACCCTTTGTTTCTCCACTGGGCTGTTATCCTCTTTCTTAAGTGCGAGACCCCTCACTTCCTCGGTGGGGAGTGGTGGTGGGAGACAGGCCTACCGAGTCTTTCCTGGCTCCCAGTCCTGGGACCCTTTAGTGGTGTGTGTTAGTTCTGAAATCTGACAACACTTCTCCTTCAGTTCCCCACGGGCTCTCTCATCTTAACCGTCAAAGCTTAAGGGGCTCCATTCTGCCTTGGGTGCCTCCTTTCTTTCTAATTTCCGCTCTTGGAGTTTGCTAGCAGGGTTCCCCTCATTTAATTCTTGCCATTCAGTATCCCCATAGGTGGCCAGGCAGGCCAATGGTTCATCATCCTCTTACTCTGTTGGGGTTGGATCCTCCTGTCTGCCATTGGCTCCATCCATGTCTATGCCCTAGGCCACCTTGAGTTGTCTTAAGGCTTGCTCTTTCTGGAACAATTGTTCCCCTGTCCTTTCCTTTACTTCCTGTAACTCCTGAACCTCTGGAGGTTTTCCTCTGATTTACAGACCATCTCCAAATTTTGGAGTAACCTCTAAGACAACCACTCCATTTTTAGCCCAGTCTGAGTTTCCTGTTCCCTCATTTCAGATCTATCACACTGAGATTGTCCAACCAGCCTCTCTCCTCTGGGGCTCTCCATTCCTCTGTGACATTCTAGCAGGGCATGTTCTCTTTACATGGCCCACTTTATTATAAAACCAGCATCTTCTTACTCTGCCATTTGCCCCATTCTGGTGCATTCTAATAGGGCATGTTCTCTTTACATGACACACTTTATTACAATACCAGCACCTTCTATCCCCTGTGGTTCCCCTCCCATTCGGGGACCTTACTTGGTGAATCCTCTCACCCCCCCTAGGCTCTCCCTAGCCCGTTTCCTATTCTCTCTCAAGTTGGGGCTATCCCTCAACAACTCTCAAGTACAACCCCTTCTTACAACTCCAGTGCCACGGGTCCAACAGGGTCTTCTTGGCCTCTGGATCCGTACATCACCCCTCTCTCGCACCCCAAAGTGCCAGCACCTGCAAAGGTGATCTCTCTGTCCACAATTATAACAATTCTTCCGGGTGTCCCACTTGTGGGCCCATAGTAGCTTAGCTCCTTCCAGAGGCATACCTAGCTGCTTCTTCCCATCGTTTGCCACAGCTGTGAGTCATCATAGGGAGATGGGATACTGAGCAGGGAGAGTTGGTGGGCAGAAATGGTGGGGAAGAACACTTGCCCATGTATTAAGTTGGTTACGTTAAACGTGTGAGTGGTGACTGCCCAAATACACAAGAAATACACACGGGGCTGCCTGTTTGTTAGGCTCTACGGGCTAAACGTGAATGGAGGCTGCATGAACTGAACCCAGACCCCAGGGGGTTATCATCTCATCTGTTAACACCCATACACTTGTATCACTAAGGTCCTAATCCAGCAAAGACAGTGGTTGAAAGATAGCAACAACCTGATCCGTTGAAGTGTTGTTCCAGTGAAAATGAGTGGTATACTGGTGCTATCAAGGACTGCCTCTTTAATCCACAAACCATTAGTACAGCTTGATCAGGAGAAGCCTTCAGTCTTTTACTATTAAGCAGTAACAATGAGACAGCTAAAGCTCGCTTATACCTCTGTAAAAGATCACTCATTGTTGGTTGTAAAATAATTAGGGCTGTGCATTTGGGTTTTGATAAAACACAAATAAACCAGATGTCCTTTGTGTATTAGAAATATAAATACTGGGACTGTGTATTCAGGTTCCGAGTAACCCCCAAATTTCCCCCAAAACATGGTATCCAAGGTTTCGAACTGGATCCCCAAAACTGAAGTACATAGCCAGCTTGGAGCAGGGCTGCTCTCTGACTTAACCACCTGCTGCAGGAGCCTGTAGGGAGTACTCTCTACCTGCAGGAGCAGCGGCTTTCTCAGAACTGCCATCTTCAGCACTGCTGCAGCCAGGCAAAGCTCAACCGAGGCAGGGAGATGTGAGCCTGGAAGCCTCTTCCTCTTCCCCAAGCATCATTCCATCCCAAACTGGTGACCACTCCCCCAATCCAGTGACACCTCTTGAGCTAGACTCTTGCCCCGTTCCCCCTTCTGCAAGCCAACAACCCCCCATGAGCCAGCCCACATCCTTATTCTCCCCTCTCCCGACAGTGACCTGCCCCGAGCCAGCTGCATGCCTCACTTTCCCTCAAGCTAGTGATTGCCCTGAGCTAGACCAATGCTCGTTCCCCCTCCCCAAACCAGTGATCCCCTGTGAGCCAGACCCATGCCCCGTTCTTTCCTCCCCTGCTAACAACCTCCCCACCAAGTCTGCTGTATTCTCCACCTACCCCTGAAACCAGTGCTCCCTCTTTTAAATTGATAGACTTCACAGTAATTTGAACTGCATTTTCCTTTCCTTATAGGCCTATCAGGCTGGCAGAGCCTTACTGCACTTCTATGCCAAAATAATCCATATGCAGTGACCTGTGTTCACGGCATTTACCACATTGACGGCAATGGAGACAATGCTGTGAACATGTGCAAAGACACAAATACAAATAAATGCAAATACTAAAACCACAGATCCGGATACAAATATTTATTTATTTATAATAAAATGTATATGCCGCCCCTCCTGTGTCAGGCATCTCGGGGCAGCTCACAACATTAAAAAAAACATTTTAAACATTAAAAAATAATAATAATTACAATTAAAAACAATATAAACCCCCGTCCCCACCTACCCTAACCCAACCTACCCACCCCATCTCCCTCAGGAAAGGCCTGGCGGAACAGCCAGGTCTTACATTGTCTGCGAAAAGAGGGGAGGTCGGCAGTCAAGTGGATCTCCAACAGGAGGGAGTTCCATAGCCGCGGCGCAGCCACGGAGAACGCCCTCCTCATAGTAGATACCCAGGGAACCCCAAGGAGGGCGCCCCCAGCCAACCACAGGGGTGCTCCAGGACCTGGAGGGTGAAGCGGTCCTGAAGATAGGCGGGGCCCAAGCCGTTTACGGCTAAAGGTCAACACCAACACCTTCAATTGGGTCCAGAAACCTATCGGCAGCCAGTGCAGAGAGCGAAGCACCGGTGTAATATGCTCACATCGGCCCGTCCCAGTCAAGAGACAGGCTGCTGCATTCTGCACCAGCACCAAGGGTAGCCCTAGGTAGAGCGCGTTGCAGTAATCCAGTCTCGAGGTAATAAAAGCATAGATGACTGTGGCCAGGTCTGAGTCTGAGACATATGGCCTAAGCCAACGCACCAGATGTACTTGACCCTGTACGCAGCCCTAATAAGAAGAATGCATCTCTGACTACTCTAGGAGTAGTGACTTGACAATGATGGCCGACATACAGGTGGTAAGGCCCTCACCTAATTTAAGGCCAAGTATGTACATTCCACCTCAAGAGGTATTTTAGCTACCTTCTTACAGTAGTGTTTTTCCATTCCTTGCCTGGTGCGGCCTGTGTAGAATTCAAATGGAGGGTTGGGAATCAGGAAATAGCTCAGGCAAAGTATTATAAATATCTGGGAATTATTTTTTCCTCATCTAAATCATGGAGAGCTAACAACGAGAATCGGGTAGCTCAGGCCTCCCAAACTATCAGAGGATTACTTAAGTTTTATTATGCTACTAAGACAGCCCCAATTAAGCAGCTATTGAGTATATATGAGACTAAGGTTATTGCTCAGCTAACGTATGGAGGAGAGATATCGCTGCCAGGGTACTCATCAAGAATGGAAGTGCCACAAAATCAATTCCTCAGAACCCTCTTGGAAGCACCGAAAGTGACACCTATATCTATGCCGAGGGTGGAAACGGGTGCTTTGTCTCTGTACGCCGTTAGTATGCAAAATGCTGCTTTTTTGGTGGAAAATAACAAGAGAGGATGTGGCCCCATTAGTGAGAAGTACCTATGAGGAGCAGAAGAAAAATTTAGGAGCACGACAGTATAAATGGCTTAAATGTATCAAAAAGTTAGCTGTGGAACTGCTGCTACCTTTAGAACCAGATGGAATCCCAAGCTGGGGGATTTTGAAAGAACTTAAGTGCAGAATTTTGAAATGGGCACATGATCAAGACTTGATCCAGCTTTCTAAAAACAAGGTTGTACTGCTCTACCCAAAGGTTAAGTCTATGGTGGGACTCGAACCCTATTTGGAACAACTAGTGAATCCTAGGCTCAGAAGGGTCTGGACTTAACTGCATTTCAACTTGTATGAAACTGCAGTTGTGAAAGGAAGGAGGGATGGAATTCCATTCCAAGCAAGGATCTGTAAAATATGTTCGCAGGCATTTGAGACTTTAGCCCATGTACTTTTTGACTGCCCACAATATGATGTGCTTAGGAATACTTGGGTAATACCGCTTCTTGAACAAGAACGGGGAGATGAGGAGAAAATGGTTTCCTTGCTCTCACTTACGAATGTACAGTCAATTAAATCTGTTGCCATGTTTCTTTTGTTGGTTAAAAGGGAAAAAAGACGTGCACACTGCCAAGAGTTTGATTCCAGTGCTGATTATGATTAGAGCCCTTTTGTTCGGTGGACAGTCGTGATAGGATAACTGTTTGACACCATTTTTTGGCATTTTCAAGTCTGTATGTATATATAATATTCTTTTATAGGTTTTATTATTACTGTTATTAACTTATTTAAGTTTGAATTTTAGATCAGTGTTCGCTCAGGTTTTAAAAATTGTAATAGCAATGTTTGCTGCAACAATACATTTATTACATTACATTCCTTGCCTTTACTTAAATTAGTGGCATTAATATCCTATGAAAACTATTTGAGCTCTCTGGATTTTGCTTATAGCATTTTATTTTGCTTCTAATTGTTTTAAATCATTTTGATTTCCACTGAATGCTTTTTTTTTCTTTTTAAAGTATATCTCTTTAAAATGTAAGTGGAATGTGAAGGGCTCTGTATAGTTCCCTTTTGGGGAAAACCTTTTTGACTATCACTTTTTTAGGATGATTAATGTCTGTAAAAATAACAGTATCATTGTGATGAACTTTTGTGAATTTGGGAACACAGTATCTCAGCTTTATTCCATTAACATGTTTTTGAAATCAAACATATAGTTAGGGCACATTCCTCCATCCATTAAAGTGAATGGCTCAGATCTCATTAACTTTAAGGCAGTGGATTGCACCTTTAGCCTAAATTTGCTTTCTACAGCTTTTGAAGCAGCACAGCACAGGTTCCCAATTTCTTTGCCTGCGACCTCATTTTGAGACTTAAATATAATCTCACAACCCCAGACAGCAGAAAAGATATGCAAAGTATAGCAAATATATATAGGAATTGTGATCCCATCTGCAAATGGTGACACCCCACTTGGGGCCCCAACCCATAATTTAAGAACCTTTGCAATCAGGGACAGCTGGTGGGTTTTTAGTTTGGAGGGGCAGTAAGGCCGGCGAGCCGGTGGGCGGAGCCGGGGCAACGGTAGGCGGAGCTGGGGCAACGGTAGGCGGAGCCGGGGCAACAGTAGGTGGAGCCAGGGCAAAGCCCAGCAGCAAGGAGTTCCCAAGGTTAACATCAGATGGAAGAAAACAGTCTAAAATGCACTTCAAGCTTAAAATGAATAACGTATACCCCCAAGCACAGGGAAACAGTGGCAATACACTGGCACAACCCAGCAGCAAGGAGTTCCCAGGGTTAACATCAGATGGAAGAAAACA
>QEPC01013222.1:1810064-1822684 GCA_003113815.1 Sphenodon punctatus
TCCCACCCCTAGGCTCTTCCCCCCCCCCCCCCACCCACCCCCAGGCTGAAGCAGGCTGCTGCTCTTACTGCACCTTCAGGAGGCAGCGGGAGCGGGAACTAGGAAGCGCGCAGACTGGGACTGAGGCAGGGAGGAAGCGTGCAAATGCGCTTCCTCCCTGCCTCAGTCCCCCTAGTCAAGCTATCTCGCCAGGGCGGTCAGTGCAACCGCCCTGGTGAGATCTTCCATTGTGCCCATTGAGCGCAATGGAAAGGCTAGCCCCTCCCTCCACAACACGTCCCATGCGTGCTGTGGATGGAGGAGTTCAGCCGCCCAAATTGCAAAAACGCTTTGGGCGGCTGATTTTTGAGCCTTCTTGGAGCCACTCCTCTGGAGTGGCTCCCAGAAGTCAACAAACAGCGCTGCAGCAGCCTCTGCCTTGTCTTTGATTCGGAGTGGAGGCTGCTGCAGCGCTGTGGTCAGTTGCATGTCAGTTTCATTGAAAGTGACGACAGCGCTGCAGCAGCCTCCGCTCCAAAGCAAAGGCAAGGCAGAGGCTGCTGCAGGCGGCACTGGGAAGTGGTGTCGAGTTTTTGTTTGTTTTTGTTTTTAAATTTACCATGACCGGCGGCGCGGCACCTGGCGGGGCGCTTGGGGGGGTCAGCGCCCCAAACGCCCTGGAAGGCTAGCCGCGCCTGTTTGCAATACAGTTTTCAAAACCTATTGTATTATTCTACACTGAAGTTGAATCCCGACAAGACGAAGGTGATGTTGGTGGGTAAGGCAGAGGATGTGATGGCCCCCGTTATTGACGGGATTTGCCGTCCGCTGGTTCCCCAAGTTCACAGTCTGGGCGTGCTCCCTGGCCCGCAGCTCTGCATGGATCTCCAAGTGGGGTCAGTGGCGAGGAGTGCATTTTGCCAATTACATCAGGTGCATCGGCTTCAGCCGTATGTTTCAGATAGTGACCTGGCCACCAACATCCACGCTTTCATTGCCTCAAGATTGGACTATTGTAACGCGCTCTACATGGGGCTACCCATGGTGATGGTCCGGAGACTGCAGCTAGTGCAGAATGTGGCGGCCCGTCTCCTTACAGGGTCAGGCTGCCATGAGCATGTTGCACCGGTGCTCCGGGTTCTGCACTGGCTGCCTATAGTCTTCTGGGCCCGGTTCAAGGTGTTGGTGTTAACCTATAAAGCCCTATACGGCCTTGGCCTGACTTACCTACAGGATCACCTCACTCTCCGTGCTATGAAGTGACCCCTGTGGTCAGCCGGGAACGCCCTCCTTGAGGTCCCCCATGTGTCCTGGGGGGCCACTATGGAGAGGGCATTCTCGGTAGCCGCACCTCAGCTGTGGAATTCCCTTCTGGCAGAGGCCCAGATAGCCCTGGACCTTCCTTCCTTCTGGCGTATGACTAAGACCTGGCTGTTCCAACAGGTGTTTGGCGGGGGAGATGGGGTTTAGGGTGGGTAGGGGATTTGGGGCTAGGGAAGGGGATCTATTCTTTTTTGTTGTTGTTGCTTTCTCTTTTATTGTGTTTTAGCTGTTGTTTTATTGTTTTTATGTGTGAGCTGCCTGGAGCAGGAGGGGCGCAGTAATAAAACTTGTTAAATAAATAAATAAATAAATTCTTTATTCTGCTTATCTAAATAATTAACAAATAGCTCCCTAGCAAACATTTAAGGTAGAATAAAATAGTGTACTTACAAAGATAAAAAGAGAATAACTACTGTAGTAGTTATAAATTAATATACCTATCATCATCAATCATCATCATCATCTTGTTTGTTGATGTGTAGCTAACACTAGAAATTGAAGATGACGATTAAGGAGATTGATATAGCGAGAAAACAGAGTACAGATTATAAATCTTTAAAAAGTGAAGAAAGGTCTTATAGATTTAAGAGAAACTAGGCTGGAGCACTTGCAGTGCTGTTCTTGTTCTACAAATAAAGCTGGAAAACATTCTTCTCATTCTCTTACTACTTCCAGTTGGTTTGTTTCTTTCTTTTTTCAGCTGACTTGCTTATATTTATTTAACAAACAGCTAAAACTACAGGCACAGTAGAAGCTACAAAGCAGCCCTTATTCTTTGCCAGATACAACCACTGTGAAAAAAGTGAAGAAAGAACAAAATGCTGCCCTATACCAGGCAGAGCTTAGGCTCAGTCTGTCAAAAACATTGAAAAGTGTCTACAAGAAAGGAAGGATGAGTGATGCTCGCATCAATGAAAGTGGGAGGAAAGGTAGGAAGTAGTTGGCTGCATGCACAGGAAAGAGAAGCAGGCCTTTGTAGTAATGTTCAGTCAGTGCTTCAGTGAAAGTTAGACTAAATCTATTTATTCAGTACTAAGACAATGGTTGTCAAACTGGGGGGCATGGAAAGGGGAGGGGGGAGAGAGAAGGCACGAATTACCTCTACATTCTGATCTAAGGCAAATTGCCAAAATGATGAAGTACCAAGAAGGAGAGTCAGAGAACAAAGGAGAGAGAAAAAGGAGCAAAAGGAGGTGGGTAACGGGAACAAAGTGTTCTATGTGATTGGGGAAGGGCAGAGCCTCAATAGAATATGGGGAGCGATAAGAGGAAGACTCTGACTCTTCCTAAGAAAGGAAGGAGCAATTTAAAAAAGTTCGAGAACCACTAAAACAACATAACCCAGGTCACTTAATAATTCCAGACCTGTTCTACTCCCTAAAGGAGGGTGGTGGCAGGAAGGATTAGTGGAGTCCGCACCCAGTTAGGATCGGACTTAGGAATTTTGCACCCCTAGGCCCTTCTCGGGCTGCTGCCCCCAAGTCAAGCCCTGCCTCCACGCTGCATGTTCATGGGTGGGGGAGCTCCATGTGAATTATACGGTGCACGCGCCTGCGGTGATTTGGGGTGCTTGCAAGCGCCTGTCTAACACGCATCCCCACTCACTCCCTACATGTCCCCAAGCACGGAGCAACTGGGGAAAATGGAGGTTGCTCCGTGGGTGCAGATGAGTGGGGGGTGAGTGGGGATGCGTGTGCGTGAGTGGGGATGCGTGTGTGGCCGTGTGCACACCCCGCCCATGGACCCCCCCCACCTGGCAGAGCCATGTAAAAAGGGCATTTGAGGAGCCACCCAAAGAAGAACAGAAGGTTGCTGCCTTGTAAACAAGATTCTTTGAGATGGCTCCAACCATTCTCACAACACCCACCCTTCCAGCCCTGCATGGAATTTTTTCTTATATTCTTAGAAAGGGTTGGAAGGAACGTCATTCTGAGGGGGGAGAATGCTTTTTATAGTAGAGGAGCTCGAGACCATCACGTGGTCTATTATCTGAATAGGGTGAGAGCATGCACAACCCAGTTGTGAGAATGTTGGAAGCTATCTCGAAGAACCTTCTTTACAAGGCAATAACCTTCTGATCACTGGGGAGTTGCTTGTAAACAAACAACACCTGCTGCTGCAGCACTACTAGCAGGCAGACGGCAGAGGCCAGTGAGGGATGGGGACCCAGGCAGCAGGCTTTGGCTGCCACCTCGGCTGTGCAGGGAGAAACACAAAAACAGAGCAGGCGGCGCCAGGATTGCCGCCCCCCAGTAAATACCGCTCAAGGCCCGGGCTTAGAGGGCCTGCACCCAGCGTGATATAACGGTTAAGAGTGCAGTACTTTGACGGGGGAGGGCTGAAGACTTGCTTTAGCCATGAACTCACTGGGTGACCTTGGGCCAGTCACAGATCTCTCAGCCTAACCTACCTCACAGGGTTTTTGTGAGGCTTAAGAGTTGACTAGTTACTTGTTAGTGTTACAGTTAAGTTAAAGAATTGTGAAGTCACCCTCAGCCTAAGAGATAGGGTGGCATAAAATATAAATTACAAAAAATCTGGGGTTCTTGCATATTTAATGACTAAAGCCTATGGCAGTTTTGCTGGATAGTTCTGAACCAGATATAATTCGGAGGGTAGCCCTCTTTTTGCTGAGGGCTGTCCATCTCAGATCACAGTTTATAAGTACCCATTAAGCGAGCCAATCCTAACCACCACCCACTAGGAATCAGAGGGAGGTATTTGGTTTTCATTTTATTGCACAATGCTTTTGAAGCAAGCTGTTATGTGTTTGTCTTGCCTGTAGATGTTTGTATTGTTTTACAATGATCATAGATCACGTAATAAATGATGAAATAAGTAAGTATGACTAAAGCCATGGTAGATGTAAGTAAACTGTTCTCATTGAAGGACACTAGATCATAGTATGGGACATGGATTCATATCTCATTCGCCTTCGAATAGGGGTGGGTGGGTAAGTCTCAAATCTGACTCTTCCCAAGAATGGTACAAAAATAGGGTACATCTCTTTACCATTTTAAGTGGTTCCTCTGGTGATTTGACAGCCTCATACAACATATCACCTCACTCCATCAAACTGGTTGAGACAAGAACCCTCTCTCGGACCACCCCAAACGGGGCACATGAAGGGTGCCTTAATGTGGGTTAGTAGGGGGGACTTTAAATCCCACTGTCCCCCTACGTTATGTGGGAGAGAACCTCAAGTCTTCTCGGATGCTCCCGGACGGCGAGGGAGAATGTAAATCGCTTCAGAGCACACACGCACCCCGGGGAAAAGAACTCTGTTCTCTTCGTTCACCACCACAAAGAGTAGTTTCTTCGGCAGAATCACACCCGCATCCCTACACCGCAGCAGCTCCCCCTTATTTAAAGGGCAGCCGAAGGCGGACGAATTCCTCCTTTCCTGAGCCTTGTACGGAACTTCTTTACGCGCTACGTCCCAGCTTCTGAATCTTCTACAGCGAAAAGATCTCGTTTCTTTGCATATCCCTCCGCAAAAAATCTTGCAAACGATAATGAAAACCGTCCGCCGTGTTCTTCCGCCACCGGGAGAGTGAGATGGTACCGGCGGTGGTGAGCTGAGTACAGCCAAGTGGGATTTTTAAAATAGGTGTATCCCTCCGCTCGCGTGGAAAATCTGTCCGGGTTATTGTGTCCCGCTGCCGCCTATCAGAACAAGGGCAGCAGGCGCTTCTGCGGAGCTTTGCGAGAAGCTAGCGGGTTTGACAGGAATAAGAAGCTCAGCGCGCGGCGGGGGCCTATCTCGGGGTGTGAGGGAGAGAACAAGGTGTCCGGGGGGGGGCTCCCCGCGGAGAACAGGGAGGCGGCGACGATTTAGTCGCCGCCCCGCAGGATCTCTGTGAGGGGGCCCGGCGGCGGACGGACTCTTTCTTTCGGTCCTGGCGGATGGATCTCTAGGCGGCTCCCCCTCCCCCCCCATCGTTCGGTCTTCGCCTCCGCCATCTTGGATTTTAATCCGCCATTTTTCCCCCTGGAATTATATATTTTTTTATGATTAATTTTTCTCTGGCCGGAGTTCGGGGCAGCGGTGGCGGCGCTGGGACTGGGTCTGTGCGGCCAGCAGTAGTGGAGCGGATCCCAGCGCGGAGACGGAGCCAGGCGGTGAGTGTTATGGGGGGGGAGGGGGAGTTGACACACGGGCAGGGGCCTCACTTCTTCCGGGGGGAGGACCGTGCGCTAGGGAGGGCCCAGACCGGGGGGGAGAGGAACGGGACGCTGGGCTCCCTGGGACGTTTTGTAGCTTGAGGGAGACTTGTGGAAAGTAGGATTAGGGGGGTGTCTCTAATTCCGGGGGGGGGGCAGTGTGGGGGTGAAATAAAGGGGTGTCTCCCGCTGGTGGAGGAAGGGGTGTGGAGTTGGGGCTATTGAGGCTGGTTTTAAGGAGGGGCGAGCGGCTGCGGGAGTGGGATGTCTAGGGTGGGGAAGGGGAGGAGGGGGTGGCTTTGATCTAGTTAAGAGCCAAGGTGGGATGTCTGGGACCCTGAGGGGGTGGGGGGAGCAAGGCATGGGGGATAACATCCTGGAGGTGATGTGCCTCCTCTCTTTGGGTAAGGAGCAATGTTTGCGGGCACTGCCTGCCTTCTGTGCCTGGGTGACAGGCTCTGGTGCTGGGGGGTACGTGGGGGGTAGCCTGCTCCTCTCCCCGGGGAAGGGCTGGGATGATAATTTGGTGGGGAGGGATTTGAGGGAGGCAGCTTGTTTCCTTGTCCCTGACGAGAGTGGAATTTGACTCCCCCAGTAGAAGGGGGCTTGCTTCTCGCGGCTCTGACAGCTGGGATCGTGGGATATTAGGGGATTTAATTAAAGGGCTCGTGGCGGCTCCCTGGGTCTGGGTAAGGATAGGCCCGAAGAGGGATTGACTGGAAGCAGCACAAGTGGCGCTGGATATTTCCCCTTGCCTTGGTCGATGTGCAGGAAAAGATGAGGGTTTGGGGGGCACGAGACACATTCGGATGCAGTGGCCGGAATTGGGAGTGGAGAAACTGGGGAGGTGGCTGTTCCCATGGTCCGAATAAGTGGGAGGCGACCTCTAGGGGGCAGCACAGGATCAAGGAAGGCATGGGGAGGGGAATACACGAAACTCCTTCCTTGGTCAGTTGGAGAAGTTTTCATTAAGTGTTTGAATACAAGCTTTTAGTCTGCGTTAAGCCCCATGCTCCTGGTTTTTACAAAGACCTGTTTAGAAGAGCATTATTTGTTTTGAGGACACTATAATTAGATTGAAATATTTTTGTTCTCTGAGCTCAGTGAAAAACCCAAAAGTTCTTAAATAAGGATGCTGAGGAAAGGAATATTGAGTGCTTGTCTTTAATCAAACCTGTTTTTGTTGTTTTGAATTTAAATAAAAAGTTTTAAATAGAGGAACTTTGAGGGAAAGGGTTACTGTCCTAAGGATGTCTTTCATAATAAGTAATGTATGTAACAGCATACTTGTGTGCATTGTTTTGGATAACTCTGCACTGATAGCATACGTGTCTACTGTCTTTCTATCAGTTTAGTTTGAAAATTCATAATGTGATCCTCAATGTTCTATAGTTAGAATGTAAATCAGTGATTTTAGGTTGATTTTTTATTTTAACTTTTTTTAGATAAGTCTTGACCTATGGGAAAACAGCATTTATGACATTCCACACTTATTTTTTTATGCTGTAAAACAAATCCAATTTTATTTTAAATGTATCACACTTGATATTTTTTTCATAAAACTCCAGTATATAAATCTGCATATCCATCATTCCCATTTTTAAAATTATTACCAGTTATTCAAGATGATGATCATTATAATATATTATCTCAGGAGTACCTTTGCAGAGTGATCTATATTTGGAGCAGAATTAAATTGTTTCAAAGGAGATTTCCCCCCCCCCCCCCAGCCCCTGTCTGGTTACAAAAATGAGAGCTACAAATATGCAGTGAGTGAATAGCTGCGTAAGTTAAATTTGCTTTATGAAGTTACTTCATCAGACATACATGATTATGTTGTGTAATATTAAACTTTTCCTAAATGACCATGATGGTAGAATAAATCCGTATGTGTTCAGGTTAAGCACTGAGGAGGCTTCTTTTAATCTTGTTGCTATATCCTGCTGTTCCAGAACTGTAATTCCTCCAGTATTCCTCTCACTTTGTATGCATACTGCGCCAGCACAAAGACAAATGCCCTAAGTTATTACAGTAGTTGACTGCATATTATGCACAAAGTTTGTTGTGCAATTGTTTGCTTTGAATCCTAAACTTGGTGGAGGTGGACCACGGGGACTACTTGTTTTCCGGATTGTAAAAATCTGACTGAGTAATCTTCTAGCAGAGCACTTCTGGTGAAGACTGCATGAGTGGTCCTTTAGACGTCTACCTTTTAATTGGAGCCAAATTTGTAAATGGATAACTACTCCCCAAATACTTCATTTGCTTCATTTCTTTGGCTATATAAATGCATGGGGGATGTTGGTCTTTTTTCCTGTTGTACTAGTAATTGTTAGTCTCATGAGCAACTTTTCTTTTTTGTTCTAAGTTTTAGAACATTTAAAAAAACAAAACTTATTTGAGCCTCTACTCATTCAGTTTCCTAGACTGACTCCCACACTACGTGTTTTCAGAAAAGCGCCTCCCCACCCATTACCCACGCATTGGTAACCAGTGGGTAATGTGTGGGGAAGCGCTTTTCTGAAAACACCCTTAGATCCAAGGCATCATATACCTCAAGGAGCAAAGGGTGAGTAAAGTTGGTTCTAAATTACATGCTTTTGACCCTTCAGCTGCCTGGAGTTGTGCTTTAAAACTATCTAAAATGACAAACAAAAGCCTTCGGTGTTAGAACTGGGACTCGTATCTGGCTCTAGGGCCGTTCTTACACGGCACTGCCGGGTGGGGAGTGCATGGGCGCGCCGGTGTGTGCGCGGTGGGTGGGCTGCACACACATCCCTGCTCACCCCCCACTCATTCCCACGCACAGAGCACCCTCAGTTTTCCCTAGTTGCTCTGTGTGCGGGGATGTGTTAGGTGGGAGCGTGCACCCCCCATGCACGCACGCCATGTCTTTCACACAGGCCTCGCCCACTCATGAACACACAGATTTCTGCGCGTTCATGAGTGTGAGAGGCCCATGTAAAAGGGCCTAGGTGAGCAGAATGCTCTGTTCCCTGTCCCATGCCAAATTTGGAGTGGAGATAGCTAGCTGTTGTCAGTCTGGTGCCACAGGCTTGAACAGTATTTGCTGCTACATAGAATTTAGTCTGTAGCAAGTACAGTTCTCTCCACTGGAGAGACTCTGTCTTGTCTAGTGAAGGTAGAAGCTTCCATCTTTTACATAGAGACTTTTTTTCTCTAGGAATCTGGTCCTTCTTTGGGTTAGCGGTTTTGTCTCCCGTTCCTGAGTCTCAGGAGATTATCTATGTTGGCCTTGGCAAAATGTTTGTAGGCTCATCTGAACTACTCAGACAAGTTGCATTCGCTTCTATGGGTTCTTGTACCCTTTTAGGCATGACTAGAAGTCTTTTCTTCAGAAATTCTGTGTTGCCCTTTTGTTAATGAGTGATGTGACTATCATGGGAGCTACTTTCCCACAGCACAGTGGTCAAGGGAGAAGAGACTTACAGAAATCTGTTTCCTGTTCTCAAAAGGGCTGATTTTTAGGCATACATTGCTCTTTATTGAACCTCTCAATGTTGGTGTTGGTTTGTATTGTAGCGATTTGAGGGTGAGGCAAGGACAGTGTCTGCCAGTCTCCTGCTATTGATCAAGAAGCTGCAGAAACTTCTGCTTCTCATAATAATGTTGCCATTACACTTGACTTGGTTTCAACTGATTAGTGTTGGCGTGGTTTAGATGGCTGCATTCTTAGAACCAAAGACTACAACAGTGCTAGAGAATGTCCATTAACTTGATATGTTGGAAGCAAATAATGTTCAAGTTGCAGTAGTTTTTTGAGAAAGTTAACTCTGCATATTCATACTTGCCCTTTGCCCCCTCGTTTCTTAGTTCTGGTCTCGTAGGACTTCTATTTGAAGGAACTGAGGCTGGCTGGGAAATACAAAGCTCTTAACCTCTGATTTGAACTTAGAGATCATTGTTCCAGCACCTAAAGGTGTTACTTTTCCAAAAGGTTCCCAGAGCCCAGTGGCAGACTTCCGCATCCCACAAATGTTAAGATGTCAAAATAACACTGAGAGAGTGGCAGTGACTCATGGATAATGTTTCCTTTTTATTCTGCAATGGTTTTTAGTGACAGTTGTCTTCCTGGAGAGTTTTTTATTGTTGTACAGCAGTACTTATTCTATAGCTTTGATATTTGCTAACTTATTCGAACAAATTAAAATGGAATTAAAACAAATTATTCAAACATTGGACCTTGAGAAATTAGTCTATTGACTTTAGGCGATATATATTTATTGATGAGTGTCAGGTGGTGCTAACCTTAAGCTCAACCTGTAAAAAAACTACAAGCCGTTACAATATGTTGATTTATTTTAAATTACTTTTGCTTTTGTGTCAGTGAGGTTATTTTGGGTTAAGCATTATTTCTCTGAAACCAGAAATATTGCGGGGGGGAAATGCATTGAACGTGGGCCCCTTGCAGCTCATTTGTTTTCAGTTTGAACAAGATAATTAAAACGTAATCTTTTTTTAAAAAAACCCAACAACCTGAGTTAAAAATAGTTTCAGATGCTATAATTACGCTAGGCTATAGTCCCTTTTTGTGGGTTTAAAGTCAAACATTCTTATTTAAAAAGTAATCTCCCCGCAAACAGGAAATACACTGCGTAGAAGAAGGAACAAAACTAAGGCCATTGAATTCAGTAGGGCTATTTATGAGTAAGTAATAGCAGATTTGCAACCATTCTGTAAACAAACTGCTAAAAACAAACACACACCCCAGCTCCTCCAGCCCCAACTCCTAGCTGAACTTTCAGGGCTAATAATAGGTATTGCTTGTCTCACTAGCAGGCAGAAATTGTAGAAGTGTGCTAGATAATTCTTAAGGCATAGTTCCACTCAATCAAGGATTAAGAATGTGCATGTGTGTTTTGTTTTTTTCCATGTGTAGAGCATGTTTTGAGAAATTACTGAATTTTCTGATTTTAGTGCATGTAAAATCTCCACGCAATTTTTTTTTGTAAAAAAAGTTGGGATTTAATTTTACCGCTTCCTTACTGTTACAATTTTAAAAAAAATGTTAAAGGAAACACTGTGGCAAATATAAATTCTTTATAAAATCAAATTTTTACAAAACATAAGGCTGATAGAATGTTTCCACAAACTTAGATCAGTAGAAACTAAACTTAGTCTTCCTCCTACAAGGTTTGGACTGCAAACACAAAGTTGCTGCTTCTAAACAAGAGCAAATTGACCCAAAATGTGGGTCAGGACTCAAACTCCGGTCATGCCATCTTCAGATGGGGTCACGGTCTTGATTAGTATTTGATATGTTCAGCCTGTCTTTACTGTCTAGGTTCACAGAATTATATTTGTTTCAGAATGGGGCAAAAAGTTTGGAAATTGCTGCTCTATGTAGTGCATTTTACAGGGCATATAGAATTAAATTAGCATCTTCATTGCCCTGTAGAAAGACCTCCAAGTTTGTCTGTTCCTTATATGGCAAAGATCCATTATTTTGGGAAACTTGCAGAATTTGTGTAGTTATTATACAAAATGTCAGCCTTTGAATTGTCGTCTGATGTGTTAAGCACATTCAAATAAACGCAGCAAGAAGGAATTTAGAGGAGGTATGATTGACCAGCATTACAGGTGAAGAACAGAACAGTGAAATGTTTCAGAATACATTTAAGAATACATTTTGAAATAAATGTATTCCACTCCTGAGTGTTTGGGAGTGGCATTAATCAGTGTACAATTCTGTAATGCATGCTGCTTAGATATTTTTAGACTCTTCCTTCAAACTTATTTCAAAGGCTTTTGTATCTTATGCTTTGAGGATTGGGCTGCCTGTCAGTGCAGGCTTAAAATCAGCTCTTTTATGAAGAGTATCACCTGAATTTATTTTTATTTTTTTCACTGGGGGGGTGGGGGGCTGCTATTTCACACTCAGATGTTTTAATCTTGGCTAACATAGGGTGAAAGCAGACATGATGCTAACCACCCTTTAACCACCCTTGGTGGTTATTTATGCATGTTGCAGGGCTGTATTGGTGCCCTATGCAGCCCTNTGTAATTTGTTTAGGTGTTCTTAATAAATAGTGTTGCATAATGCCACATCAGAGGATAATTTAAGAATCTAAGCCTCAAAATAAATTCACCCTTGGGCCAGTCTAGCTCAGTTGGCTGGTTTTCTTCTAGATGTGTATAAGAGACAGCGTCATGTCTGTTTTCACCCATAAAAAACTTTCTAAAATATTTCATGTTTGGCTGAAAATAAGCATAAAAGAATTCAGACCACATAAACCATAGCTATCTGACAATAGAATCTTGTAGTGAGAAGTGCCTTTGTGATATAGTGCAGTACTGTACAATATTGGTGGTGTGAAGTCTTTAGTACCATGATAAGTGGACAAGTAAGATGAAGAAAGTGTTGAAATCTGTGCTGTAGTGAGCCTGACAAAGGACCCTGTGAGGTCTGAAAGCTTGCGTACCTCCACCAACTGTAGTTGGTCCAGTAAAAGATATTGCTATACTACTTTGTTCCTGAAGTCTGTGCTGTAAGAATGCTTTTAAGTATTATTTCCGTCCATACAATTCTTTATAGCAGACAAACATTTTTTATTGCATCTGTGCTTTCCAGAAATGTATATTAAACTAAAATTTGCCCTATATGTACTTAAACGATTAGCCATATTCTCTTTTTTGTTCATTATAGTTCTGGTAGGTAGGTAGTTCAGTTATTGGTATTGCAAGTGAATATATATGTATGTGCAAGAGATTTTGGAAGGTGAAAAAGGAATGTCATTTTTGCAGCTGCTATTTCTACAATGATGTGCAATAAGTTTGGTTTATTTTATAAGCACTGAGTTTGGGCTATGTCTTGACACGAAAAGTCCCTTCCTCCAAGTGTTGCACCTTCACAAGTGCACCCTGTTTTAAATTAATGTACCTTACTAGTGCAGCATTTTCAAGATTGAGCTGCAAGTTAGAATCCATAAAATTACATAAAACCATTATTTGTAGTGAGAGAAGGGATGCTTAGCAAGAACCCTTATACTTGAAATAGGGGAAGCTACACAAACAAAACTTTCTAAAATGTGGAGAAAAGCCCCATCGGTCTAATTGACATGGAAGTCACTTTAACTGTGGCCATTTTCACACAAGACGCTTTCCATCCACTACCTGCCCCCCCCCCCCCCCCC
>QEPC01013222.1:1822720-1840011 GCA_003113815.1 Sphenodon punctatus
CCCCCCCCCCCCCCCGGCCCGTTATACATATCGCAGGGCTGCAGTGTTGCCCTATGGGTGCCCTGTAACGTATAGTGGGGTGGATGGGTAGTGGGTGGAGAGTGTCTTGTGTGAAAACACCCTGTGATAGGCAACAGTGGAAAATACTAAGAAATTGAAAAAGCTGCTTTTAATAAAATAAAATAAAATTTAAAAAAACTGGAAAAACTTGCCCAATGCCATTAACAAAATTACAAAAATAATTTAAATCGTGAAATTTGCATGAAGAGCAACTTCATGCAAATTTCACGATTTAAATTATTTTTGTAATTTTGTTAATGGCATTGGGCAAGTTTTTCCAGTTTTTTTAAATTTTATTTTATTTTTTAGTAAACCTGATATTGAGTAACTTTTATCATGTTTTGTCTGTCCCATTACATTGATTGAAGTAGTTACAAACCCTGCAAAAATGAATTTGGTTTCAAAATTTGAGTATGTTATATCTGTCAAAAATGAAAGACATTACAGTGCTCACTTTATCCATATGCTTTATTTGCTTTAAATTAATTCATCGCTAAGACAACTTTCAGACATTCCCCCCCCCTCCCCACCCCGCAATGCATATTCTGACTGCGGGGGGGTGGGGGGCGGGGGGCGGGGGGGATGCACAGCCAGGATATGCGTGGGGATCACGCAGGGATGCAGAGCAGGAAATCGAGCTCTGCAGCCCTGTGCGTGTCTGCCGGCAAAGCCCGGGGGGAGCAGCTTTCAGACCAGCTGATCCCTGTGCGTATTCTGGCTGCGCATTCCACCCGCCCATCCACCCCCCCGCAGCCAGAATATGCGCGGGGAGGGGGTGAATGTCTGACAGCGGCCTAAATGCTGAAGAGCCACCACACTGCCTGCATGTTTGTATTTACCCTTGGTCTGTATTCTAATCCATAGGTCCTACCTATTGGCAGTAGTTTTCCCTGTCATGTTTTTTGCAGTCATTTATATTAACAAGTATTTCTTGTGTTTTTTGCAGTAATAAATGCTGTTTGCTTAGATCTCTGGATATGTAATTTGTTTAGGTGTTCTTAATAAATAGTGTTGCATAATGCCACATCAGAGGATAATTTAAGAATCTAAGCCTCAAAATAAATTCACCCTTGGGCCAGTCTAGCTCAGTTGGCTGGTTTTCTGCATCACACCCAGGTTTGATTTGGTCTTTGGGTTGACAGGCAGCATGGTCAGACTGTAGTAATAGAGTCCCTTGCTTTGCTCTGCTCTATCCAGTTTTCAAGAGTATTAGTTATTTCTTTTTTTGTTTGTTTCTGGATCTGTGCAAAACTTGTGGGCCCACCTCACTTTCCGGTACTATAAGTTAATTGGGAAGAAACTAAAGGTAGGACCAAGAAACATTTTCAAGTACATGTGAAGAGTTTGATCAGGTTGGTGGGGATGATGGTAGCGTCACAGTGGCGTATGGAGGTCCACTTATTGACTGCTAGGGTGAGGATTGTGATGCTCTTTTTACAAGAGTGTGTTTCTGAGCCCTGTTGGGAAATCTCCATATTCTTATTTGATTAGGCAGATATGGAGTCAATTGACTCTATAGCCAAAAGAAAGTATAATACAGTGTCTGTAGTAAAAACTGGGACCTTTTTTTTTTTTTTTTTTCTTTTTGCTTCCTCTTCCTATCTAACTGGTTTTATTCTGCCTGATCCCATTTGTGTTCAGTCATCCCTTGAAATGTACTTGGAGGTGCATATAGTTGCAGCAGTTGGGTAAACAATTGCATATACACTACTTTTTGTGTATAGTTGCAAACCTAAAAATTAAGCTTGTAGTCATCACCTCTTCCTTTCTGAGAAAATAGGTTAAGATAATATATTAGAGAAATTAGTGAACATAATATAGAGAAATGAACTAGTTTAAAACTGAAAACATCTTGCTGATGTTAGTTGGCATTATTTTTACTATTGCTTATTTCCCCAAATTTTTGATATATAGAATTGCGTGTTACAGTTGTTGCCAAGAAAAAGCGCCTTTTAAAGATAGTTTCTTGGTATTTGGATTTACATCTTCTGTTCTCTATGCCACTACACTTTCAGAGCAGGTTTTTGTAATGTTTACATTTATTATATTCAGTCTTCCTATATCTTGGATCATATAAATAAAAACAATGGGGCAACACTTTTTTAACTTTAAGCTTATTATTTATACAGTGGCAGCAATATAAACTAAGACTGAGTAGTCATGATTAGAGACAGATCCCTTACTGCCAGGGCTTACAATCTAGGATGGACAAGGGAGGGTCACATAGGAAGAGACAGGAGACTGAAAAGTTGCAGGTGCATGTGCTTTTAAATGTTGGCTGCTTTTCATGTCGCTTTGTAAAAATGCTTTTCTCTGCATTTTGAATAATCTGTTTCATGAGAACATTTATGAAGACATTTGTTTTAAACATAAGTTAGGGTAAAAACAAATGTGACATTGGCCTGCTGTGGCACGGGACTCACCCACACGTGGTCCTGCACCACCAGATGTTGGCCCAGGATTACCCCTGGCCGCGTCCTCAGGAAAATATCTGAGGCACAGCTTGGACCAAGGGCTACCAATGAGGGCCAGCACCTTTCTTTGGCTCTGCCATCCTCACCTCCGGACTGGGACTGCCCTGGTTACTTGTCTTGTTGGGGGCACTGGGAGTGGGGCCAGGGATGCCCGCACATTTTTTGTGTTCCCTTGCCCTACCAGGGGCGGTGGGGTGGTTCATCGCCGCCTGGATCTTGGGCACGTTTGTTTTGTGCTGCTTACCAACCAAGGGAGTGGTGGCCGCGGTTTGCTGGGCAGAGGAGCCGCCGTGCTGCCTGCACGTTTTGTTTTCCCTTAGTCTGTATTCTAACCCAAAGGTTCTACCTGTTGGCTAGTGCTACATTTCCTCTTCCTGTCATGTTTTTCAGTCATTTGAAATCCTGTATATACTTCAGTTAGTAGTCATTTATATTAACAAACATTTCTTGCTATTTTTTTTTGCAGTAATAAATATTTATGGAATCCTAGTGGGGCAAATAGATCTTTTTACTTTGTATGCTTGTCGGTTAAAAGTATGATGCAGTTTTCCAGCTATTGAGAATTTATGCTGCATGTTTCAAACACCTCCAAAATACCTGATTACGTCACTTAAAATAGTATGTTAGGATTTCACACTTTTAAAGATAATACTGAAATCGAGTATAAGTTATGTACAGTATGCTATCACACCGAGACCCTGCTTTTCCCAAAATCAATTTCATTGGTTTTCTCAACTTCCATTTGTAGAGGGGGGGTGTTAAATATTTTAAAGGAAAAAGCAAACAGGAAAACATACAATATGAATATAATTTTAAAATCGTGTATAACTGGGTTCCTTTAAAAAAAAAAAAAAAAGAATAGCATGAAAACAAGGATCAAGTTGTGATATACACAGAAGTGTATATAGTAGTGATATACAGAAATCTGTGCAAGACCGCAAGCAAAAGCCAGTTTTGGCCAGCCATTTACATACTGCAGATTTTCTGCTCTAATTGTGAAACTACTTACAACAGGTCCATTAAACCAGATAAAAATTGTTACATGGACCAGTTGCCACAGTGGTAGCCTCAGGCCACTAGATCTAATTTTGAACCTCAAATTTAAATTGGAGAAGAACACCTTAACATTTGCCTCTGTTTATAAATTTGTCAGCTTTCCGCTGCATGTGTTTTTTGTTGGTCTATTCCATTCACTATTGTTCTCTTGCTCTTATTATATACCTTTTGTAGCATAATATCAAACCAGGTTAGTGTTTCTTACACACAAATATAATTATCAGGAGATATATCTTAAAACAGCCAGTTTTCTTTATAGTAAATTAAGTCCTGAGTACTCTATAGAAAATGTTCAGTATTTTGTGCTTTGAGGTCTGAAATCCTGTCCTTTTCCCAGAATATTTATTTAAAGTGTAGTTAGTATGCCTAGAAGAGGTCAGTGCTTTCAATGGTTTAATTTCCAGTCAGAGATTAAAATGTTTTACTTTGAATTGCTAGTCTTGGATCAGTGCCTAGAAAAGTTTACTGGTCTTTTTAAAGTATTTGGCAAACTACAAGATGCAACTAAACAAACATCATTGTATAGAAAATGGCAAGGTGTTAAAACAAATTTCAACTCTTGACTATCTAAAATTTCACATTAACGAATACAAATATAAATGAAAGTCTTATATTGTCTGCACGCTAGGATTACCACCTTTTGGATATTGTTCCATCACTTTTTTTAGTCCTAATGATACCAATATCTGACACTAAGATTGTATGAGAACTGTGTGTGTGGGAGGAAATGACTTATTATTATTATTATTATTATTAACAAACATTTATATAGCGCCAGCAGTGTACCTGGCACTTTACAAAGTAATAAAATAGACATGGTCCCTGCCCGTAAGGCTTACAATCTGAGAGACAGGAGCTGGGGGAGAGACATGGGAAGGGGAACAGAGGGAGAGACAAGGTGTCTAACATTCATGAAGATGCGAGGTCTCAAGTGCACGTACTTGGCTTGGTTAATGAGGTATACTTGACTGAGGTATAATCAGAATGAATTCTACAGTCTCTGGCATGTGACCCATCATAATAGAAATCATTGCTCTAACAGCATTCAGAACCAAATATCTTTTCAGTGGTATACAAGACATTTGTTTCTAGTCATTATGGCTATCCTGGTTTAGCAGTCTCTTTATTTACTGCTCTGAAACTGAATATAATAAGTCACAGGCCTTGAGATAAAGTAACTTTCAAGTCCTGTGTATTAATTAAAATCTTTTAAGATGTTTTAAAGATTAATAAGTACTTGGTGTAATTAATGAATGACCTAAATTTGGTTTCAAAATTGGAGTATGTTATATCTGTCAATTACAGTGCTCACTTTATCCATATGCTTTATTTGCTTTAAAATAAGTCCCATGACTAAGAACTAGTTAATGTTCCAGTAATACTGTAATGTCCGTTGCAAATAGGATTTCCACCTGTTATATGTTTTTAGAGAATTTTTCTGTATCTAGTATTAAAATGTAGCATTTCAGGTGAGAATGGAATGCAGTTTGTACTATATTTTGCCTACAATGGTGACTCTAATATGCAGTTTCCTGGTATTTATCATTAACCTTGTTGAACCTTGGTTACTTCAGTCCAGGTTACATTGAATGAAGAGGGGAAGGGGAATAGTAAAAGAAGATCACAGATGAAAATAGTGAAGGAAGGGTAGAATAGTGGAGAAACAGTGAAGGGAGGAGATGAGTGCAGGGATGTCAACAAACGAGACAATAGCCCCCTGGAGTCTGGGTTTGGTTTGTGCATCCCCACTTACGCGTGTAGAACCTAATAAACAGGTAGCCCCCTGCATTTCTTGTGTGTTCAGGCAGCCCCAACTCGCAGGTTTAACAGGACAAGCCTAATACATGGGCAGACATTCTTCCTTGCCACACTTCGCCTACGAACCCCCTCTGCTCAGCATCCTGCCCCCTGTGATGGCTCACAGCTGTAGTGAACCATGGGAACAAGAAGCGTCCCCAACTGTTTCTTTCTTCTGGGCTATTATGTCTCTGGGAAGTGGTCCAGTGCCTGCTGCCCCCACCCACCCATGGAGATTCATACTTGGGTTTATACCTGCCAGCACTTGGCAGCTGGAAATAACCTTTTGTTACGCACATAATACTGAGTTTATTGAACAAAACTGCATACTTTGAGTACTTAAAGTGAAAGTGAAAATTGAATCAGAAGCAGTCTTCTGCATGTTGTCACCACTTGGTTTCTCACATCCACTGCCCACAGCAAGTTCATACGGACAGGTAGTAGCACACAGTTTTATTGTGGTCTTGCCCACCATGATGGGGGGTGGGTTCACATAAAAACCCCAGTCAGACATGCACCTCTTGTACCTCCCCCCGCCATCTTCTGCATTACTATACAGTGAGGGCAGAAAACATCCTAAGTCGTGAGAGCTCTTCACTTCTCTGAGTGTCCAAACCTCGTATAGGGCAACAAGCTTTGGTTGGTTCACATTTCCTGTACCCCAAGTCACTTGTTCCCCCAAAAGATTCATTTCTGCCATGTGATTGAGGCACTCCTGGTGACCCCATGGGTATCCTCTCACCATCATCAGGGCAGTGATGAAAGAGAAAAAAAGCTCCCACTCTTCCATTTGACTGAAATAGGAACTACAGCAGGGTTGTGCGGTGTCTGCACACCACTGTACATTCATAGAACCCCATATGAGCCCATAGGCTGTCTCGGAGGATGGGTCTGACCGTTTTCTCTGTACATCAGGCCAGTGATGTGGGTTTTCCAGAAAATTTTGAATTGGAAAGTTTTCCAGAAACCTTTCCAATACAAATTTTCTTAAGAACTTTCCAATGCCCTAAAGCAATTAGGATTTGCTTTAGCATGTTTATTTGACTTGTACTTAGTGTACTTTTTGAGTTTTGCTTACTATGTTAATTTTATGTGCTGGATAAATATCTCAGCCAAAAGTAGTAGAATTGAAATAAATTAAGGGAAAAAAATCAATAACGTGAATTAATGTGGTTTAAATGTTTAGACAAGATCAAAGCTTTACTTGGAAATTATTTTTATTGGACTTAGGTATTGGTATCCATTCATTATGGTACTAATTCACTTTATGAAACAATGCATTTTTAGAACTGGAAAATGTTCTGGAAAAATATAGTTGAGAATTTTCCACCCTGCATCACTGTATCAGGCCTCACCCAGATGTCAGCAAAGACCAAGGTATCCAACTTCTCTGAGCCCCATACCCTGGGTGGCCACAGCATCCACAGACAAATGGCGAGGTCATTTGGCTTTTCCAGCCAAACAACCTGCAGCAGTGGCTTTCCATGGCATTGTGACCCCCTTATGCTTGTTGCAAGCAAAAACAGTTACTTTCAAAAGATAAGAAAACATGAGTAGCTTTTAATCAATGGGCAGCTCTGCTCCCACATACATCTGTAATGCTTTTAGATAAGTTAGCATGTGTACTGACATGCTTGTGACAGAAATGTGTATGCAGTCTAAGGGTGCTTGCCCACTTTACTGCACCGGGGGAATCTAACAAGAAGCAAACCCCCAGCAGGGAAATTAACATGAGGCTTTGAACGTGGGTGTGTGGTTAAAAGCATAATTTGACTTGTCTCCCATTGTTTGCAATTACGAAAGGCAGGGTTGGATTTTGCTGGCCCCCTTTCTTTTTAACATTTGCATTAATGGAGCTGCTCTTGAGTTGAGGGATCCATCCTTCCTTTCTGTTACTATGGGCTCTGTGTCCCTTTCAGTCATGTTATATGCGGATGATACAATTTTAATCTTGTATACTCAAATTGGGCTGAGACATTTGATGAAGGACGTTTCAATTTTCTGCTCTATAGAGCAGTTGGTAATTAACTACTCAGACCAAAGTTATGGCAGTGGGTAAATCGCAGGTGCAGCATAGATGGATTATGAATGAGCAACCAATAGAACAGGTTGCTTCCTACAAGTATTTGGGACTTATTTTTTTGCAATTGGCCTCTTGACACCTACACTGGAAGACTATGAGAACCCAGGCTAATTGCACCTGTAAGGGAATAACACATTTTAATTTTTCTAAAGGGTGAGAAATGATGCTGCCTGCTATAAAAGTCTACAAAGCCAAGGTCCCTTCGCAAATTCTGTACGGGATCCTGATATGAGGTCCATCTTTTATTAGTGAATTGGAAATGGTACAAAATGTTTTTTTAAGATCTATTTTGCATGTCCCTAAGTACACTCTTATAGCCCTATTGAGACCTGAAACTGGTATACCCTCGTTGGCCTTGTTAACTAAATTGGCTGTCTTAAAATATTGGTTACGTCCGTTTTATGGAGAGTGCGGGCCTTCAACATGAAGCTTTTTCTTCTATAGTGGGGGGCCCTTGGGAAAATAGTGTTACACAGATACTAGCCCATTTGGATTTCTCTCTATCATCTGACACACTCCATAACGTTTAGTTTAATACAGTCTCATATCTTGAACCAAGAGAGACAGGTATATGTAAGACCTGGCTGTTCCGTCAGACTTTTGGCGAGGGGTGGGGTTTTCCCCCACATATTGTATTTTTAAATGGTTTTACAATTTTATACTGTTTTAATTAATGTTGTTCGCTGCCCCGGGCTGCCCTGTGGGCAGGAGGGGCGGGATATAAAATTTAAATAAATAAAAATAAATCCTGAAGGAAGCTATTATTGCCCAAAATTGCTAAGGTATAGAAATCCTTTGTGATTCAACCCACTGGTGCTTCTTATTTATTTATATAACCCAACTGGTCACAGAGGGTGGTATTTACATTGGTACAGATAGCCAACATCCTCTGGCTGCAACTGGAGAAATGGAGTACAGTGATGCAGTCGCCTATCCCTGTAAAGAAGTGTGTTGCCATTGTCATCTGGAAGTCTGGCACGCCAGAATCCTGGCACTCTGTCACCCAGCAATTTGGCATTGGAACCTCCATGGTGGCCAGCATACTTGTGGAGGTTTGCACATTGTGCAACTGCTACTGGACTGGGTGGTGTAGTTGGTTGACTTTTAGATTGTAAGCCACAGGCAGGGACCGCGTCTGATCGTATGTTCTGTACAGCGCCAGGTTTTGCAACTGGCGCTTTATAAATGTTTAATAATAATAATAATAATAATCCCACGGAGGGCTTTTGGCGGGAGGGGTTCCTGAACTGTATAGGGGTGTTCAGTGGGAGCCATATCGCTATCATCTGCCCACCCCGTAGAAAGGACGACTACCTGAACTGGAAGGGGTTTTTCTGTGATTCTCCAGACCATAGCAGAACACTCTGCCTGGTTCATAGATGTGCTGGCCAGGGGGGTCCCGGAAGACCATGACACCATATCTTCCATCAGTTCTCCGCCTTTGACTGGCTTCATGTACACTGGAGACTTTAGACCCTCCTCTGAAACATGCATTGAAGGTGCTCATGAGGCCTGTTTTTCTTGGGGACCCTGCCTAACCCCTAAAGCCCCCATCTTGAAGTCCCCTGGGTATCTCGGGGCGGGTGCCAATGGAGAGGGCATTCTCGGTGGCCACACCCAGGCTGTGGAACTCCCTCCCAACAGAGGCCCGGTTGGTGCTGGACCTCTCCTCCTTCCATAGACAATGTAAGACCTGGCTATTTTGCCAGGTGTTTGGTGAGGGAGAGGGATGAAGGGTGGGGGGTTGTGGACTAGGGTGGTAGGGTATTTATGTTGGTGTTTTATGAACTCCGCATGCTGTTTTATATTTATATGCAGTTTTAATGTGTGTTTTATTATGTATTCTATTTAGATTATTGGTTTTGTATTTTCTTCATTTTTTAATATTGTTAGCCACCCCGAGCTGCTTTTGCAGGAGAGGCGGGAGATAGATAGATACATTAATTAAATAAAATCCTGGCTCCTGAAGGCATACAGCGTTGCCTACACCCTGGAGCAAAGGTACTTTTAACCAGCAGCTCAGCGCCACCTGCTCTGTTATGGAGAGAGCTTTGGGGCTTTTATCCCTCCTCTTACCCCTTGAAAAATACAATATTGCGTGGTTCATGGGGTAGATTTGGGCCCTTAAATTGCTTGAATTTGTAAACTAACATGAAATGTGATACGGTAGATTTCTACCCCAGGCAAGTTTATAAATCTACCCCGTGGTAAAATGAATTGGGATATGTTTCTACTCCAGGACGGGTGTTCTCCTGGTCCGTAGCAAAGCGTGCAGTTTTGAAGTTCTGACTTTGCCTGAATCTACGTGAGATTGAGAATCTGTCACGATCTACGTTCCCTTTATCAGCATGTGATACTTGGGAAAGAGGTATAGAACAGATACTGCATTCTTTGGGTTTTTCAAAAATATATATTCTATGGACTCCCAGTCCGGTTATTCGGACTGTGGGAGTGTTCTCCGCATGGCCAGCAGGAGGCAGCACCAAACTTTCAGCTGGGCATGCATAGGGAGAGCGCTCCCTCGCTTCCCCAGTTGAAAGTCTGCCTCCAGCCGAATAGGGGCTGCAGCACGGATGTTCTGCACCCTAACCTACTGGAGACCCTTAGCGGGTCAAGTTAGTTCGCTTTTTTCTTCAGAGGCTCTTGCCTAGCGCCCCGCAGCGCCAATGAAGCAGCGACTCACTGACCCCCCGGATCCGGCCCCCGGGTACGGACTGGGGCAGAGCACGTGTGCAGGATTGACTTCTGCGGTATGCCTCCCCCGCCAAGGGGTACCCGCTGACATGGCCGAGACGGCCAAAACAAGAAGAAATGCCGCCCGCTGCGGTGGAGCGGGAGGGCTGCATCGAGGAAAACGAAACCGCCGCCATCCCTGCTGTGGCTCCAGCGCCCCACACGCAGCACCAGAACTCTAGCTCTGGAAAAGATGATGACCACGAGGAGGCAGCCTCACCTGTCTCGGTTCAAGTAAGGGGGTCCCAGGTAGAATCCTTGCAACAGCGACAAATGGACGCTCTGCAGTCCATGATGGGGATTCTGGCCCATATGGAGAAGAGACAGGCCAGGGATAGACGTTCCTGCAGACGGGCTCAACCATTCCCCCACCCCCCAAGTTGTCTTTTAAGGATTCATCAAAGCCCTCTGGCAAGGGGAAGCATAAGAGCTCCCGCAAACCCCCTAGAAAGAGATCCATCAGGGAACTCCTCCCCCTCCTCCCTGGGTGGGAAGCCCCCTTTTTCATCCTCGGAGGAGCCGAACTCCCCTGCCCCCCCCCCCCAAACAGAGAAGGGGCAGCCGGACCAGAACCCCACCGGTCACTATCCAAACCTCCAGAGGAGGATTCGGATTAGGAAACCGGCACCCACTGTCCCCCCCATGTCGTTAGAGACCCCTCCAAGTGGGACGAGTTCCTGGCAGAGAGCTGCCTTCTGACCAGGGGCCAAAGCTCCATAGATGGGCGGAACGAGTCCTTAAGTTCACCCCCAGGACTCCAAAGAAGGGCGACTCGGATTCTTCCTCGGAGGAGGAAGACTCCGACAGGGATTACATTGCTAAGCTGGTGACTAGGTCAAAAGGCGCTACCCTCAATAGGGCCTTTGAGAAAATTATAAGGGCCCAGTGGAAGCAACCCACAAGAACCCTGAAACTATCCAGGGTTCAGCAGTCACTATATTCCTTCTCCAAGCACAGCAACTCCATCTTTAGGACCCCCCCAAGTCGATGCTGCAGCACCTCACTAGCCTGCCAATCTGTGTTCCCATCTGAAGGGGATCTGCTGCCCAAGGACCCCACCGACAAAGGGGTAGAAACTGTGCTCCGGAAGAGCTATGAGGCCTTGGCTGACATATTGCAAATGGCAACAGCAGCCTCATACGTGTCCCGTGCCATCATGAAATGGTTTCATCTGGGCAAAGACCCCAACATTTTGGAGTCTCTAGCATTGAAACTAGCCTCTAACATGACTCTGTCCCACACGTTTCTCGTGGACGCTTCCATGGACACTGTCACCTGCGCAGCCAAGGGCATGACTACCAATGTAGTCGCCAGGCGCAGGCTTTGGTTCCACTCTTGGCATGCGAATCCTCACGCAAAGAACCTGCTAGTCAACAGCACGTTCAAAGGGGGCAAACTGTTCGACTCTGCGTTACACAAGGCCCTGGCAGAGGCCTCAAACAAAGAGGAAAAAGCACGCGCTTAACCAGGTCCAGTCGTCTAAAAGCTTTTTTCACCCTTTCCAGCGATTTTCACAGGGTCCTAGACCACCAGCTTCTCTTGGAGCTCCCAGTCGCACGGCAGGAATCATCGGGCACATGGATCCAGGTCACAGAGATTCCCTGCTCAGACATCCTACCCCAGATGTTCTGGGTCACCCAGCCGGAAGCCAGACTCCTGACTGCTCCGCTCCTTGTTCCCTGGACTCCGCTCTCGTCTGACGCCACCTTCAGCTGTTCACAAACAGGTGGGAAAACGCAACTATGGACGCCTGGGTTCTACAGACGGTGGGGAGGGGATATGTGATAGAACTCAGATACAAACCCAGGGAGTTCTTCCGCGTATCCCCTTCTTCCTACGTCATCCACAAACATGCCACCATGTGCCTCGAGATCTCCAGAGTCTGGCAAATTGCGGCAATAGAGGCAGTTCTGACACCAGAAAAGGAAAAAAGCCTCTACTCCATCTTCTTCCTTGTCCAGAAAAGGAGTGGAGAGGTAGAGGGGAGTCCTCGACCTAAAAAGCCTCAACAAAGCAGTAGTCAAAGTCCAGAGGTTCAAAATGGAGACCCTCTCCTCCATCTCCCTAGCCCTAGCGGCAGGGGATTGCCTGGCATCATTAGATCTCAAGGATGCGTATCTGCATGTCCCCGTCCTCCTTGTGCACAGACGGTGGCTCCGCTTTTGCTACCAAGATCACCATTGGCATACCGCGCCCTGCCCTTCGGCCTTGCCACTTCCCCTCAAAACTTCACCAAGGTGCTCATGCCCCTCATTGCCAACCTTCGTCTGCAGGGCATGACCATATTCCCTTATCTCGACGACGACCTCATCAGAGCCTCAATGAAAGACCTCGCTCTCCACATTCAGCGTTCAATTGAATGCCTGACCTACCATGGCTTCCTCATCAACGAGAGCGTCACCTTACGCCCACTCAGAGACTGGAACACCTGGGAGTGATCTTCAACACTACCCAGGACAGAGTATTCATCCCCCCTCAACACCAACTCAAAATCCAACGCCTCCTACCAGTGGCTCGTTCACAACCACGAATGTCCATACAAATTCTTACCTCCTTCTAGGCCTCATGGTGTCCTGCATTCAGCATCTCCAGTGGGCTCGATTCCACTCCAGGCCACTACAGGAGTTGCTTCAGCCATGGCAGAAACTCAGTCACCAACATGCCTGCCTACCTCTCGGTCAGTCCAAGTGCCCTGCTCTCGCTCAATTGGGGGGAGGACCCACTCCGCTCAACCAGGGAGTCCCCCTCATGGAACCCGAACGAGTGAGACTTAGGACAGATATCAGCCTCCTCGACTGGGGGGCCTACTTGGGTGCAGATGTAACGCAGGGCACCTGGTCTGCCACGGATCAAACTCGCAGCATGAACTGGATGGAACTGAAAGCTATTTGTCTAGCTCTGCTACAGTTTGCCTGGCAAGTGATGAGGCGTCATGTAATCATCTTCACAGACAACATGACGGCCAAGGCGTACATCAGCAATCACGGAAGATGCCGCTCGCGCTCCCTCCATACCAAGGCCACTCAGCTCCTTCGCTGGGTGGAGACTCACCTCCTCTCGCTGTCAGCACTACGCATACGAGGGGTCGACGACGTAGAAGCGGACTGGCTCAGTCGCAGAGAACTGGACCCAGGCGAATGGTCCCTCAACCAGTCGGCCTTTCAGCAGATAGTCCGCCGGTATGGCCAGCCCGTTCTCTACCTCTTTGCCTCCCCATCTAACGCCAAAACTGTCGGCTTCTTCAGCCAGGACCCTCATCCCCAAGCCGAAGCCCACGATGCCCTCAGCCAACCGGGACATATTATACGCCTTTCCTCCATTTCCCCTACTCAGCAGGGTGACACACAGGTGCAAACTACAACGAGCCACGGTTCTCCTAGTAGCCCCCTTTTAGCCTCGCAGACCCTGGTTTCCAGATCTACTCCCATCTATCGAGGGGAAAACACATGGAGCTTCCCGTCTCGACGGATCTCCTATCCCAGGGCCCCTTAGTTTACAAACAGCCACAATTCCTGAAACTGACATCTTGGATCTTGAGACCCTTAGCCCTTCAGTGCCCGGGGTATTCAGAATCCATGATTATGACACTACTGGTGTCTAAACGTGAGTCAACCCAACATATCTACCAGTGTACCTGGGGCGTGTAAAATGATGTCACACGCACGAGGTTCCTGTTCGATCTCCCTCTACTGCTCAGGTTCTCCAGTTCCTACAGAAGGGGTTAGACAAAGGCCTTAGACCTAACACCCTTGCTAGGCAACTGGCTGCACTCAGTAGTACCCTGGCGTCCTGTACGGGGATTCAATTTTCATCTCGCCCTCATATCTGGCAATTCTTAAAAGCAGCTTGCCGGATATCCCCCGCTCACCAGTTTCTGTCTTGGAACCTGAACGTAGTCCTTAATGCCCTTACTGAACCTCCCTTTGAACCTCTTCAGGAGGTTTCTCTGAACTTCCTCTCAATCAAGGTAACCTTTCTCATTGCCATCACATCTGCTAGGAGGGTTTCCGAGATTGGTACCCTGTCTATGGACCCGTCCCTGGGCTCATTCAGAAAGGAGTCTGTTGTCCTACGCACGGACCCTTCCTTCCTGCCTAAGGTGACATCCTCCTTTCACCTTTCTCAGGAAGTTATTCTTCCCTCATTCTGTCCTCGTCACCAGTTAGAAAAGCGGTGGCATACCCTCAACCTTCGCCGAACTCTTAAAATCTACCTTGAGCGCACGAAGTCCTTCTGCCGTACCTCAAGGCTCCTGATTAGCTATCACCCTCGCTCCAAGGGGAATAAAGTTTCTAAAGCCGTCATCTCCCATTGGATCTCGGTCTGCATTGCCAATGCATATAGGGCTTCTGGTTTCCCTCCTAGAGTATTTGCCCACTCCACTCAGGGGGCGGCTACAAATTGGGCTTTTCGATTGAGGGCTCCTTTATCTGAAATCTGTAGGGTTGCCATGTGGAAGAACCCTATACTTTCACCAGGCACTGCAAGATTGACCTCTTAGACTCCTCGGATGCCTCCTTTGGTAGGAGAGTCCTGCAGAGCATACTGGATGCCTCCGTTTAGACTTTAACCCGCCCATTGCTGAATAAGGGGACTGCTTTTTACCTCCCATAGTCCGAATAACCGGACTGAGAGTCCATAGAAAGGACAGTTGGGTCCCTTACCTCGGGAATTGTCCTTCTGTGGACTCGATGGGAGGTTATTCGGCCCTCCTGGGGGTAACTGTCTTTGTTCCAGCATATGGTACCTGTTTTCCAGGTCCTCAGGTCCATGTTGTACTCTTCTTAACAGGTGCCTGCCGCTGTTTCCCCATTAGTTGTGGGGTTTGTGTTGTTTTTTGGTTGTCTTTCAGATCTTTCCTGGTCCTACGGCTTCATATTCCTGGGGAAGCGAGGGAGCACTCTCCCTATGCATGCCCAGCTGAAAGTTTGGTGCTGCTTCTTGCTGGCCATGCGGAGAACACTCCCATAGTCCGAATAACCTCCCATCGAGTCCACAGAAGGACAATTCCCGAGGTAAGGGACCCAATTGTCCTTTCTATCCATGAGCGTGGAGTCGTATAAGCCATATTAAAAATTAGGTTGGACAATTGCTACATGATTTCCTCTCAAAAGGTTGCTTTGCTGTATGATTCTTTTCCTTTGATAGTGAGCGGGACTTTCTATTTTTTCATCATTGTTGGTATGGAGTCATAGGATGACTTTTACATTAGCAAGGCAGGAGGTGATGCCCTCGATGGTGCTGGAATGGAGGTATGTAAAGATCCTCCATAATTTAAGGTTTTGTCCCTTTTGTGTCCAGAAAGTGGTTGAATCTCTGATGCATATGATATTTGACTGTCAACTTTACTCTAATCTTCATTTTAATCTTTTGGATCCTTTGATTGTTAATATGGGGCCTTGTTTGCAAAGGGAGGTTTTGGTGAAACTCCTGTGTGATGTGAAGTCACATATAACCTTGATTGTGGCTATGTTTTGTGTGGCTGCTTTCAAATTTGGGAAGGCCACAGTTCTGTGTATTTAACTTCTCCTGTCATGGTTGAATTTATTGTGGGTTCATGTTTGTGTATTGTGTTGTATTTATTTATTGTGTAATGTGTTGGCCAATGTCTTTTACAATAAATATTTAAGTAAGTTTCTACTCCAGTGTCTTTTTGTTCACACACAAAAAATGGTTACAGTAACCAATTTTCCTTTGGGGATATTCGTCACCTGCACACAGGTACACATGCCTTAAAAAAGCAAAGTTGGAGAGCCACCACTTTGGGAGTTATTGCAAGAGATATGCACTCGGACTACAAAAATGCCTCGAGCTAATACTAGGGTTAAAGCAACACCAGAGATCCACTGTTAATTATTGCTGCCTGTGTTCTCCATAACATCTGTAAGACTGGCAGGGCTGTGTTGGAGAACCCACCCACTCCTCCTGTTAGCTTCAACGAACCAGTGCCCTTGTTCCAGGACCAGCAGGACTGCATGGAGTAGCGCATAGCTGGAGAGACCCAGGATGCTTTCTGATGGCACATCAACCACAAACTAGCCAAAACACCCACCATCAGCGACAGTTTAGTGAGCACCAGTGAACTGTTTCAAACAATCTTTTTGTGTTACCAATAAATTGTTCCGTTTTTTTTCTTGCGTGTCACTATGTTTTCCTCTGAACCATCCAGGTCTCCCTCAGCACCAGGATGGTGTACTTTCCCTCCTTGCACCATTTCCCCCCCTGCTACCCTGGTGACCTTTTCCTGTGCGTTCCCTATAGGCATTTGCACTGCAGAATAACCAGCTGCAGACCTCAACTGCTGTTTCTTATTGGCATTCACAAGCTAGCCTTTTGTGGGAATGACAATAGGAAGCACGGAGGCACAGGCATGCAGCCAGCTACTCTACAACTGGCCAGTACCCAATTTCTACCTGTGACTTTCCTATGATGATTTCCTTTGTATCTGGAACAACCTGCCTTCAAGTGCAAGTTCATGAGGAACAGACTCCCGATACCCCATTTTAGGTTCACCCACCACACCCCTTCCTTTCTCTTCCAGCCCAAATTACTTATTGCTGTGCCATACCACCATTAAGAACATAAGTGCCATACTGGGTCAGACCAACGGTCCATTGAGCCCACCACCCTGTCTCCTACAGTGGCCAGTCAAGCGGGCCTGGGAGAAGCACCCAACAGGTCACCATGCTACCTATTCCCTGTGGGTCATCCCCAGGCTCCCAACAGTAAAGGGTTTTGTTCCCCAGTCCTGTCTGGCTAATAGCTGCTGATGGAACTATCTTCCAGAAACTTGTCCAAACCTCTTTTAAACTCAGCCAAACTGCTGGCTTTGACCACCTCCCCGGCAGTAAATTCCACAACCTAATTATATGCGGAGTGAAAAAATACTTTCTTTTGTCTGTTTTTACTCTGCCACCTGTGAGTTTCATGGAGTGTCCCCTAGTTTTAGTACTAGTTGAGAGGGTAAATAACCATTCCCTGTTTACAAGTTCCACACCACTCATGATTTTATAGACCTCTATCATATCTCCTCTCAGCCGTCTCTTTTCCAAGCTGAAGAGCCCCAACCTATCAAGCCTCTCCTCATA
>QEPC01013222.1:1843057-1888094 GCA_003113815.1 Sphenodon punctatus
GCAGAGTTTTGGATCGCCACAAGGGGGGACAGGTGGGAGCGAGGGAGGCCAGCAAGGAGGAGGTTGCAGTAGTCGAGGCGAGAGATAACCATGGCATGAACAAGGATTTTGCCTATAATGTCTAGATCTTCATTTAGCGCTATGAAGTCTAATTCTCCCATCTTACTTTTTAGACTTCTAGCATTAGCATATAGACACTTAAATGTATTATTTTTATTCTGCTTAATGGGCACATTGGTAACTGAAACAGGCACTCTGGAATCATTATCTGTTCTCCCCCGCGTTCTGCCTGAAATCCCTTGCCATTTATCCTTAGTCTTAAGCTTCTCTACTTCCTCTAAAGTAACATCCTTTGGAGATGCCACAGCCCGAGCCTTGCAGTCCGCAGTCCCTGTCAGCTTTCCCCCAGGTTCTAGTTTAAAGACTGCTCTATCACATTTTAAATTTTTAGCGCCAGCAGCAGGGTTCCATTCTGGTTAAGGTGGAGCCCATCCTGTTTGTATAGGCTCTCCTTTCCACAGAAGGCTCCCCAGTTCCTAATAAAACTAAAGCCTTCCTCCTTGCACCAATGTCTTATCCACGCATTGAGTCTCTGGAGCTCAGCCTGCCTCTGGGGTCCTGCGTGTGGAACGGGGAGCACTTTTCTATGGCCCCCCTCCTTCCCTTCCTTGCACTCCCCTCTTCCCTTCCAATCCCCAGCATGGGTTATTGATGTGCCATACAGCCATTCTCTGCTGCCCATTCTTGACAAGTGGTCTAGCCACTAGTATAAATTGGGATCTCCTGTGAGAGAGTTGAATTAACAGAAAAGGTTAAAATAAAAGTTAGGGTTCCCTAGCTTGCATTTAAAGTTAGGGTTGAATTAGCAGTTTAGGTTAGATAACTTTGCTTTGAAAGAGTGGTAAGCATATCTCAGCTCACTATTGTGACTGACTGATTGCTTTAGCATGTGTGTGAACACCACTCTATATCAGAGGGCTTCAAAGGAGTTGCTTGATCCCTTTTAATCCATAGATGGGGCTGAGATCTAGCCACTAGTATAAATTGAGAGCCTAGCGATACCCTCTGTCAGAGTGAGCTGCTGAGAGTTGGGCTACTGTGAGAGTTCGGCTACAGGAGGAGGAGGCTCAGGGGGGTAGGTTCTTAGCTATAACAAGCCTAAGGGCACAAGACCTTTTGGAAAGCTAAGAACTATGGCCCTTTTCACATGGGTGCCCCCCACCGCACATGTGTGCGGTGAGGGGGCGCCCCCTGTGAACGCCTGCGATGGAAGGGCATCCATGGGAACGGTGCCCGTGGGGGGGTGCATGTGCGCTCCACCCATCACCCGTGCACAGAGTAATGGGCTCCAATGCCCGTTGCTCTGTGCGTGGAGATGGGTGTGCGCCCGTGGGAATGGCCGCACACCCATCTCCACCCACTGCAGGTGCACACCCTTCCTCCCACCCACCACGGCACATTTGTAAAGGGCCTATAATAAAAATAAAATAAATTTTAAAAAGGAAAGGAGGGAGAAAAAGTAGCTGTCAGTACAGAGGGCCAGACAATAGGGGAATTTTCTGCTTATCTAATTTTTCTTATCTAACGTAATTAAACTAGAGACCCTCTGCAGTTGAATAACTGGTGACAAGTACTGTGATAGCTAACCCTAAAAGAAGGAAGTGGCATTAAACCCCTGTTACTAAATCCCTAAACTAAAAGGCACCAGAGTCTAGCAAATCAGGAAGCATAAACCTGGTTTAAGCATTCCTCTCTTTAAAAAAGGAGTTGCAGACAGTGGTCCAGCAGTGAGCTGGGGGCTATCCAGTCTTTTTTACAGAGCAACATGTATGATTTTCTTCCTCTTGGGAAGAGGTCGTACGTGTGCACCTGATGCAGAGAGCTCCTAGCTCTCAGAGAACACACGTGGTCTCTGGAGACGAGTGGCAGAACTGGAAGAGCTGAGGCAGTCAGAGTGCTATATAGAGGAGTCCTTCAGGGGCATGGTAGAGCAGTCCCACCTCCACTCTGGCAGCCTCTGTGCTGCTCTGGAGAAGCAAGTTGCAAAGAGTAGGGAATGGGGGAAGGGCATGGACCCCGTGGCAATCAGCACCCACTTGTAATATATCCCTCAGGATCGTAATTGGCTTGTGAGGTGGACACCCCGAGCCTAGATCATCACAAAGAGGCGACACACAATGCCAGGCCCATGTAGGGGAATACACCCACACAGGATACAACACCAGACCACCTCCCACACTGGAACCAGGGTCAAGGGTACGGGGGATCAGGAGTGGGGGAGGGTCAGGTGCGGGAGGCCCAAAGGGAAGGGTAAGGGGGAACAGGACACTCGAGAGGGAACCCGAGCCACCCGGTTGTGGAGATGGGGGATAGGGATGTCACAGGTAATGCACAAGTACTCACACGACACACAGCTCTTATCCCGCATGCTCGCTCTCACTCTTGCAATGTCCTCTGTTCAGGGGTGTTCTCACGAACACGACACACAGGAAGTCAAGGGGCCTAGTCTCACAGGCACAGGGCACTGATCACCCGCAGCGGTGGGGAGTCTGAGGGCTCCCGTTATCCCCTGTGAGCTGCAGGGAACGCTGGCATGGGCGCTCTTAAGTACCATGGCTGTGATGAGGGGTGTGTGGCTATGGTGGCCGGGTGGGGAGCATCTGGGCGGAGCGGAACGCTTCATGTTATACTGCTGGGCTCCGCCACTGCCTGTAGTGCAGGTGACAGCGCACGGGCTTCCCATGCTGTCTCCAGCGGAGCTCTCACCGTGGTCTTTGCTGGCAGCATCGCCCCCAAGGCGTTGTTGTTGCTGCTCCTTCCCCGGACCCCCCAGGTATGTGAGCACCGACAGGCCCCCAAACAAACCTTTCCCCAGACCCTATGGCCCTGCAGGAAGGGCCTGACACAAGGTCTCTGGGATGGAGAGCATCAAACGGGAATGGCAGGGAGCGATCCTGTAGCTGGGAGTTGCCTTCCAGATGACATAATATAAATATTTTATTTGTGTTATTGTATTTCATATTTTAAATGTTATATTAGCCACCCCAAGCAGCTAGTAGCAGGAGGGTGTGGAGTATAAATTTGTATAATAAATAAATGACAAGAAAGCAGATTTTGACTAAACATTAGAAGGAATTTCCTAATGGTAAGAGCTGTTTGAAAGTGGAACAGATTTCCTAAGGCGGTGGTGGGCTCTCCTTTGCTGGAGATTTTCAAACTGGCTGGAAGCCCATCTGTCAGGGATGCTATAGGTGTGGATTTCCTGCATTGAGCAGGAGGTTGGATTAGGTGATCTCTGAGGTCACTTCCAACTCTGATTCTATGTAGGAGGGAGGTTCTGGAGGCTAACTTTAGGCTCCTAGGTAAGAGATTGAAGTCCAGAACCTTAAGGGTAGCATTTTCAGAAATGCTCCCGGTTCCACACACAGGACCCCAGAGGCAGGCTGAGCTCCAGAGTCTTAATGCGTGATTGAGACGATGGTGCAGGGACGAGGGCTTTAGATTCGTTAGGAGCTGGGAGCCTATGCCAACGGACCTGGCTGCTGGTGCTAAAAATTAAAAAGGGGAGAGAGCAATTTTAAAACTAGAATTGGGAAGCAAATCGAGGAGCACATGGTTCAGACTGAGGCATCTCCAAAAGCATACTGTTGTTTGGGGGAAATTGGAGTATCCTAATGGGAAAGAAGCCGAGCTCAGGTGGAAGTCAGTGCAGAACAAACAAATATAAATGATTCCAAAATACCTGAAACAGTTACTTATAAGAATAAAAAGAATACATTTAAATGTCTATGCAAATGCTAGAAGTCTAAAAAGTAAGATGGGAGAACAAGAGTGTATGGCACTAAATGAAAATGTAGACCTAATAGGCATCTCGGAGTCCTGGTAGAATGAGGGTAACCAATGGGACACCATAATAGCAAGGTACAAAATATATAGAAATGAGAGAGTAGCTCGAGCAGGTGGTGGGGTGGCTCTATATGTTAAAGACAGCATTGAGTCAAGTAGCATTAAAATTTTACAGGAAGTGAACTGTACTCTGGAATCTCTATGGATAGAAATTCCATGCGTACCATGGAAGTGTGTAGCAGTGGGGCTATATTCTCCTCCTCCTGACTAGGATGGTGAGACTGATTATGAAGTGCTAGTGGAGATTAGACAGGCTACTAAAACCGGAAACACAATAATAATAATTAATAATGGGTGATTTCAGTTATTCTAAGATTGACTGGGTGGGTGAATGTCTCCTCCCAGTACGATATGGAGCTAATGTTTCTAGATGTCTTAGATGACTGCTTCTTGGAGCAACTGACCATCGAACCAATGAGAGGAGGAACTACTTTGGATCTAGTGCTAAGCGGCGTGCAGGACCTGGTGCAAGGGGTAACGTCGGTGGATCCACTTGGCAATTATCACAATATAATCAAATTTGACATAATTTTTGGAGGGAAAATGGTGAATAAAACTGCTGCAGTAGCATTTAACTTTTTAAAAATTTAACTTTTTAAAAAGGAGACTATGCTAAAATGAAGAAACTAGTTAGAAGTAAACTAAAAGGAGCAGTTGTAAGAATTAAATGTCTGCAAGATGCAGGGAGACTATTTAAAAACACCATCTTGGAAACAGGGCGTGAAATTTGCAGGCACCTGGAAACCATGGCACCCAGAAAACTCAGGCTGTGGGTGCCATCTTGGAAAGGTCTGCATATGCTCGAGAGAAGGGCCCTCTATAGCCTTCGGTGAGTTTATTCGGACCCAGGGACCGATCTCCCACGTGTCCACTAGGAGGCAGCACAGACTTTCAACTGGGCATGTGTAGGGAGAGCGCGCCCTTGCTTCCCCAGTTGAAAGTCTGCCTCTGATCCGCCAGACGTGCAGTAGGGGTGCTCCGCACCCATCCAGTCTTTCTAGCCTTTTCTCTCCATCCGAGAGATGGGGTTAGGTCTTTGTTAGTGCAACCTTCAGTTTAAAAGTCTCGAGTGGCCTGGCCGCTCCAATATTTCTCCCCCAGTGCCGGCCCGGGGTTTCTCAGGTACTGAGGGTTCGGCCCACCGGGTACGACCCTCCGCTTTGGGAGTACCTGACATGGCGGAAACCACCAAGACACACAGGGCAGCCACCCTCCGGCCTGCGGCACACCGAGATGTCCAGTTTCACCGCAACGTGAAAACGAAACTCTGCCAGAAATTCCCGCCCAGACCGCGGCCCCCACCCGAGAGTCAGAGGAGCCACGCAGAATGTCTAAGGTCGGCCTGAAAGAGAAGGAGGCAGCCACTTCTGTCTCCTCACAAGTAAGGAGGGCTCCCGCTGTGAATCCGTTCCAGCAACTCCCAACTGGAGGACAACCAAAGAAGGGTTAGGAAATGCAAACGACCCCCCCCCCCAAACCTCCTTTAAGGGAGCATCGAGGGCAGCTGGAAAGGGCAAACACAAAAAACCCCGTAAGCCTCCCCGCGGGCACTCCTTCAAGGACTTCCTTGGGTGTTCCTCGGAGGACGAGCATGGGGAGTCCCCCATAGAGGAGGGGGGAGCTATTGCAGTTGGACTCGGACACAGACCCCCCCTCCCCCCCCCTCCCAAGAGGCGCAAGGGGGCCCCATGAGCCAGAGCCCCTCCGCCCATCGCCTTTTACCCCTCGGAAGGTTTTGATTGTGTCTCTGGCGACTGCTCCTCTAGAGATGGGGACAATCCCGAATGGGAGGAAATTGTCTTCAGGGGGCCCAAGGATTTGGGCAGAGAGCTCCCCTCTGATCAGGACCCTAAGCTTCTAAGGAGGGCAGAGAGAGTGTTGAATATCACTCAGAGCACCCTGAAGAAAAGGGACTCTGACTCCACTTCTGATGACGAGGATTCAGACAGGGATTATATTCCCAGGCTCCATAGCAGCTGCAGGGGGGCCACTCTTGATCGGGCATTTGAAAAAATAATTAGGGCCCAATGGAAACAACCCGCTAAGACCACTAAACTGTCAAGGGTCCAGCAGTCCCTCTACACCTTCACCAAACAGAGTGACCCCATATTCAAAACTCCTAAGGTGGATGCGGCAGCCGCCTCCCTCGCACACCAGTCCGAGTTCCCGTCGGAAGGGGACTTCCTACCTAAGGATTCCACAGATAAGGAAAAAGAAATAGGGCTTCGCAAGAGTTACAAGGCGCTATCAAACACCCTGCAAAAGGCAACTACAGCTTCCAATGCCTCCAGAGCCATTATGAAGTGGTTTAAGCTAGGCAAGGACCCAAATATATCAGCCTCCATCTCACGCAAGCTCGCCACTAATGACACGCTTGCCCACGTATTTCTCATGGCTGCATCCATGGACATCGTTACCTGGGCAGCCAGGGGTATGGCGGCAAACGTGGCAGCCAGACGCCAGCTATGGTTGCGCTCGTGGCACGCAGATACGCACGCCAAAAACCTCCTGGTAAACAGCAGGTTCAGAGGAGGTAAACTATTCGGCCCGGCCTTGGACAAGGAGAAGAAACACTTCCTTAATCAGGTACAGTCATTCAAGAACTTCTTTCGCCCCTTCCAGCATTTCAACCAGGGACCTCAACAAGGTTTCTCTTCAAATGATACCTGGAATGCACAGACGCACGGCAGAGGCCACAGAGGATGTGGAACAAAGCCTAACAGAGCAGCTCCCCACTCTACTTATTCCAGACGCCGGGCAGAATCTCCCCCACGCAAGCAGGACTCCTGACTGCTCCGCGCCCTCCTCCCCCATCTATGCTGTGCTCAGAGAAAGGCTCCTTCACTTCGCCTGGCGGTGGGAGCAGGTCACCTCGGACGACTTGAGTCCGACAGACCGTGACAAGGTCTGTCCATCGAATTCAAGCACAGGCCAAGGGAGTTATTTCGCATATTCCCTCTCTCACGCATCACCGCCAAACGCTTGGCTAAGCGGTCCAAGATCAACAGGCTGCAACAAATGGGAGCCATAGAAAGAGTACCTTGGCACGAAAAAGGAAGGGGCCTCTACACAATTCTTTTCCTCGTGCAAAAGAAAAACGGAGAATTGAGAGGGGTCCTCGACCTAAAGCGTCTCAACAGGTCTATCCGGTTACAGAGATTCAAGATGGAAACCTTGACCTCCACGATTGGCTCACCTCACTGGATCTCAAAGACGCTTACCTCCACATCCTCATCCACTAGGCTCACCGACAATGGCTCCGTTTCGCCTACAACAATCAGCATTGGCAATACCGAGCACTCCCCTTCGGCTTGGCCACAGCACCTTGAACGTTCACCAAGGTCCTAATCCCACTCATAGCAAACCTACAGCTCGAAGGCATAGCCATCTTCTCCTATCTAGATGACCTGCTTATCTGGACTCTCAATCCCAGGAGCTCGCCCATTCTCACCTCCAGCGTACCATCACCTACCTGGAGCATCATGGATTCCAAATCAACAGAGACAAGAGCCACTTCACGCCCACTCAGCGTCTAGAACACCTGGGAGTAATATTCGACACCACCCTAGACAGGGTGTTCATTCCACTCTCTCACCAGCGTAAAATCCGGAACCTTATGGCATTGGTAAGGACGCAACCGCACCCCTCCTTACAAACTCTAGCTTCCCTTTTCAGCTCCATGATCTTCTGCATTCGCCATCTCCAGTGGGCCCGATTTTCATGCGCGCAGCCTCCAACAGTTGCTTCACCCGTGGCAGACTCACATAATCAACAACTTCCTAGTCTATCTCTCGGTTCCACCCGAGACCCTGCGCTCCTTCAGGTGGTGGGAAGCCCTTCACCGGTTTCATCAGGGGGTCCCCCTAACAGAGCCGCACAAGATCATAGTGATTCGGGGGAAGGAGACACTTGGGCGCCAGCATCGCTCAGGGCACCTGGACGGCTGCGGACGTCAGCCACAACATCTATTGGTTAGAGCTTAAAGCCATTCGGCTAGCCCTTCAACAATTCATCCCTCTTCTGGAGGGGTGGGTACCATGTGCTAGTCTTCAGACAACACCACAGCCATGGCGTATATCAACAATCAAGGGGGCTCTCAGTCCCGATCACTACACAAGGAGGCCTCTTACCTTCTGCGATGGGCAGAGTCTCACCTCCTCTTACTCTCAGCCCTGCACATAAGAGGAGTGGACAATGTGGAAGCGGATTGGTTGAGCTGTCAGGAGATAGACCCAGGGAACTGGTCTCTCAGCCCCTCGTCATTCCAATTCATCAATAACAGATTCGGCAGCCCCGGTCCTGGATCTGTTTGCTTCCCTGACGAAGAACAAATCGCCTCAGTTCTTCAGCAGAAGCCTCCACCCCAAATCCGAGGCCCTCGACGCGCTCAGCCAGCAATGGCCTACGGGCCTCCTGTACACCTTTCAGTTTCCCCTTCTCAGCCGGGCAATCTGCAGATACAAACAACAATGGGCTACCGTGATATTTATTTCATTTTTTCATTTTCATTTATTGGATTTCTATACCGCCCCATCCTGCACAGCAGCTCGGGGCGGTTTACAACAATAAAAACATTTAAAACATTTAAAATACAACCATAAAACAAATCAATAAAGCTGGTGGTATATAAAATAAGTAAACAGGTGGGGGATTAAAAATCACCCCCCCCCTCCCTCCCAAAGGCCTGGGCAAACAGCCAGGTCTTACAGTTCCGCCGAAAGGTCAAAAGGCTTGGGGCCAGGCGAGCTTCCTCCGGAAGGGAGTTCCACAGCCGCGGCCCTATCACCGAGAATGCCCGCTCCATCGTGGCCCCCCGCTTAACACGGGGGACCTCCAGGAGGGCACCCCCGGCAGACCGCAGGAGTCGTTCCGGGGCGCGAAGGGCGAGGCGGTCCCTAAGGTAAGAGGGGCCAAGGCCGTATAGGATATTTATAGCCCCCTTCTGGTCTCGCATACCATGGTTCGCAGACCTGCTCACCCTCTCTGTCGGGAGCCACCTCAAATTGCCAGTTACCCCAGATCTGCTATCACAGGGGCCTCTCCTCTACCAGCAGCTGGAGTTTCTGAAACTGACAGCCTGGCTGTTGAGACCTTAGCGCTATGGAGTCTGGCCTACTCTGACTCAGTTGTACACACGCTTCTGACCTCTAAGCGATGGTTCACCCAGCGCATCTATCAGTGTACCTGGGGGGGTGTTCGTTAGCTGATGTCAGTTCAGGCAGGTTCCCCCTCAGTCACCCTTGGTAGAACAGGTCCTCCAATTCCTTCAGGAAGGGTCTCCACCCCAACACGCTCTCCAGGCAGCCAGCTGCCTGGAAGTACCCTGGGGGCCTACGGTAACCCCCGCCTATCTGCCCACCCACACGTATGCCAATTCCTCGGGGCTGCCCGTTGAATCCCCCCCACCCCCCAGTGGTGCACAAGTTCCCTTCCTGGAACCTCAATGTGGTTCTCAAGGCATTCACTGGCCCTCCTTTTGAACCTCTGAGCCAGGTATCGCTGTTCTTCCTCTCTCTCAAGGTGGCTTTTCTGATAGCCGTCACCTCTGCCAGATGAATGTCTGAAATTGGGGCTCTGTCTGCTGACCCTGCCCTCTGCTCCTTCAGGAAGGAATTGGTCAGCCTGCGCCTTGATTACTCCTTCCTTCTGAAGGTTTCTTCCCTCTTCCACCTATCCCAGGACGTAGTCCTACCTTCTTTCTGCCCTCATCCCCGTCACCGTCTAGAAAAACTATGGCATACCCTAGACGTTCGCAGGGCCCTCAAAATCTGCTTCCAACGTTCTGCGCCCTTCAGGTGCTCCTCCGGCCTTTTAGTAAGTTACCACTCTCACCACCATGGCGAAAAGGTCTCCAAGACAGTCATCAAAGGTTGGATCTCGGCCTGCATTGCCGAGGCGTACAAGGCGTCTGGCCTGCAGCCCCCCAATTCTATTTTGGCTCATTCCACCTGTTGAGCGGCCACTAATTGGGCTTTCCGCTCCCGGGCCCCGTTGAGTGAGATGTGCAAGGCAGCCATCTGGAGAAGCCTACATACCTTCATTAAGCACTATAAGATTGATCTTCTCCAATCCGCTGAGGAGAGTGGGAGCCAACCGAGCCTCCTCCGGGAGCAAATTCCACAGCACAGGGGCGGCTACTGAAAAAGATCTAACATCGGTGGCCACCCACCTCGCCTGGGGAACCTCTAAAAAGACTCCCACGGACGATCTCAAGGGTCGCACGGGCACATGGGGAGTGAGACGGTCCCGCGGATAAGCAGAGCCAAGGCCGTGAAGGGCTTTAAAGGTTAAAACCAGCACCTTGAACCTGGCCCGGTGCTTTATAGGCAGCCAGCGCAGAGCCCGGAGCACTGGTGTCATGTGCTCCCTGCGACCCGCCCCTGTAAGGAGACGGGCCGCAGCATTCTGCAGCCTCTGGACCACCTTCTCGGGCAGCCCCATGTAGAGCGTGTTGCAGTAATCCAGCCTTGAGGTGATGAAGGCATGGATGACAGTGGCAAGGTCGGAGATTGGGATTCTTACCTGTGAATTGCCCTTCTGTAGCCTTACAGGGAGGTTATTCAGCCCACCCGGGGCTGGTTAATGTTATGGTTCTTCTGTTTAGACCAGGGGGGGCCCTGGTTGTCTCCCCTCTGGGGTTCTCTTTAACTTTACTCCCCAAAGTTTGGGGGAAGGTTATGTTTACGTCTCCTTTTCAGATTCCGGATCCTTTGGCTGTAATACACCTGGGGAAGCGAGGGCACGCTCTCCCTATGCGTGCCCAGTTGAAAGTCTCTGCTGCCTCATAGTGGCTATGAGGGAGATCACTCATTGGGTCCGAATAACCTCCCTGGAAGGCTACAGAAGGGCAATTCACAGGAATCCCAGTTGCCCTTTCTGAACATGCCAGCTATCTTTATTTTTTAAACTTACTCGGCCTGGAGCAAGTCACGCATCACTGGAGCCCTTCTGGAAGGTGAGTATCCTTCAGCCACCGCTACGCCCCCACCCTCTTTTCCCTGACCCATTTCCTCCCTCCCCAGGCTTCCTCTGGCCCCCTCCTCACTCCCTGCCCTTGGAATTGCTGAGTATTCGCTGAGGGTTCTGGAACCAGCCTGACTGGTCCTCAGACATTCGGAGAATACTCTGGAAATATTTTTTTTTAAAAAACAATCAAACCAGTAGTATAAAACTGTTTCTTTTTATCCTTGCTTGCTTTTGAGGGCAGCTTGACATGTTCGTTTGGGTATCACTACTAGTGGAGGTACACCTTCCCAATTGTCGTCCGGTGGATCCGGCTTTGGAAGAGTGTTTGCAGGAGGCATGCAGTGATGATTGGTGGGGGCATAGAGGAAATTGTGCCTGGCCCAGGAACTATTCCCTGGCATAAAACACAGTGTGGAAATGGCTTGGGTGCTTTCCCTGAAGGGTGGAATGCAGGGGAGACCAGGATGGGTCGGTTTCACGTAGGCAGGTGTGACGGTCGATGGTGGTTGGTCAGGAAATGGCATCTGCCCCTGAGTAACAGTGCTTACAGTTGCGGGAGCAACATGCTCAAGCAGGGAGTTGTAGAGCTGGATGGACTGGAACATGCTGCTGGAACATGGATGTCCAGGCGGAGGCTGTGGCGAGGAGTGCCTTTCGCCAATTACATCTGGTGCAGCGGTTTCGGCCGTATGTTTCAGACTCTGACTTGGCCACCCTCATTCATGCTTTTATCACCTCTAGACTAGACTATGGTAATGCGCTCTACGTGGGGCTACCCATGACAACGGCTCGGAGGCTGCAGCTAGTGCAGAATGCAGCAACCCGTCTCCCGACGGGGACAGGGCAGCGTGAGCACATAACACCGGTGCTCCGTGCTCTGCACTGACTGCCTATAGTGTACTGAGTCAGATTCAAGGTGTTAGTATTGATTTACAAAGTCCTGCACTGCCTGGGCCCCTCATATCTCGGGAACCGCCTCGCCCTCCGCGCCTCAGAGCGATCCCTTCAGTCCACCGGGGGTGCCTTTCTGGAGGTCCCCCGTGTAAGACGGGGGGCTACAATGGAGAGGGCGTTCTCGGTGGCCGGGTCGCGGTTGTGGAACTCCCTCCCGGAGGAGGCTCGCCTGGCCCAGGGCCTGTTGGCCTTTCGACGCATCTGTAAGACTCGGCTGTTCGCCCAGGCCTTCGGAGGGGAGGGTGAGGGGGTGGGTTAGTTTTTGAGGAGGGTGTTTTTAAATTTGTTTTAATTACTATATTGTAGAATTTTTTTTATGTTTAAAAATTGTTTTTATATTATGTTGGAAGCCGCCCCGAGATGCTGTAGGCATGGGGGGCGGCATATAAATATAAATTAAATAAATAAATAAAATAAATAAACAAGTAGAAAATCTGTTACTCGTTAGAGCTGTAATCTTTATAGCCTTGAAATGTAGAGCTCATAATATTTAAACGCCCCACAGATTAACATCTTCTGTGCTGTGTTCATGTCAGGGAGGTCCCATATATATCCATTTGTACGAAAGTATAAATACTTCATATCAGTCAGTTTTTGCTTTTTGAATCTTTATGATACTTGTATATTATTTTTATTATTATTTATTAGCATTTGTATAGCGCCAGCTGCGTACCTGGTGCTTTACAGAACAATAACATAGATGCGGTCCCTGCCTACAGCTTGCAGTCTAATAGACGCGGGGGGGAGACAAGGAGAGGGGACGTAGGGAGAGAGAAGGGATATATGGTATGACAAGGGATATATGTTATGATATATATGGTACGACAATTTAGTTTAACATAATACTGTCCTATTAGTATGATAGTATTAGTTTAACTTTCTTTAGCACCATTATAGAGTATTTCTTCTAAGAATTTTAATTCTGCACTTTGAAAGTTTCATCCTTTTTTTTTTTTCCCCCCCCCCCCGCTAGGAACTGAACTGAAATTGACTCTCTTCTTTAAGCCTTTTCAAAAGTGACTAAATGCAACTGGGTCAGGCTGTCTATGGGAATGAAGTGGTTGGGAGAATCCAGGAACATGTTGGTGAATGGCAGGAGAAATGGAAGCAGGTTGTCTAATGATCATCAGCAGAATCAGTCCAAATTAGAGCACACTGGAAAGGAAAATCCAAAGACGGGCAAAAATGGAATCGAGCGAAGGTCAAGCAGATGTATGTGTTTATTTCTTTTGTTTGGTGCTGTGGTGGGAGCCATGATAGCAGCATTTTGCTTTACTGATTTGTCATTTAGGGATGTGCGAACGCAGTTCGGCGTTCGCGCCAAACTCGGCCTGTTCAGACGACCGAACCAAACATCCAAACCGAACATTCAAACAGCTGAACAGCTCGGAAAAGTTTGGAAGAGTTCGGGGGTGGGAAAAACGTGACTTTGGGCGGGAAAAACATGTCTGGAAGGGGGAGGCAGCTGAGGAGCAGACTTCCTGTCACCAGGGGTGGTTTCAGGGCTAAATTATACTGATACCAGGAAAAAAACGTCCGTATCGATAGCGCTATTTTCGGATGTTCGGACGCATTCAGCCCAGCCGAACTCCGCCAAACCGAACAAACGAACCCGAACTCGGGTTTCGAATCGAACGTCCGAACATAAGAACCGTGTTCTGTTCGCACATCCCTATTTGTCATATTCTACTTCATATAAATTTATTTATTTATTTATTTATTTTATTTGTATGCATTTTTATCCAGTACCCTCCTGCTAACAGCATAATTAATAATTACTTATTACAGCATAAGTAATAAAGTACTTACGATTGTGATTAACAAATTGAAAGTTTTAATAGTTCATTTTAATTGATTCTCACAATTTTGTTTTGCTTTTGACAGGTAGTGGTGGTACAGGATTTGAGGGCCAAAGTCGCTATGTGCCTTCCTCTGGAATGTCTGCCAAGGAACTGTGTGAAAACGACGACCTAGCAACTAGTTTGGTTCTTGATCCTTATTTAGGTTTTCAGACACACAAAATGAATACTAGGTAACTTACTTTGATATTGTTTACCTATACAAAAGAATTGACTATCCTGAGGTGAAGTTTGAGTGTCACCATCTATTACAATAACTTTATCGGCATAAGATTTTTTTTTTTTTTTTTTTTTTTTTTTTACTGAAACAGAAAATTCATGGCATAAACCTCCTAGTAAAATCTTAAAACCTGTCAGTGTATCTTTAATTCTAAATCTTTGGAAACTATATGCAGTTTACAGCAAACATGAACATAAAAAGAGAAAGCTAAAATTAAATAGGGCTGTTGTTCTGTGCAGCTACCTCGGGTAAACCATCCAGATGCTTCTTGCCACAGATTGGAGTGGCTATAAATCATATGGTTGCTTTAGCTCTCTTGTGTTAAGGATATCATTTTCTGGGAGGTTTGTAAACAAAAACTTGGTAAGTTTGGATTGGGGGAGAAGCATCCCAGACTGTTTCAAGGTAGGGATGAGGGAAAACACCAACAATGAAAAATCTCAACATATCTCAAACACATTTTCCCTAATCAACTTCTTTCCGCAATCATCTAGACAATCAGTGATGTGTCAAGTCCCCAATTCAAAATTCAAGTAGTCACCACAAGTTGAGGTCAGGAAGAGGATTCATACAGGGAATCCCAGCACCATCTGTTCATCAGGCAGCTCTTTGCAAGATGATCTAATGACATCTTGGTGTTCTGGAAATACTAGTAGGCTGTTCACTGCAGTTTCTTATGCAGACGGTAGGCAGCAGCAGACTACTTCGCACATCCAATTGATAGCAAGGGTTGTGGACTACTATTGGCGACTAAACTGCCACATAATGGCCAGTACCCTTATACATTGCTCTTGAGACCCCTTTATACCTCGGTTAGGAGACATGTAGGTGCAGACAATCAAGAGTAGGAAGCCATAGGAGCAACAGGAAAGCAAACTGCAAAGTACCTTTCTGAATTTATTATCTTGCTGATGTAGACAAAGAGTAAATGTTGAATTTTGTCTTTGCAGATATTACAATTTTTACAGTTCTATATTAATTAATTATTTTCTTAGATTTCTAGGTCGGGGCCGTCTCCTGCTACTGAAGCTCAGGGCGGCTCACAGCATATTAAAACATAAAAATAAAAACACATCAATAAAAACAAAATACACATAGCAATATAAAAATACAATACAGTTACCCCCAAGGCGGAGCTAAAAACCCACCCTCCCCCCTTCTAAACCCCAATTATCTCCCACTTCAAAAGCCTGGTGAAACAGCCAGGTCTTACACTGTCTACGGAAAGAGGGAAGGTCCGGGGCCAGGCAGACCTCCGTCAGGAGAGAGTTCAACAGCCTTGGTGCAGCCACCGAGAACGCCCTCCTCATCGTCTCTGCCTGAGATACTTTGGGAACCCCAACGAGGTTACTCCCAGTCAACCGCAGGGGTTGAGGCGGGGCCCAGGATGTATAGCGCTTTAAAGGTCAAAACCCAACACCTTGAATTGGGCCCAGAAGACTTTCAGCAACCAATGCAGAGATCGGAGCACTGGTGTAAGGAGCTTGCAGCGACCCGTCCCTGTAAGGAGGTGGGCTGCCACGTTCTGCACTAGCTACAGACTCCAGACCGTCACCAAGGGTAGCCCCAAATAAAACGTGTTGTAGTTCACCTATAAAGCTCTTCACAACCTTGCTCCCCCCCTACCTTTCTGCACTTATCGCCCTCCATACTCCAGCCCGTGCACTTCGCTCCTCCTCTGTCCCTTCTCTCACCCTTCCACGCCTTCCCTGCTCCCCTAAGCGCCTTCGTCCCTTCTCACTTGCTGCCCCCCATGCCTGGAACTCCCTCCCTGTCCACATCCGCCTTGCCCCCTCCCTTCATACCTTCAAATCTCTCCTTAAAACTCACCTCTTTCGCTCTGCTCTGTCTGACTCTTTATCCTGCTGAGCCACTATTCCTATACCTATGATCGGTTTACCCTTATCCTTGCCACATGGACCTGCCTGCTGTCATTCTCATCGTAACCAAGCCAAGTACGTGCACTTGAGACCTCGCATCTTCATGAATGTTAGACCCCTTGTCTCTCCCTCTGTTCCCCTTCCTAAGTCTCTCCCCCAGCTCCTGTCTCTCAGATTGTAAGCCCTAGGGGCAGGGACCGTGTCTATCTTATTACTTTGTAAAGTGCCAGGTACACTGCTGGCGCTATATAAATGTTTGTTAATAATAAATAATAATAATAGTAGTCCAGTCTTGAGGTGATGAAAGCATGGATGATGGTGACTAGGTCTGAGTCAGAGACATGCAGCCGAAGCCATCAAACCAGATGTTGGCAAAATGTGCCCCTCGCCACAGCTGCCACCTGAGCATCCAGGTGGAGCTGCAAGTTGAGGAGTACCCCCAGACTCCAAACCTGAAGGACCAATGGAGGGTGAACTCCGTCGATGATGGGTGCCACCATTCTCTCAGCCCTTCCCACTGGCATCACCTCCGTCTTGTCGGGATTCAGTTTCAGACGGCTCACCTTCATCCAGTTAATCAGATAACGGGTAAGCACCGAGACTTCCGGGCCTGGGTCAGCTGAAAAAGAGAGGTAAAGTTGGGTGTCGTCAGCATACTGGTAGCACTGCACACCATACCCTCTGGCGACCTTGCCCAAAGGCTGCATGTACATGTTGAACAGGAGGGGCAACAAAATAGAACCTTGCAGGACGCCATACGTGAGGTCCCGGGGAAGATGATGAACAATCGCCCAGTACCACACGTTGAGTTCTCACGGCTGGGAAGGAACAGAACCATTCAAGAACAGTCCTGCCCACCCCGGCTCAGTCCCACAAGCGGGCCACCAACATCTCATGGTCAACGGTATCAAATGTGGCTGAGAGATCTAACAGGATCAGTAGGGTCGACTGACTCTGGTCTAACTCAAGGTAGAGGTCATCGACCAAGGACACAAGCACAGTTTCAGTGCCAAAACCTGGCTGAAAGCCGGACTGCATGGGATCCAGAAAACTGACACGGTCCAGATGCCCCTAAAGCTGCTGAGCCACTACCCATTCAGTAACTTTCCCTAAAAAGGGAAGGTTAGAGACTGGCCAGGAAATTAACGTCCAAAGATGGTTTCTTGAGCAGAGGCCGTACCACTGCCTCCTTCAGGCAGCCCGTCACTCTGCCCTCTTTAAGGGAGGCATTGACTGCCCCAGCCAGCAATGGCCCCAACGTCTCCTGGCTGACCTTAACCAGCCAAGACGGGCACAGGTCCAGTTCACAACAGGTGGCTCTAACAGCCCCAAGGACTTTCTCTGCATCGGTGGGTGACACGCAAGGGAAATGATCCCACAGAACAGGACAAGCCTTCCATTACCTCTGGTTCTCCCACTGTAGTAAATGTGCTGTTGAAGTCGTGGTGAATCCCGGCAATTTTATCCACAAAAAAGTCAACAGCCATGTAGCGAGCACTGGAAAATTCCAGTTCCAGGCGGAGGGAGGCCAGACTGCCCAGGGAAAAGCTCAGCTGGAATCAACTTTGCAGCTGCTATGAGAGCAGCAAAGAACCTCTTTTTTGCTGCCCGCACAGCCACAACATAGGTTTGTAAACTAACTATACTGCAATCTGTCAACTTCAGTGTGAGAACTTAAGACTTCTATTGGGTAATTTCAGCCATTAGTGCTGGTCTGTAGTTCAGGAACAGACTATTACAGCAGTATGTAGCTGTGCCAGTCTACTTGGAGTTTCCACTAAACCCCATTGTCACCATCCATTGGGCAAGAACATACTAGGCAGGTTCTAAGCTTAGGCAAGATTATTTTTCTTCATTTCAAATGGGCTTTGTGCACTAGTCATTTGAGCTACTATTTTGGAGGAAAAAAATATGGATTTTGACTGTTCGAGTTGGTATATTTTAGTTCCATTAAAAGGCTTGGTTTCTAGTATTGATTGTGCCGGTACATAGACTTGAAGTCTCAAACAGTTGTATACGAAATCTGAGTGAAAGCATGTGTGTCAGTTGTTTACATACGTGCACATGTACGTTGGGGAATATGTTCACATAGGCAAGTGTGTGCAAATGTGCACATTAGCTAAAATATTCACCATAAAAACATTAAATAAATTTGTGGTGTCATGTAGCAGGAGTAAAATGCTAGTCAGGGTTTTGAGAATGAGGTGCTCGTGAGAGTTACCAAAGTGAATTGTCATTCGAAGAAGCCTTGAGATAGTGAGACTTTTGCAAAAAGCTGAATTTCCATCTTTTTGAGAATTGCTTACATGTTTCAGGCTCTTTCTGTGGTATTAGTTGAGCCCACAGTAAAGGTGCTGGCCTAAATACGTACTCTTATGGGTCCCCACCTCTATAGTGGCCGAGTGTCTACTGTAGTTGTTCAGCTAAGTCTCGATGTTTTCTGTTCTTGCAGAAACTTTGTTTCTAGTTCATGGAAAATTAGTTGAAAATTAAACTTCTTTTAAACTAATCTTTTAGTTTTCCTATTTATTGGCGTATGGTGAAAGTTATATTCAGCATCATGGCAAAGGCTGTTGCTTTAACAGCTTATTTCCCAAAATTATTTCAATACAATAACTTTTTTTGTTCTGGTAACAGATGTCTGTAGAAAATTTCATTCCTTTTTTCTTTTTCTTTTTTGACTATTGCAAAATATTCATGGTTGCAATATGTGTATAAAATGTTTTTCAGGAAATGATTGTATCAAGAAATTAGTACTTCTCCTTTTCTCATTTTATTATTGGTAAACAGGCTGATTTCATTTTTTTAACACTTTCTGACTTCAGGTTAACTACATTTCTTTACATTATTTCAATTTAATGTATTCTTTATTTGAAACAAAAGGTTATACCAGGGCTGCTATTCTTCAGTCTTAAATTCAGAAAACAAAGTTATTGAAAGATTTGATTAAACTGGAATTTTATGAATGTTTGTTTGGCTGTTCTTTTTTCAGTGATCCAGATAGCTTTTCAATATTTGTCACTGTACTAATCTATAAACAGGAATGGGATAACTCTTGGTTTTCACATCTACCACAGTGAATTAACTATATTCTGAATAAAATGCCTGCCAATAAATCGGACACCATGGGGATGCAGTTTTTTAATTTTCAACCTTTGTCTCTTCCATCACTTTTAAGTTTGAGGCAACAGTAGCATTTGTAACTCTTCATCATTCACCAGTGCAGCACGTTGGATATGTGCGCTGTATGGCGTACCATGCTGTACCTCTTGCAGGACCATTTTATCCTTTTTGGTCAACTTCACTGCTCTCAGTGACTGAGTTAATCAAGGTACTGTACTACTGAACTTACCAGAACCTCTCCTCTAACTTCCTTTATAGGCAAGCATCTCAATGACCCTTGGCTTTATACATTGGAGTTTCAAGATTCTTTAAATAATCCCGAGGTAAGAAAAACTTCAGAGAAAGAGAGAGAGATTTGCTTCCCTGTAGCTGTCCTCTTGACATCCTTACTTAATAGGGCCTTCTTGGTTAAAAGGGCCAAACCAGAGAAGACAGTTGTCTGCCTGCCAAATTACATTAGCCTCAGATTCTTTGGGAATTCTTTCTAGATTTAAAGTAATACACAAGGAAGCTTGAGAGAGTCCCTTTTCCAGCTGTTTATATGATGGGAAATTAGTCCACGTTTCTCTGAAGCTACTATCAGTGCAAGATTTTCACTTTTGGGTCTTGTTCCTACTCCTGTTCTAGGTCTTGAGTCTCCACCACAGGTCCTATGAGATACTTTTATAGTGCTTATATATATATATATATATTTTAAATCCTTTGAGATACTTTTAGGCCAGCTGAAGGTCATGCTCCAACACTGAAAGCCTCAGGACCTGCAATATCAGCCATCTCCTTTCCAAAGTAGTGAACAGGTCATTCCCTAGCATTAGAATTACAGGCAAGGAATAGAAGAAAGTGCCAAAAGGGACAATGACAAACACATCACATTTAAACTCCCAAAATCAAAAGTGAAACGAGTAAACAAGAATCCTACATATCTTCGGAGAAGCTTTATTACAAAGTAATTTTCCTTTATCTGTATATACCATCAGTGCAATTTACATATCATTCTTGAAAAACTTGGATAAACTTCACACTGATCTAAAAAACAAACAGACCTACAGTATCAAAAGCTGCAGCGCCTGTAGGCAAGAAAAAGTTTGGTCTTCCGAGACTGCTGAAATCTAGAGAGAACTGAAATTCCTCAATGGTTCAATCCAAGTACTTATGCTTGAAAATATATGAAGCAATGATCTTCTATGGCAGTCACACACATGAAAACTCAGTGGAAGTTGTCCTATTAAGGACTGACTAAATCTTGACATCATTTTCAAGACTCAAGCTCCCTACATTATTGCTTCTACATCTGTCTATATTGCTATTCTCCAGTCATTTCTTTAGCATTGCTTACCACGAAACAGAAGTCAAAGAAACCAGTGGCTGTGTTTATAAAACTACTTTGTTGCAGGAAAAGTCTCAGTGTCTTTCCTTAGAGAGAGACTTGTCTCAGACAGGCGAAAAGTTGCTGGGACAACGTTAATTTTAAAAAAAAACAAATGTCACCAAGTGGGTCAGAAAATTTTGGTTGAGTCCATGGTGACAAATTGTACTTTGAAATCTTTTGTAATGTTAATGTATCCTTAGAGTCTGAAAAATACCAATTCTGGATACATACCGTACTCGCACTTGGAACATTTTCTCACTATACATGTGTGTGTATTAATATTAATATATTCATGTTCATAATATAACTTTTGTGTGGGTGTGTCTGTATATAACATATATAGCTTTCTTACATACATATGATATTTGAACTCAGTAGTATTGAATGTCAAAGAAGCCTTCATCCCTGTCAGAAATAACTCCCAAAACTTAAGGAGTCTTTAAGTGGTAAGCATAAAACCTTGGAATCTGGCGACAAGAGTTGTAAATATTACAGGCTATATTGCCTAATATAAGCGGACAAAACGTACCCTCCTCAATTGAAGGAGAATGAAATAGTAACAGTGCTCCAACAAGTGAAGATATTTGAGCAGTTTTTGCTTGCAGTTAAGGTTGCTATGGGCCTACTTGCACCTGTGCGCGCACACTGTTCACAACTCCTAGGCCAATCAGTACTACTTGCAAGATGTCGTAAGTTCTGCCCTGTGTGTGGAGTTATCATTCATACTAAACTGTATCCTGTTTGGAATTTGTCGGGGAGAGTATTCTCTGGCTAGAATGGAATACAGAGCTCTAGTGTTAATTATCCAGGCTAAAAATTTAAACCCAGCAGGACTAGGACTGAGCCTGAAAAACGGTCCCCTTCAATTGCAGAACTTGATTCTTTTTTTCTTCAAAAGTCAGCGCTTTCTTCAAGACACCACACTTCTTTGTTCAGTATGTTCCCTTTACAGCAGCTGCATTTACAGATCTCTGGCATAATAATCCATACTGTAACAAATAAATGGTTCTAGTTTTTGTAGGAGAGCATCATTTATAGTATTATTTTTTTTTCCAAATCTTTCCAGTTGACCTGACTTCATGACAACCCAATAGCGATGGACTTTCACCATTAAGAGAGACCATTTGCTAATTTCTCTGATTTTTTGATCAATCATTTCTCTGATTTATTGATTTGATCATTGATCTTTCTGTAATACTGAAAACATGTAAATAATTGCTGGACTGTTATGTTCCAAGGGGATTTACAGAATGGACAAGTAGATTTTATACTGATATCGAAGACCCAGAAACTTTTATTACAGTGTAATTCTGAGTCCCATTGCCAGGAAGAAGCCCTTCCTCATCTAGTTCCCACTTGCACCAAGAGCACAAAATTAATTTTGGGGTGGGGGTGTTAAAGCAGGCAGTGATCCAATTTATACCATGTTTGTGGCTGACTGATTAAACTCTGTTTTAACATCTTTCTCGAAAACGATGAGAAGCAAAGTTTATTAGCTATCTCAGAATTTGTCATGAGCTTCATTATTTGGTCAGAATTGAAAACAGCAAATGATTCCCTTCAAAGAATGACAAGGATGCATAATCTCATATTCTTGCCAGGATGATGATTAATCCACATTGGAGAGAGATCTTGAAGCTGAATTCTGTTTCTTTTCTGCGTTGTCTGAGACATCTGTTACCAACGATACTCATTGCATGGTAATTTAAACCACTGAAGATTCTGGGAAGAGTGAGTCTTGAAGAACAAGTTTGTCCATTCTGTAGTAAACCTGTAGGCAACATTCTCTTCTATATGAGAAATATGATTTGGCCAACAGTTACTAGCTTGATTATACAGTGTAGGTGCTTTCTTCAAGCAAATGAGAGTTTAGCAGACAAAACAAAAACACCTTTAAGTATGTGGAATAACTTCTCTTGAAAAATACTGGAAACTCGGGAGTTAGAACTGCATGTCATAATCGATTGTCTACTTTGCTACTTGGAAAACTCACTCAGTACCCTCATCCAGGTGTTTTATATCTACTTCTAGGAGTAAAATCTCCCTTGCTTTGACTTCTGAGAACGAAAGAGTGTCCATCAATTTGTAGTAGATACAGAAGAAAATACCTTTCCCATCGTCTGGAACTTTTGATATACATCTTTCTCCCGGGAGATCCTCCTGGATGGCCAGTAAATACTGTAGGGTTAGATCCCTGACACGGACAGTAGGAGGCAGACTTTCTGATTATTATTTTTTTCCCTGGAGCATGCTCAGTGGGGATCTAGCCCCTCAGCTCCGGTTGTTTGTTTGCCTCCACACACATCTTTCTCTTTCTTCCCATAATGCTCAACATTTAAGAGGAAAGCTAAAAATTTCATGTGTTCAGTGTTATGCCATCTGTTTTGGCTAACTGATTAAACTGATTTTAGTCTGTTTTGTTTTGCCTACTTTCCCTTGAAGATCGTTTGCTGTCAAACAGGCTTATGAAGGATGGACACTGCATAGCTTAGGGTGGAGTACTTTATAAAATCTGTAGTGGGAGCATTTACAGATGTGTGTTATAGTTTCTTCATATGAATGCAGAGTAGTTAGACAACTAAAAATGTGTGTTCTCCATCAGTGTATAGAAAATAGTAATCAGACTTTAAGGTGCAAGCATTCACCATTTAGTAGTGAAATAAGGGTTAGAATTTGTGGTGGTCCAGTAGTTTCTGGGTGGTTGTGTTTTTTTGTTTTTTGACAGCAGCAGTTAATGCTACAAGGTTGGATTAGGGCAGTCTCCATTGCAGAGTCAAATATTAAAATCATCGTCTTCTAGTATTTGCACTTTGAACTCAATATATCTGCATCCTTACGTGTGGTAACTTTTGTACGTGGCCTATTACTCTTAGTGTTAGGAGTTTAGAAAAAACTTCTACAAAGTAAAAAACAACAACAAAAGAAAAACTATGTAGCTTCCCTGGCTTTTGTATTATGGGAGATGACTATGGCATGCCATGGCCTTAAAATGTTTCCCTGTCTTAAAGATAACCAATGAGTTGGTGGGTTAAATCTTCTGTACAGTTAGGAAAACTTCCACCTGACTAAATATTCTTATAAAGTTCCAAATAAATATGTTCAAAATTCTTGAAATGAAGGTCTCAATGACCATAGTTCTGTGGTGTCCAGCTCCTTGAGGCTCAGAGTTGATAAACCTTAGTGCAGAGCCTTTTGCCAGCAATAGAAGAAGACTGAATGGATTAAATAAAAATGAGCAGCTAACTGAACTGGCTTTATTTTTTGCTTTTGTGTTCTGTTTTTTGTTTTGTTTTAAGGTTTCGACCTATAAAAGGAAGGCAGGAGGAACTGAAGGAAGTGATTGAGCGCTTTAAAAAAGATGAGCACTTAGAAAAAGCCTTCAAGTCCTTGACGTCAGGTGACTGGGCCCGGCACTATTTTCTTAACAAGAACAAAATGCAGGAAAGATTGTTCAAGGAACATGTAGGTGTATTTTATACTTAATCAGAGTTTATATGTAGTTACTATGTGGTATAAAGCTTTCATCAGCTGTCATAAGAATATTCTGGATAGATATCAGAATGGTAGATCTAAGAATGCTAATGCCATACCTTGCTCTCCACATTATCCAAATTTCCAACATTTTAGGAAATTCAATAAAAAGTGAACAGAAAATTCTATAGTGGATAGGTGTAAAAATAAAAATGTAGTCTTTCTCCTGCTGCCTTTTTTGCTATGCATATATAATCACCAAATGTTGAGATTTTCTTTTTCAGTAAGGCAGCTTCTTTTGATAGGGTTCCTTTTAAAAATAAGTGTTTTGTCATTTTGTTCAAGTCAGACATTCCTGTTCTCCATTAAATACACCAAATAGTTTAGAGGAAGAAATTGCATGGATGTGGTGCTTGGATTCTTTCTTGGGGCAGGTTTGTAAGATGTTTCTTTATCCCCTGAATTCACGTTTTAAACCAGTAGTTCCCAAGTTTTTTTTCTGTATTAACCCCATTTTGAGACACAAATATCATTGAGATACCAGTAGCAACAAAGAGACACACAGTATGTAATAGACCAGTTGGGATCATGACCCAACCATAGTTTTCCTGTTCAATTTTTTCCCCAATTTTGAGACTGGTAGGGCCTGATGCAGCACACTAGCAACTGGATGGAAGGTGATCTTTCTGATGCGTCACTTTGTGCTTGTGCTTTTGATTCCTTTTAGGATCCCCTTCAGTTGCTACTGAAGCTAAATGCTCCAGCACTCACTCAGTTTATACCATACATGCAGCAGGCCCGCTCCTCCGCTGCCCTTCGCAGCCATCTGGCTGGAGTTGTAAAGGCATTCCGCTGCCTATGACTGACATTTTCCATATTCTAATTTATCTTTGCTTCTATAGGCAGGCAAAGGAAGAGAAGCACTCTTTTCAGAATGGCTCTCCACTCTGAAAATGGTGTTCAGGAAGTAATAGCTCATCTGTCTGAATCCTAGATCTTACTTCGTTTGGGGGGAAGTTTGGGATTTCTTGATTTTAAGTCTGTAAGTAAGAAGGTCATTTGAGAATTGCTAGGGATGGTTCCTCCTCCATTCTTTGGAGGTTTTAGTCCTCTTATATGTCTATTTGACTTATGTCTATTTTAAAATATGTCTATAAAATAGACTTATGTCTATTTTATTACTTTGTAAAGTGCCAGGTACACTGCTGGCGCTATATAAATGTTTGTTAATAATAATAATAATATAGCACCAGCAGTGTACCTGGCACTTTACAAAGTAATAAAATAGACACGGTCCCTGCCCCTAGGGCTTACAATCTGAGAGACAGGAGCTGGGGGAGAGACTTAGGAAGGGGAACAGAGGGAGAGACAAGGGGTCTAACATTCATGAAGATGCGAGGTCTCAAGTGCACGTACTTGGCTTGGTTACGATGAGAATGACAGCAGGCAGGTCCATGTTGCAAGGATAAGGGTAAACCGATCGTAGGTATAGGAATAGTGGCTCAGCAGGATAAAGAGTCAGACAGAGCAGAGCGAAAGAGGTGAGTTTTAAGGAGAGATTTGAAGGTATGAAGGGAGGGGGCAAGGCGGATGTGGACAGGGAGGGAGTTCCAGGCATGGGGGGCAGCAAGTGAGAAGGGACGAAGGCGCTTAGGGGAGCAGGGAAGGCGTGGAAGGGTGAGAGAAGGGACAGAGGAGGAGCGAAGTGCACGGGCTGGAGTATGGAGGGCGATAAGTGCAGAGAGGTAGGGGGGAGCGAGGTTGTGAAGAGCTTTATAGGTGAAGACTAGGAGCTTGTGCAGGATTCGTTCAGAAAGGGGAAGCCAGTGAAGCGAAGAGAGGAGGGGCTGCACATGGTCGAAGCGACGGGCGAGGTGGATGACCCTGGCAGCAGAGTTTTGGACGGAGATGAGGGGAGACAGGTGGGACCGGGGAAGGCTAGAAAGAAGGAGGTTACAGTAATCGAGGCGAGAGATGACCAGAGCATGAACAAGAGTTTATTAGGCAACTTGTGGGCGTTTAGGCTATAGGGCACCCCAAAATACCCCAAAAGGACGTTCAACTTGCATCAATCGGTGCATGGCTGAAACTTGTGCCATTTTGTTCAGAAATGTGTCCTGATACATAAAATATACAATCTGACAGAGTTATTGTGGGCCAAACCCAAATCAGACCCTCTCAAAGTGCCCCCACCCCAAATACCGTCCATTTACATCACTGGGTTCATGCCAAAAAAACAATGCTAATTTGTGTGGAAATGGGCCTAATAAAATATTAATTCTGCCAGTAGGTTGTTTTTTTTGGTGGTGGTGGTGGGGCTGTCCTTCCCCCGCCCCCCAATCTGACATGCTTTCCCATTAAGTTCCAGGGAAGTTTACTTATAAGACTTGGCTCCTTGGTGCAGCAAGTCGTTCCCTTCTTTCTCATTTTTCCTCTTCCCTGAACCCTCCCCCTTTTCTTGGGGGGATTTGGGAGGAACCAATTGAGGGCTAGCACCCACTTCCTTCTCTTGCTTGGCCCCCAGTATTCTTCCTCTTCCCTCATAGTACAACTTCCAGCCCTGTTAATTATAGGTAATACTGTATCTACGTATGTATACCACACATGTACTGAGGACCTCTTCTGAACAGGGAACCATTTCTCAGGAGCATTATAAACTTTGGTTGAAATGGCAAAAGACACACAAGGTAAGTGGCTCTCTGTGTTTGCTTGTTTATTTGCTGCAGCGTCTCACTCAATCCTTAAAACAAGTGTCCACCTAAGTTATCATAAGCAGCTGACAAGGGGGTAAGCCTGTGTTTGGACTGCAGGTGGGGACTCTCAGTATGGAATTGTCCTTCAATACAGAATATACCGTGCATGTTAAGAACTAGTAGATCAGCTGGAAGCCTTCTGAAGTAGTACTGACAAAACCAGTTTACCACCTCATTTGCTTAGATATCACTGATATCCAAACCTATTAGAGGGCCAGTGTGGTATAGTGTTTAGATGTTGGATTAGTGCTTGGGAAATCTTGGTTCAACTCCTTGCTAAGCCATAAAGTTCACTGAGTGATCATGGTCCATTCACAATGTCTCAGCCTAACTTACCTCATAGGGTTGTTGAGAGGATAAAAATGGGGACCATGTATGTATGCCACCCTGAGCTCCTTAGAAGAAAGGTGGGATAAAATGTAATAAATAATAAACCAGTAATTTCAGACTCCATCAGAACATACCAAGATATATGCAAACCCGTTTCCGGATTAAACAGCTTTTCCTAGGTTCAATGAAAAATCAGCTAGTGAATGACATGCAAATTTGATCACAGTGGGTTGGTGGTATTTGATTTCTTGTTTGTGTTTTTCTTCAGAAGGAAGTGTATCATTCATCTTGGTATTAGAGAAGATTTAGGGGTGATTATCCCTTTTGCAGATAAAACTTTGGTGCGATGCAAAAGCTTATCCTGAAGGTGCGTTCTCAAATGAAGTCAAAATACAGTGGATTCAGTTTGCCACAGCCTCCGAACACATCAACTGGATACCATAAAGCATGCTATAGTGTTCACAGCATTGTCATCTTCCAGGATAACGTCAGAAACTCACACTTCACAGGAGACCTCAAATCTTGCTGTTGAAGATCTTAAACAATCTGTGTCGTTCAGTCCGCTAACTATCTTCTTACCAGCTTAGATCATCTCTAATTGTGTTGTCTTCACCAGCAGGTGTTTTAAAACGTGTATGCATTTTCTGCTCTAAGGCTACAAAAAAGCATAAGTATGAGAAACAGAAATTAATCCCATTTAACAAATAATTTTGAAAATAATGTGACAGTCTGTGCAAAGTTTCTTAAGGATGAAGCCATGCTCATCAGAATACATGATATTGACTTTGTTGCAAAGGAGGTTCACTACCATAGGATCTGTTGAGTTGAGTATCAGAAGCGGGCTCAAAAGCTTCAGGCCAAGCTCAACCAAAATGAAAGGCAGAAGACAATATGGCATCAGAGCAGAGAGGTACGTTCCTCAGCGTTTGAAGGTATTTGTGCTTTGGTAGATGAGAAAATCCTTCATGACAAAGAAGTTTATTTGCTAAAGGACATTCATAGTCAATACATGTCATTACTTAAAGAAATTGGAGTGCCTGAATATTGAACATGAAGCAGGAACATTTACTCCACGGCACGCAGAGGCAAAACGTTTACAACGTTATGGAACAGCCATACAGAAGACTGTGGAATGTCACCAGAGAACTATTCTATTCAGTAGTTCCATGAGTGCAAAGATGACTGTGAGAGAAACATTCACTGAACAAAAGGACATGAGCATTCATGTAAGGGATGCAGCTTTTGCTCTGCAGAAGGAGATATTAAGCACTAGCAGACACCCTCTCCCTGATACTTTGTCTCTGAAACATATTCTTGAAGGAGAGGCTGATGTTCCGGACTTACTGAAATCATTCTTCACACACCTTATTGCAGGGCCTGATCCAAGAAGAGGAAAGAATGAGGCCACCGAAAGGAAGATCAAATCATTCTCTCATGATGTATTATATGCAGTTACCAATGGAAAAGTTAAGCCTGCAAAGCATCTTCAACTCGGTACGGCCATAAAGAGCATGACTGGAAGTCGAAAGGTCATTGAAGTTCTAAATAGACTGGGTCATTGTGTCAGTTATAATACAATTGAACAACTTGAGACAGAACTGACATTTTCATCAGCAAGTGAACAGCGGGTAGTTCTGGACGGAATGAAATTATCACCTCAGTTAGCCACAGGTGTTGCTTTTGACAACTATGACCAGTTTGTGGAAACACTGAGTGGGAAAAATACATTGTATGATACTGTAGGCATTGTATATCAAGATGCTGGACAAGTTAATGATGTCGATGGTGGATGTGACAGTCAAGTGAATTCATCTAGCTCATATTCACGTAAAAGGAGAAGACGTGCATTTGATGCAAGTGGTCTGGACATAGAGCCATACCTAAAGAAACCAAAGATGTTGACGACATCTATAATTCCCCTGGATGATCAGAGGAGAAGTTCAGTTCCCTCAAATTATGCAAGCATCAAAGCGTGCAATGTGCTGTGGATGGTGTCACTGGCACTTCAGATTAAAGAAACACCCATGTGGGTGGGATGGAATTCAAAAGTAGTCACTGACCATCTTCCCCAGCAGAAGATCTGGTACCTACCTCAGATCAACATCTCTCCAACATCTCTCTCTGCGGTTGCAGTAACAATGAGAACTGCACAACGCATTGCAGCTGAGCGTGGTCAGACCTATATATGGTAACGTATGACCTTGCTATTGCAAAACTGGCCTTAACCATACAAGCAGAGGAAGGCCCACACTTTGACAATCTCTTCATCCTACTTGGAGGATTTCACATCCAAATGGCCTTCTACAAAGGTTTGGGGAAATATGTTGAGGAATCTGGAGGGCCCCATGTACTTATAGAATCTGGAGTACTTGCTGTAGGATCACTGAAAAGATTTATTTCAGGGGTACATTTCAACTGATGTAACCGTCTACAGCAAATCCTGTCAGTTGACATGGAAATCTTGCATTTTGAAGAGTACTTAAAAAGCCAAGAAACTTTACCTGATGTAGTCTTCACAGAGCTGATGGCTTTTCTTGATGCATCAACTTCATGGACAGAAGTGAGTGAATATTCCCCCCAACTGCAGGAGATTCTTGTGGGATATGAAGAGTCTATGCTACATGTAATAACCTGTGCTTTTCAGGAGTGTAAATGGAAAAGTTACTCGAAAGGAAGAGGAGTTACTTGAAAGCAGTCATGAAGAGGCAGACACATGTATGGTTTTCCACTTGGGTCAGATTTGTCCTCCAAGAAATGTTGTGATTCGAACATCAGACACAGATGTGATGGTTATCATTCTTGGAAACATGGAGAAAATCCCTAGAGGCACAAATGTGTAGCTAGAAGTAGGGTTGCAGTCTAAAAACATGCTCCGTTACATTGATATGACAGTTCTTGCAAGCCACTAGGACTTGTCATTGTGCAAAGCCATTCCTGCTTTTCATGCATTTACTGGATGTGATTATACTGCCTCTTTTTCAAGAAAAGCAAAGGTGAGGCCACTTACTGTGCTTGAAGGGAGTGTAAAGCCCCAGAAAGCCTTCGCCTCATTGGGTACAAAACAAGAAGTGGAAGAGAACGTATGTTTGGAGATTGAGAAGTTTGTCTGCAGTATGTACGGTAACAAAACCATATCATCTGTGAATGACCTCAGGCTTGATACCTTCTTAAAAATGTACAAGCCCAAAGGAAATCTCCCCATGACAGCAATCAAAGGGATCAATGGCAGCTCACTTCCTCCATGTGCTTCTGTCATACATCTGAAGGTTCGGCACACCAATCTAATTTGTGGAATTTGGAACGATGCAACTGAGAGCCGTCCGCTAATTTTCCCTCCAGAACAAAATGGCTGGGAACTAGCTGATGGAAAGTATGTACCTCTTTGGATTAAAGGAGAGCAAACCCCTGACTTTTTTTTTTATTTTTTTTATTTCACTTTTAATTGGTATCCCGCTCTTTCTCGCCAAAGGCAACTTGAGGTGGCTCACAACAAAAGTAGAAATACACAAGACAACACTTCACAATAAATAACAAAACAATTCATGTCCAGATATGGACTAAACAAAAATTAAATTCAAATTTTAACAAATCATCCTTCAATGCATCAAGCCTATCCTCACCATCCCGTCCCATATTTCTATTTACCCCATCCCTGCTGCCAGCAGAGAAGGACAAATGTACAACTTGAGGACATTCTTCTTAGAGATGACATTGGAAGGTGCGTAACTACTGCGGAGGAGGATGAGAGTAGTGACATGGAGATGACTCATCCTGGGAGTGTTGATGATGAAAATGCTGTATCTGAAGATGATGTGTAACATGTTCAAGCAAATTGGTTGTGTGTGTTGTCAAGACGCTGTCACAGATAACCTTCTTTTTCGTTCTACATAAAAACCTGAGGGTCCGTTTTGACTGCTCAATAGAATGTATTTAACTTACTAATGTCATACATCATCTGTTCATTACACTGCTAGATCTGTAAGTGACTTTTGAAATGGTTGACCACAAGTAATGAGTAAAAGTTGTTCACTAAATCTGTTTGCTTGACTTAATTGTCTTCATATATTTTGAATAAAACTGACCAAAAGATAATATAAGAGGAAGGGAGCTCTCTCTGTGTGATAGATTAACTGAAGATGTCTAGTGCTGTGTGGGATATTCCCTACACTTGTCTTTCAAATTTGGTCCCCCAAATCATGTCAGATTGTCGACACATAATGTGTCAGGGCATATTGCAATAATCAGTACCATTGGGGTGGGGGACTCTTAGACCATCTGATTTTGGTATCATCCATTTTAAAATCTTGTTAGTCCTTAGGTGACAGAAAATGTTTTGACACACAATGCATAGGTTTCCAATCATATACCTTTATAAAGGTGCACAGAGAGCCTGATTGGGGAAGACCCCTCCTTAAAAGGATGTCAGATTGAGGGGAAGACACCTGCCCCCCCAAAAAAAAACACCGCTGGCAGAATTAATATTTTATTATATTAGGCCCGATTTCCACACAAATTAGCATTGTTTTTTTGGCATGAACCCAGTGATGTAAATGGACGGTATTTGGGGTGGGGGCACTTTGAGAGGGTCTGATTTGGGTTTGGCCCACAATAACTCTGTCAGATTTTATATTTTATGTATCAGGACACATTTCTGAACAAAATGGCACAAGTTTCAACCATGCACCTTATGACGTAAGTTGAAGGTCATTTTGGGTTGCCCTGTAGCCTAAACACCCACAAGTTGCCTGATAAGACTTACATTTCTGGTATATATGTACAAAAGCCCATCTGTGTCAATGGTTGGAAATTCTGTACCTTATGACGAGGTTAACCCGTCACGGGCTCTTACTCTATTTCTACTTCTTGCCCTTGAAAAATAAATTTTCGAACTGAAAAAGGCAGGTGGAGGAAAAACCTGGTGGACTCTTCCCTGGAGGAAGGAAAAACTACTTCATCTTCCATTGGGCACTTTGTTTTTGAAGATGTTCAAACCAGCTGCAACTATTCTAGACCAATATCCTCTCCTATGGGAAGAGTAAAGAGTCTAAAGAGGAGAACTGCTCAGAGTGTGGGGTGGTAGTTTTTCACACAACTTCCTAGCCAAAAATTTGAATAAGCTTGAAAGGAATCAGATTCCTGTTTCATTTTGCCTGAAATGTTTACCAATTTCTACACATCCCTTTTAGATAAAATGACAAATGGAAGATTTCCCAAAGAATTTGGCCCTACTATCATTAAATCCATTACCTAGTCCTTTGTCCCCATCAAGGGTAAACTCTCCCTGAAATACATGAAACTCAGTAAACCGAGTTTAATCCTGAAGAAGCGATACAAGGCCACTCTCGATTGCTCTTAAGGTTTAGGATCCTGTAGACAAAGGCATTTAATCTATCATAAGTTCACTAGGAAGCTGAGAAAGAAATTAAGATTCCTTTTCTCTGTGTGCCTGTGATGGGTTTTGATAACTATCTACATATTTGTCAATCTTGAGTGGTTATGTGTATTAGTGATAACAATATGCAAAAAAACCTTCCACTTATCTAAAGTAATATTGAAGGTAAAATTCTTGTTAGTTTAAAATCTGTAATCCATAAATAGTCAGTGTAAAAGCAAAGAAATGTTGCTAAATTTAAAGTTACCTAATAATAATTATCATTAGGTTTTCAGATATCTTGTAGAAAAGGCTATGTAAATTTTTGCTCATAATACTGCAATACTTTTTTTTCCCCCTTAAATCACAGGTATTTATTTATTTACGGATGTTTGCAACTGACAGTGGATTTGAGATATTGCCATGCAATCGCTATTCCTCAGAGCAAAATGGAGCCAAAATTGTTGCAACTAAAGAGTGGTAAGTGTCACAATAGTACATTGTCAATCCCGTGTTTAGCTGACTGTCTCAGTTGCATGCTAGTATTACAGAAGTAAAACTGCAACCAGTAATTGTGAAAGTTGAATTATAATTAATAAAAGCCAAGAGCGTTCAGCACTATATGTTGTTGAGCTACTGAGGACTTCAGAGAGCAGGATGATAAAATGGTTCTGTATTTGGCATAAATAAAACCAGTGCTGGGATGGATAGGATCAGGAAATGGTCACTCCAAAGAAGTGCTTGTTAAAGGAGACCAGACCTGGTACAACCAGCAGTGAGATGCTTGTTTCTCATTGCTTTAGAATAAGGCAGGAGGAGAATGCTCAGTCAGAGGGATAGAGCAGGAAGGTGGAACTTGAGGGCTGTGCTTCTCCATTTCAGGCTTAAGTTAAGAAGCATGGGGAATCCTTGAAGAGGAGTCGGAACAGGCAGAGAATAAGTAATGTCAAAACTAAGATTTGTTTTAAGATCCTCCAGAGGCAGTTAAGCTGAGTATCTTCAACTCCCTTCCTGGAGGGTGGGTAGGACTTGGGGTTTTCTTGGCGGGGAGTGCTGCAACTTGCTGTTCGACAGGTGTAAGGGTAAAGCCACACAGGACAGGGCCGTCCCAATCCCCCGCCTGCCCCAGGCAGGATGAATGCAGCTCCCACACTTTAACTGGTGTGGCGAGCAGGTCAAACAATCTGACTCTCACCCATCTCTGCTGGGAAACTAGGCAGGCTGCCATCACAAGTGTCCCCCCACCCCACCCTGAGGCAGGCCGAAGAACTGTCTGCACAGGTAAGTACCCAGCTCCACCCGACCTGTCCCCTACTGTGATGTAGATGCACAGGAATGGTGAACTATGCCTGTGGCTATATGGTGCTGCAGACGTTGCCACTGGGCGGGGCTGTACGGGACCGACCTGAAGGGAGGCAGCCTGTTACCCAGCGTTAGCCCAGGTGGGGCAACAGTAGCCCATGACATGTCATTAGCCTTCTGTGGCTGACGTGTCTCATAGCAACCGCCCGCCCTGGGGCAGAAGTGGGCAAACATCTGGCAGCCACCAGCATGATGGTCAGCTGCGTCACGGGCTACTGTGTGTTGCCCAATGTGGGTTAATGTCTTATGTGGACTTACCCAAAGGATGTGCATGTCATTTTCGTTATTGCAATAACGAAAATGACAACCAAGAATAATGATAATGAAAACGACAATCGAGAATACCTATAACAATACCAAAAATGATGATAACTACAATGTTATCATTGTCATTTAGTGCTGTGGCAGTTGGGTTTTGGAGGGAAAATGTGGAGAGCGAAGGAGGGATCAGACATCTTGGAGCCCTAAATACAGTTGAACTCATGAACTGTGCCTGTGTTGGAAGGGGCAAGCAGCTCAGCAGTATCTGATGGATGTATGGCTGGCCAATGAGTAGCACAAGCAAGTCCCAGCAGTCTCATGGCACTCTGTGATTGCTCAATGCCTGCTGCCTCCCACAACCAATCATGGAGGCTTTGGGGGAGGGCACTGCAACCCTTTATAATGGGAGGGCCAGGCCTTTTCTCTCCATTCTGTGAGAGCTCTGCTTGTCAGGTTGCGTTTAAGAGAACTGTGGTGCTTCCACACACAAAATCCTCCCTAGCCCTCATTGTATTACCAGTACCTTTCCTTCCTCATACCCTACATTTTACCTTCTCCCTTTCCCTGCCCTTCTCCCTCCGTACATTATATATAGATAAGTAGTATAGATTAGATATAGATATATATTCTAGACATATAGATTAGATTAGAATAGTTATATAGATGATAGTTTTCCTTTTCCCTTCCCCTTGTCTCCTTTAGATTTAGGTAGATATTAGTTGTGCACGGGAATCCATAACGATACTGATACCAAAAATAAATCTTGGTTTGAAACAGTAACAATAACAATATCGATAACGAAAATGACATTGTCGTTAATGATAACAAAAACATTTTCGAATAACGAAAATGACATGGGGGCCTAGTGCACGCCCCTATAAGGCTCAGCCCAAGAGCATGGATTTTGTAGTACTACGGTTTTATTTAGTGCTCATGAATATGTCTGGCAGTTGGTGTGGTGGTACAGCCTATGTATGGATTCTGCTAGGCATGCAATATTATATGAAAAATGTTAAGTGCCTGTGTAGTACTTTAGGTCAGGTCATAACTTAGATGTATCCTTAAGCAAAAGAATGATAGCATCCCCGTTCGCCAAAGCCCCTAAACACGTGCTTTAAATTAAGCATCTTGGGGTTTTTTGTTTCTGAAAGTGTAAGTTAGGAGTCAAAGGCCCTTTTTACACGGATGCCCCCCCCCCCATGTGTGCGACTGCATGGGCGAGGGGAGGCGTCCGTGTGACCACCGGTGGGATGGGTGGGGGTCCATGCGCACTCCCACGCACCACCGATTCCCCACGCACGGAGGCATTGTGGAAAACGGAGGTGCCTTCATCTGTGGAGATCAGTGGAGATGGGGGGGTGTCCGTTGCTGACCCACATACCCGCCATACACCCACCACCACTTCAACTCATCCCCTACAAACCGCGGTACCTCCGCGCTCCATTTGAAAAGGGCCTAACTTTTTCAAATTTGATCTGAAATTTTTTAAACTAAACAAAATGCAAACAATTAAAATCTAGAATTGCTAACAGACATGGATCTTTAAAAGTTACAAATTTTAAAGCAAAATACGTGTCCTTTTCATTTCTCAATGATCCAGACTTTAGTCTCAAATTTTCTCCTACAGAAACCAACACCTTTAACACTTAAAGTAGTATAAGAAATAAACTCCTGTGAAAGAAAAATATTGCACTGGACAGATGCCTTACTTGGAAAACATTGACTGTATTTTTATTTTTAACACTACATGCAAAGTCTATATAGAGACAAACATCTGCAGCAGATTTTATTCAGAAAAAGCATATTTCCTATCATTCAGAACTGTTATCTGAAGAAAGACTATTCAAATACTTGTTTGACCTTATTGGTAATTATTGGAATACTTGGTTTTCTGCTTCATTAGGAAACGAAATGACAAAATAGAATTACTGGTGGGTTGTATTGCTGAACTATCAGAACTAGAAGAAAACATGCTGCTGAGACATGGTGAGAATGACTTCAGTGTCATGTATTCCACACGGAAAAACTGTGCTCAACTGTGGCTTGGTCCTGCTGCATTCATCAACCATGGTAAGCAGCAAGTATAGGAAGCATAAGCTGGAAGAAGCTACTTTATTCAAGTTTTCCTGTGTTAGATGTGCTTCTCTAAAAATGCTTCTTGACTTCTGTTTGAATTGTCCAAAACTTAATTAGCATAATGCAAAAACAATGTATGATTTTTAAAGACCAGATACTAGTCGAAGTTAGTTGGGGTTTCTGGGCTGTCGATGGGAAATTTTGGGGACTGTGAGAAGAGCCCACATTAAAAAATTTTAAAAAAAAACCCCAAACCTTAATTTCAAATCAAATCAATTTTTATTTGTGGCGTATCCAAAGGACATAACCATGGAATTGAGATCATACAAATTGCAAGAATGCACCATGGCAAATGAACATAATAAAAAATAAATACTACAAAATTACAGGATGTATAAAAACGAATAAACTTAGTAAACATAATAAAGATAATAGATCTATAATATAGGGTAGAATAAAGTAAATACTATCCCTACCTAAGAAATCAAACCAAAAAAGATGGTGACATCGAAAACCTTAATTTAACAAACCCAAATATTGAGCTGGGGTTCTAGTACATGTTAAAATCTGAGCAAAACTTTATTTTAGATACTTATAACTACTGATATTTCAGGTCTTATCAACAGTTAATTGACTTTATCTTTTGGACCTTTTTCAGATTGCAGACCCAACTGTAAGGTAAGCGCTCAACTTTTTTTAAAAAACAAAAAAACTCCAAAATATTCTCAAGCAAATATTTGTTTTCTGTTGAAGCACCATCCTTCACCTTGTTTGTCTTGTTTTAGTTTGTATCAACTGGTCGGGATACAGCATGTGTAAAAGCTCTCCGAGATATTGAGCCTGGAGAAGAAATTTCTTGTTACTATGGGGATGGCTTTTTTGGAGAAAATAATGAATACTGCGAATGTTACACATGTGAAAGGTATGTGCTAACCATGTTGTACAGTCTCCTACTGCAGAGGTTCACAAGCTGTATCAATTGACGATTGATATACCAATTATATGTCTTTGCTATCTGTAGTCACGTGATTATATTTGTCTCCAAATGGGGGTCATATAGGCAAACATTTGGGAGGCACTGCCCTCCAGAAAGCATATGACAAACCTACTTGGGACACGTGTGGTGAATTTGAAAGTCAAGTGCCTTACAGTGATCGAGAATTGTGAATAAACAGTCTAATGACACTATTTGAAATGAACTTCTTATGAAACTACTCTTTAATTGTTAGCATTTCAGTAGCAATTCTTAAACTTTTAAAATTACTTACTGGAAGTCATGTTATTTTAAATACATTGACATCCACAGGACTGGAGTTTAATATTAGGTTAGACTTGCACAGTTTACAGCAGCCAAGACTGCTGGACTTCATTTTTATTTATTTTAGTTTATTTTAGTTCACACTCTCCTGGCTTAACTGTCCCTTCACCATAGGATTTCAAATTATTTCTCTTCTCTCTTCATTCTATCTTCTATCGCAGGGAAATTTGTATGTAACAGTATTATAAACATAGGAAACACGACCCCAGTGACTATTCTGAGAATTGTTTTTAAATACAGCTGAATTCCATTAATCTGGGCATTTCAGAATTCAGGACCCTTGATATTCCCTCAGATAGTGGGGAACAGGGTTTCTGAAATGTTCAGACTTGTAGGCTGTTGTTAAACGACTGCACTATACCATTCCGAACTACTTCTTGCCCGACTTATCAGAATGACGTCATTGTCATCAGTTCAGTTTCTGTGGCTAAGTGACCACTGTTGTGAAGTTCTATTAGAGGATTAAGTTCCCAGATGTCTAAAGGATTAGAACGTTCTACCTGTGCAGATGATAAAAATGACAGTTGTTTAATGTTCTTCATTTAGAACATTTCAATAAAACCTTGGAAAAGGTGTTTTTCAGAAACATTATAAAACCCGGAAGCAGGCTGGAAGCATCACAATTTTTAACGTTCCAACTATCTAGACAATCTCCTTCAGAACAATATAAAAACCCCTAGAAATGTTCTAAATGAATCATTTAAAAGCAGCTGTAGAATTTGCCTGGGCAGGCAGCAGCACCAGTCTGGACTGGGGAGAGGTGCCTGCAGTCCCAGGCGCTACCAACTTACAGGTGTGTTGGATGTTTCCCCCTCACCTCTCGAGGTGTCCAGAACTACGGGTCTTGAGTAGGGGTGGGAAACCGGTACAATCCGGTATCCGATAATGCCGGTATCGGGCGTACCGGCATTATCGGATTCGGCCCCGGTATTCCGGCCCGGTACCGGATTTCAGTGTTCCGGTTTTTTTACATTGCAGCCATTTTTAAATGGCTGCAATGTAAAAAAAATTAAAGCCCCAGCCAAACAGTTTTTTAAAAAAAAAACCCTCCCCGAGTCCAGGCTGCGCGGGTGGAAGGGGGGACACCCCCCACCCACCCTGCCCAGCCTGGCTTTTTGTTGTAAAAGATAGAACAGCAACAGAGTGAGACCCCGAGGCGAGCCCCCCCCCCAGCACCAGCGGCCGCGGCGTCCCCGCAGCCGCAGGTAAGTATGACCCGATCCCTGGGGGGGGTGGGGGTGTTTAACACCCCCACCCCCCCCAGGGATCACCCCTACAGCGCGCTTGCCGCTTACCTTGGGGAGCTCCGGCGGCGGCGGGCGGCCCGGCGGCTTCAGCGCCGGCTGTGGCTGCCGGCTTCAGGACGTTCTAGGCCTTCCGGTGCACTTCCGGGTTTCACCGGAAGGCCTAGAACGTCCTGAAGCCGGCAGCCACAGCCGGCGCTGAAGCCGCCGGGCCGCCCGCCGCCGCCGGAGCTCCCCAAGGTAAGCGGCAAGCGCGCTGTAGGGGTGATCCCTGGGGGGGGTGGGGGTGTTAAACACCCCCACCCCCCCCAGGGATCGGGTCATACTTACCTGCGGCTGCGGGGACGCCGCGGCCGCTGGTGGGGGGGGGGGGCTCGCCTCGGGGTCTCACTCTGTTGCATCTATCTTTTACAACAAAAAGCCAGGCTGGGCAGGGTGGGTGGGGGGTGTCCCCCCTTCCACCCGCGCAGCCTGGGAGGGGGAGGGAATTAATTTTAATTGATTGCATTGGTTTCAATGGGGACACAGCGCCCCATTGAAACCAATGCAATAAATCCGGTACCGGTATACCGGATTCAATCCGGGAATCCGGTTTTTGTGAAACCGGTAACCGGTAAAATCCGGTGTACCGGTACTGGTACCGGGCCCGCCCCTAGTCTTGAGTGTGTGTTGAGTGCTGTCTATTCAAGGTAATGACTTGAAAATTAAATTCTTGCTTAGCCTAATTGAAAGGAATGAGAGATTCAGAGGACACAATAGTCGATAGCTCATTCAAGAAATGTCTTGGCAAAATCATTTTAAACAAAGCAGCTCTCAAAGTCGTCCTACCTTTAACATTCTCTTTAGACTTCCTCTCCCAACACTTGCTGCATTTTCAGAAACATTGCCTGTTCATTACCATCCTATTCAACATACCCTCTAGAGCACCGTTCAATTTTACACACTGGCTCAAATGTGCATTCAAAAGGAATATTATTCCCAGACAGCTGAACAGATTCGCAACTTGCACAGACAGCAAAACTTGTGACTCTTCACGGGCTTCTGTGCATGCATACTACCAGCATGTTTAGCTTAGCTGTGTCTAGCAGAGGATGTTCAATATGATGTCACCAGATGCTTTTGTATATGGGCGTGCTGCCCTAGGCCTGTTTAGATATTCTGGGCTGTATCTTACTTTCCATCCTGCCTCAAGTCCTTTTGGAAAGGAGTGGGATATAGTCAAAATAATAATCTGTTATTGAAACTATTTTCTCTTTCTGCTGTTTCTGCCTTAGCTAGTAAAGAGCAGTTTAGGTTTTTGTTGCCTACAAGGTCTACTCCCAAGGGTAATTATATATCTGGCCACCTCCATCCTTGATTTCTTACTGAATGGGCCTCTAGAAAGGCATAGTGTTTTGGGACCATGCCTGACTGTGACACCCACATGAAAGTCCTTAACTGTTTGGGACTAGACGCCCAATAGTCAGGCTTCCTTATTGTGAATACCATTAATCCATAGCTCTCAAACTTGATGCCATCTTGAGCATTGTTGGAGTCCAGCCTGCTTCTGGATCCAAGATGGCTTTAAAAAGTGTAGACTTGGCTCCCCCTGTCTATCACAAGCACATCCAAAAACTCTAGGCCTCCAACTCCTGTGAGGAGCATATAGTATATGTGGTGGTACTGAATCCATGACTGTTCAAAACAGGGCAAAGTTGGTTGTGATGAATGCCAGATTTATGCCCCCCCCAACAATCTCTGTTAACTAAGATTTGGATGGTCAGGTACTAAATTCCGTTGATTACTGAGTTGTGCAAAGAGAGAGTAGGGTGAAATTTTTGTTCTCCTGAAGTCAATAAATGGGAAACTGTAAAACGCCTGATCTCAATAAGCCATAATGTTTCCCTCATGTTTTTGTAGTTTAAGCTTTAGAAGCCATTGTTTGGTGTCACTATGCAGGGCTGCAGCAGAAGAGCTCTGAAATTAAAGAAGGTTTTGGGGGAAACCCTAAACTGTGTTTAATCTCAGCTGCCATTGTTATGAATATATCTAGCCCACCAGTTTGTGGTGGATTTTTCTATCCAGGAAGAAATGAGAGGAGGCCAACAAGAGGAACGTTCCAAAATTTATTATTCCAAGTACGCAGCTATGGGACTGCCTAGCGTTCAACGCTGGCAGACCTTGAGCTGCCCCCCCCAACCCCCTTTTATACAAGTTACAGACAAAGGATTCAGTCTTAGCCAATCAACACTTAATACGTTATTATTTGCCACACAAGGAATTGCTAGCTTGGTTTGTCGCTTCTGCGCAGTACACTGAGTTACATAATTCTCTTATCTTTGGGGGGGGTTTATACACGAGTTACTTGTCCCTTGCTGGTTGGCTCCTGGAGACTCTGCAGTTGCTGATCACGCTCCGGGGCCATGAGGTTAGAGAGAGCAACAGGGAAAGGCGCTAAATCACAGAAAGAACAACAGGGAAAGAACTAAATCCACCTCATTTCCCCCCTTTTGAGGCTGCTGAACTTTCAGTAGCCTCAATCCCTGGGTTACAACGGATACACTCATCAATGAGTTTGCGTACTTTGATTTTTTCCTTAAGGGCGGAAGTATCCTTTGTACATTTGCTAATGAGACAAAACAAGAGCTTGAATACAATATACATGAATACAAACAGCAGGAGGAAAGACATAACCCCGTAGAGTATGCGCCTGATGAAAACCGGAATATTGGGAAAGAGGCCCTCAAGCCAAGAGAAAAGGCCCCCGTCAGTTTCCCACCCATCAGAGGGAACTAGGGTTAAATTGGAGTGTAAGTCCTTAACTGCTTGTCGGATTTGGCCAATAGCAAGGTGCACGTTGTAAGCATTATCAGGGATATAAGTAGTTAGATAAGAGTTCTGGTGAAAGGCTACCATTGTGTTAAGGGAGTGCAGGAGGATCAGCATGCCAGCAGTGAGATGCATGGATCCAGGCAATTTTACCTTCTACCTTAACAGCCGTGTGTGGTGTTAACAAAACCAAATGTGGGCCTGTCCAACGGGGAGCAAGGCAGTTTTTCCGCCTGAATTCCTTGATTAAGACCCAGTCTTCCTGGTTTAAAGGGATGGCAAGGCTCGGTAGCAGATGGCGTATGGGCAGCACATGCCCTAGTATGGGAGTTCTGTAAAACTCTGGACAAAGAAAGAACATAATCAGCAATACTGTCAGACAATTCAGTGAGTCCCTCCTTCTGAGCGGCTCTAGGCTCCACCCCCACCCTCATTGGCCGTCTCATGACCAGTTCAAAAGGGGACAGACCATGTTTTCTGTTGGGGTTTGAACAGGTAGCCATGAGTAGGAGAGGCAGCGCCTCAGGCCAGGACAAGCCAGTGTCATGGACAACCTTTGACAATCTGGTTTTTAGGTCAGAGTTCTTGCGTTCCACCTGGCCACTACTTTGTGGATAGTATAGTGTGTGGAAATAGAGACTAATACCCAAAGTTTTTACACAGAGTTTTAGTGAGCTGGGCGGTGAAATGAGAGCCCATGTCACAGTCAGTGGAGAGGGGAATCCCAAATCTTGGGATGAAGTCTTTCAAATGATGTTTGGCAACCGTGGTTGCATCAGTCCTTCGGCAGGGAAAGGCCTCAGCCCAGCCAGAGTATAGGCAGATAACCACCAGCATGTGCTTGTAGCCTTGTGCTGGAAGCAAATCAGCAAAGTCAATCTGTAAGTGAAGAAAGGACCCTCAGCCCACGGTCGTGAGGAGGTGCAGACTGGGGTGGCCTTAGCAATGTTGAACAGCTGACAAGTGGGACAGGAGCGAACGAGTTAGCGCAAACCAGTGGGTGGAGATCTGCGAGGTGATCCCCCCCTTTTTTTCGTGTGCGAGTGCAGATGAGCCACGTGAACAAGATGTTGTAGGAGAGCCCAAGGTGCCACTGGACGGCCATCAGGGTGACGAAGGATGCCATCAGCGTCGGGAATGCAGCCAGCCTTGGTCCAAACGAGACGTTTACCTACAGCAGCGGAGTCTTGGAGGGAGCAAAGTTTGGAATCATCGGGAGCAGATGAGAGTGGCTCTGAAAAAGATACTGCCATGATGAGATTCGCAGGAGGGCCACACCTGGCTGCTTGTTGGGCAGCATTTTCAGCCAGGTGTTTTCCCTGGGCCTCAGGAGTGGAGACACCCGTATGGGCCCGAACATGAACGACAGCCAAGGCAGATGGAAGGAGGAGGGCATCCAGCAATTCAGCAATGAAAGGAGAGTGGGAAATAGGGCTACCTGAAGAGGTAAGGAAGCCATGTTTCCGCCAAATAGCATCAAAGGAGTGGCAAACACAAAACGCATAGCGAGAATCAGTGTAGATATTTTCAGAGCAGTCTGCGGCCAAAGTGCAGACTCGGGTAAGGGCAACAAGCTCAACAGGCTGGGCACTGTTTAAGGAAGGCAGAGAGTATGCTTCAAGGACCTGAAACTGTGTACAAACAGCATAAGCAACAGAGAGTTTTAAATCAGGCAGGCGAACACAAGAGCCATCCACAAAGAGGGTGATAGAGGGGGAGGGAAGGGGAGAGTCGGAAAGGTCGGGGCTGGGGAGGTAGGTCTGGGTGATTAGAGAAAAACAATCATGAGGCAGGGAATCAGGGTCACCCTCAGAGGGAGTGAGGAGCAAGGAGGCAGGGTTCAAAGGGAGTACCTGAAGGAGAGTAAGGTGCTCAGCAGAAAGAAGAACAAGTTCATAGCATAGCGAGTGAGGCGGGCATGGGAGAGAAACTGCGTTTTTCCCTGGTTAAGTAAGGAGTAAACAGCATGCGGCACCGCAACAGTGAGGGGGTGTCCCAAAACGAGCGAGGCCAATTTGGTAACAAGGTCGGAGGCCGCGGCCACAGCTCGGAGGCAGGAGGGGAAGCCATGGGCAACCGGGTCTAGTTGGGAGGAAAAGTAGGCCATGGGTCAATGGGTGGCCAAATAGGGCTGGGTCAGGACACCAAGAGCAAACCCATCTTGTTCATGACAAAACAGGGTGAAAGGTTTTCGATAGTCAGGGCGGGCTAGGGCCGGAGGAGAGAGGGCCATTTTGAGGGCATGGAACGCTTCCACCGCAGGGGGTGGAAGGGGAAATGAGTCAACAGCAATAACATCATACAAAGGCTGGGCGAGCTGGGCATACCCAAGTATCCACTGCCTACAATAGTTGGCAGCCCCCCAAAATTTTCGCAAGTGGTAGGCAAGGGCAGTTCTGAGAGGGCAAGGAGGCGGTCCGTAATTAGGGACTGGGAGTCAGGGGTAATAACATGACCCAAGTATACCACTGACTGTTGGCAAAATTGCAATTTGGACCGGGACAGTTTATGGCCCTTTGAAGCCAAGTGAGAAAGGAGGGACAGGGATCCCCGAGTGCAAAGGGCCTGTGTGGGGGCGGCACATCTTCAACCCTTACATTGACTCCGTTGCCAAATCCTGCCACGTCTCCCTTCACACCTTTGTTAAGATCTACCCTTTTCTGTCTTTGTCTCCTCTGCCGAAACTCTCATTCATGCCCTATTCATCTCACGCCTTGACTATTGTAACCTCCTCCTTGCTGATCTTCCCCGCTCTCACCTTTCTTCCCTCATCTCTGTTCAAAACTCTGCAGCCAGGATCATCCATTTAGCCCGTCAAGGGGAACAAGTGCAAAATTGATTCGTCACCTAGAAAATTAAGACTGGGTTGATGTCTAGAGGGAGATGACTCTAACAGGCAGTTAAAGACAGTCTAGGAGTCATAATTTGGTCTGAACATTTGCCTGTATATGTTGAACTGACCCACTCAGAGTAGAAGAGTTAGAAAAATCTTTTCAAAAATATAGGAGAAAATTATAAGGAAGGAATCAGTAAGACAGTTCTCTGGGATGCAGGGAAAGCAGTAATACAAGGAGACAGATCACATCTGGAATAAAGGAAGTAATCTGAGAACTGAGTTGGAATACAATCATAAGCACACGGGATGTAATCAAGTTTATAAGAAAATAATTATGATAAAAGGGAAAAGAAACTTGCTACAAACAAGTAAGCAGGGACGGATTGGCCATTTAACCCACGGGGAGGATTCCCGGTGGGCCAGGCCAACTGGGAGGGCCGGTCCCACGGTCTGGTTTTGTTGTGTTTTTTTTAAAAAAAAATTATTTGGTCCCGACTCCCATTGGGATGGGTTGAGGGGGGGAGAGAGACGCACACACTCAGGCCGGCCCCTTCCAGCCGACAGTGGCCTGGAACGAGCCGGACTGAGTCCCCGTTCCCCCCCCGCCCCCGGCGGGCCCTTTTGCTCTCCCTTTCCCGCTGTGCGCTCTCCCTGCAACTTCCAGGAGATTCTCCCAGAAGTTGCAGGGAGAGCACACAGCATGCAGCGCTAGGCTGCCGGACTTACCTGGCTGTGTTGTGTGCAGCTGAGGCCGGGCGCAGAGAGGAGCCTAGGGAGGAGCGGCGCCAGCGGGGACTGCAGCAGGTAAGGCTGGGTGGTGGTGTGTGGTGTGGGTGCGGGCGCATGCTGGCGTCGGGCTGGGGGGACTTGGAGGGCCTAAGCCACGCTGGGGGGGCTTGGGGGCAGAGCTGGGTGGGCTTGGGGGGCCGG
>QEPC01013222.1:1888410-1913163 GCA_003113815.1 Sphenodon punctatus
ACTTTGCTAAGCTAATCCTGAGTGGTAGGAATGTTGTGTGAGAAGGCAGCTGTGCGTTAGCAGAAAGGGTGCATTCCTTCAAGGCTGTCCCTTAATTGTGTTCCAGTGCAGCATTATTACTACAGGTTCAAGGAATAACACCTTAATATTCAATAATGTAGATATTGGAAGTCTGGTATCAATTCTCCCCTTAGTCTTCAGTTTGCTAAGCTAAACACAGGGCCTGTGGAATACTAGTGCAGCTGGTGTAGGAATGAAGAAGCCTTACTGTAGGATGCATAGCAAGGGACAGAGTGGTTTTTCGGTTGGGGGCCACTGAGCACTGAAACTGAGTGATTTGAGGAGCCAGAGCACTGAAATGAGGGCCAGTACCCCCCCAGTGGCAGTCTCCCCCCTGCCAGCCCCTCATAACCTCCCACTCACCCCTGCCAGGCTGCTGAGGATCTGAGTCCGGAGACTCAGCTCTGATAGGCCCCAAATCTGGTGCACTTTGCCCCCCCAAGCCACGCCCCCTTGGCCCATTTCCGGCGTGCCGGCGGCTTTGCTGCCGGCACAGGGCCACTAAGACTATATTCTCCCGGGCCACTTTGATTTCCCAATCCGCCCCTGCAAGTAAGGCAGAGTAAACATAGGTATATAAAACAAAAATACTATGAAAAAGGTGGCACAGCAGACAGGCTTTTAGCCAGAAAATTAAAAAAGAAACAAGAAAAATCAGCTAAGTAACTGGTATCAAACAGATCTCTGAAACATTTGCCAACTTCTTCCACATTTTATACTCTTCAGAACATCCTTGAGCTAATAAACAGATACCTAAAGTGTAAAATTACCTCACCTCTCAGAAGAAGATTTGACATTTCTTGACAGGCAAATCACAACCGAAGAAGTTAATGATGTAATAAAAATGTTTAAAACAAACAAAGCTCCTGGCCCTGATGAGTTTTCAGGGGAATAATATAAAGCTCTAAACCAAGTGGTAGTCCCAGTTTTAACTGGATTGTTTAATAGTATAATGCAGGATAATGACAGTCCAGATGCTTGGAAGGAAGCAACGATTGTGGTAATTCCTCTTGCGCTGCACTGTGTCTTTAGATGTGGAGAAAGCATTTGATCATTTGGAATGGGAATACCTTGGACAGGTCTTGGCTTTGGGAAGCAATTCTGTAGAGGCATATTTGCTCTATATAATAATCCTCAGACTTCTGCTTTCATTAATGCCTATCATTCTCCCTTGTTTGACTTGTCCAGGGGCACGAGACAAGACTGCCCATTGTCCCCAATGCTTTTTGCCTTTGCAATAGAGCCATTTGCAATAAAGACTAGGGCTAGTTCCTCGATAAAAGGCATCAATCAGAACACCTTCTAGGGCAGAGCACAAAGTAGCTTTGTGTGCTGATGTCTTGATATATTTTCAGGAACCAAGGACCTCATTAAAAAATATAGAACTACTAACCTCAGAATTAGGCAAGTATTAGGCTTCAAAGTAAATTACAATAAATCTGAAATTCTAGTAATTAATATCCCTGAAAAGATCAGGAGTACTTGCTGTATAAATTTAAATTTATACAGCTGTATACATTTAAATGTGCAAAGGAATCTATAAAATACTTAGGTATATACGTAACAGAGAAAAACGTAGGCCTTGTCAGTGCAAACGACCCACCAATATGAAATAAACAATTGAAAAACATGGAAGAATGGTACAAATTGGTTAGGCAGGGTAACCTCAGTTAAGATGAGCATCCTCCCAAAGTTACTGTTTCTGTTCCAGTTCATCCGTATTGGTATCTCACACAAGACACTAGAAATGTGGCAAAAGTTCATATGGGGAAACACAAAAACAAGAGTGAGTTCTCAAGTTGTATATAAACCTATTCAATGGGGTGGGCTAGCCCTTCCTAATAATAATTTGGCATATTATTACTATGCATCACAATTAAAGGATATTATTAATTGGGTCAACAGTAGCACTTCCAAGCACTGGGTAAAACGCCGAACAAGATTGGAACCCAAATACATCTATTCAGAGCAACAGCTGGATCAAAAAGAAATTCAGACCGCCAGAAATAAATACGCACCCATTCATTCAGACTACTTTTATTACATTGGACAAGCACTCAGATTTTCTCTCACCAAGGCCCTCCCCTCTAGCTGCTTTCATCAACAATCAAGAATTTATTACAAGAGACTATCAACACGACATCTCATTATGGACTAGAGCAGGGATCACATAGTTTCGGCACTTGTTCCTCAGCCCCAAGTTAAAAACGTACCAAGAAATGTGCAAAAATGTAAATGAAGTAAAGCTTCCATACCTTCAGTACTTACAAGTCAGACACTTTATAGAGAGATCTAAATACAAGGCAGCCTGTCTAGACCCCTAACAACATTCAAGGAACTGATCCAGTTGCAAACCGAAACAAAAGACTTAACCTCCCAAGATATTATACACTTCTGATTTTAAAAGATGCTGACAAAAAACAACCCAAATGAAAAGTTGTGAGAGGGACTTGGAAAGAGAAATTGACGTAGATGAATGGGTCTCAATATGGGAAAGAGGATAAAGTTCATCAATTTGTGTAGCCCACAAAGAAAACTTTTACAAGATACTATACAGATGATATCTGACCCCAGACAAAATTAAACACATTTATGCAACAAGGGAGGCACTCTGTTGGAGGGGCTGTGGTGAAAGATGAACATGTCTACACATGTGGTGGCAGTGTCCAGAAATTAGTCTGTTTTGGGGGGTAAATTATCAAAGACATTCAGTGTATCACAGGTTGTCAAATCTCCAAAGACCTCCTGACATGTCTACTCACTGCTCCGACGAAGGGCCTGCAGTTTAAATGCAATGAAAAATAATTTTCTTTTTACTAGCCAGACAGTGTTGCAGGTCATTAGAAAAGGGCAAATCCTCCTTCTCTTGAGCTGTGGTATAGTAAAATGTGGAACATTTTGGTCATGGGAAAACTGTCCCATCAAGTGCGTACCCAAGAAAAATGTCAAAAAGAAGACACACATCTGGAGATTTGGGATCCATTTCTATCCTATTCAGAGGGAAAAGACTCCCCAGCCAATAAGCCAGAATTTCTGGCCAGGTTTTTTGAATACTGGAAAGAAACATGAATAAATGTAACACTGATAATTTATATGATGGTCAACACAAGGAATTGGGGGTGGGATTATAAGCTATGTATCCTGAGAAAGCATTGTGCAAAGTATAATATATACAATCTTTGTTGATATATTTCTGTTATGTGCCTTAATAAAAGTTTCAAAGAGGGGAAAAATCAGTTTTGGATTCTTAAGCATGCTGAAGATGCTGTTGGGAAGCCTCCATTGACCTTTCTGATCTCTCTGTGCTTGCCTAACACTATACAATTGTACATATTTGTGCACAAACAGAAAGTGGGTCTGCATACGAAAATATATTTTTGTTTTTCGTTTTTGGATGTTTTAAAAAACTGTAGGATATCCTGAATACCTGTAGTCTCTGAAACTTCATTTCTTTTCAATTTTGCAATGCAACCTATTATAATTTTCTTCTTGTTTTTTCTTGAAATGGTAAGTAACTATTATTGAGTAGTTAAATGCTTGAAGAAATTTGTAGAAAGCTCATCTGTGATTTCACCTCTTATTTTATCTTTTTATTTATTTATTTACTTTTTTACTCCATCCTTCTCCAAAGACTCAGGGCATCTTACATTACAAAAAATATAAAATCCAGTCAAATACATTTATTAACCCCTTAAAACCCACATCATACCAACCAACCACCCCACCCTTTATCTGCACCTACCACCCCCCAATCCTCCTCCCTAAACCCTTCTACCCAAGCCCACCCAACCTTATTCCTGCCCACCAAATGCCTGGCCAAATAAAAAGTTCTTAAATCTCCTCCAGATGATTAACAGGTTCGGGCTTAGGCAGCTCTCCAAAGGGAGGGAGCTTCATAATTGTGGGGCAGCAACTGAGATCCCTGGCCAAAGAGAAGCCGTCCAATCACTAAAACATTTGATTATGAGGTGGGGGAAATTATCTCATCATGTTCATAAGACTAGTTTGGTATGGAAAGAGAGATTAATCTCATTTAAAAAAGAAAGATATTTAACAATTGCTGGCAGATGCTATTTTGAATAGTGTGCTTAGTTTCCCTTTTACACAAGCTTGGTGCCTGTTTCAGTGAAAAAATCACTTTCTCTAAGAGGATGGAAAGTAATTACAAAAGACAAGCATTCTCTGGCTAGCTAAAGGGTATTTTCCCTTAATGGTTAATCAGGAGGTAAAATATGCATATAGTTCCTCTAAAATAGTAATAAAAGGGTAGGTCATAAAACTTCAAAAACTGGAGATAGTTGCATCAACTTAATTTATCTCAAAATACCTTATTATAATAACCTGGGATGATATGTACACCATCAGACAGCATTTTATTATTATTTATACTCAGTTGTTAATATGTATTATTCTCTTTTTATAGACGTGGAACTGGTGCTTTTAAATCAAGAGTGGGACTGCCTGCACCTACTCCTGTGATCAATAGCAAATATGGACTGAGAGAAACAGATAAACGTTTAAACAGGATTAAAAAGTTGGGAGACAGCAGCAAAAACTCAGACAGCCAGTCTGTCAGCTCTAACACTGATGCAGATACCACTCAGGAAAAAGCTAATGCAAGTAAGCAAGGGGAAAGATTTTAAGATTTTTTTTCCATAATATGAGAAAATTCTCATATTATTGTGCTTGCTGTCTTACTGAGACAGTCTGTTCTTTTCACGATAAAGATTTTTATTCGGCAGCGTGGAGAAGAATTATACTCCGTCATCAATCATTACTCATTGATTTTTCTTAAAGCTTTCAGTAAAAGCTTGTAAGCTCTTTGGGGCCTGGGATCGTACTTCTATTACGTTGGTGTAATCTAGTGCCTATTGGAGTGGAACTCTGGTCCATGTCTGAGGCTTTCAGACTCCAATGTTTATATATAAATTATTAAAATAACAATGAAGTAAAATAAATAATCATATATTAAATTTTAAGTGTCTTCTGACATATATCACAAGATATCTGTGTTGGTAGTGTATATACATTTTACTCAGTTTCAAAATACCATGTGTAGGTTTGATAATACAAGAGCGATGACACAAAGAAACGCTATTGGGCAAAGGAATCAACTATATAGGAGAAAAGGTGTTCCAGTTACTAAGTTACATGGGCAAGTGATCAGTATTTTTAGAGAGAGTTTCCATATCTTTAAAATCCACCAGTCCTTTTCCAGTATTGGGCGACTGTACTTCTTGCTGCAGTCATACTGATGAATAAAGTTTTACTGTTTGAGGTAAATGGAGACCCCTGGTATCTCAAATCAGTAGAGTTTTTAGTTGGTGTCTTTCTAATAAGTTCTTGTTTGGGCAACAGTGACCTACTTTACATTCACCCTTTTAAAATTGTTAAAGACGCATCAGTCAATAAATTGTTTGACTTGACTGAAAGACAGACATCAAGCTGATTCAAGCATTTGGGTTCTTGCTGGCTCCCACTTAGTACAATCATTCCCTTTAATTGCTACAATATGGAAGGCAAAACCTACAGAGTAGCCAGGAAATGTGGTTAGGGTAAACAAGCACTCTAACTTGCCCTGTGTGAACGCAGCATTTGAGACCAAGCTTTTCTTGAGCAGATGGATGCCTCTCAACTATGTACGTGAAAAGGGTACAGATAAATACGACACTTTGGTGGGAATAATGAGACAAAACCATTTAAAAATGAAAGAATAGTGATTTGATCCTCTCTTAAATAAATAAATGGGAGAAGCCTGGAGCACAGTAAAACCTTTTAGAGGAGCAAGAGTTCAGGCAAAAAGATGGCTTTTTGGAAATAATGTATAGCAAAATACTTGTATTCAGTTTATCTTAACTACTGGTCTGATGTCTGAATGAGCAGTCTGTCTTCATTGCCTGCAATGAATAGATCTAAGCTTCTGTATACATTTTCTTCCAACATTATCCTATTTACTTAGGTTTGTTGGGTTTGTTTTTTATGTATTTCTTTAAAATATAAAAATATTTGCTGTTTGGTTAAAAGTTACACAGTACTTTGAGAGAGACTATGTTAGATGAAGAAAAAATCCTTTAATTTTTTAATTTTATTTTACAGCTAACCGAAAATCTTCAATTGATGTAAAAAAGAACAAGAGTAGAGCATTAACAAGACAGTCTATGTCAAGAATTCCAGCTTCATCAAATTCTACCTCATCTAAACTAACTCATATAAATAATTCCAGGGTACCAAAGAGACTGAAAAAGCCTGCAAAGCCTTTACTTTCAAGGATAAAGTTACGAAATCAGTGCAAACGGCCAGAACAAAAGACTGCCTCTAGAAAGCTCGAAATGGGAACCTTAGTTCTCAAAGAGCCTAAAGTAGTCCTGTATAAAAACTTGCCCATTAAAAAGGATAAAGAAACTGAGGGACCAGTGAAAGTAGCAGTCTCTAGTAGATGCTTAACAAGACATGCAGCTCGAGAACATAAACTGAATTCTGTGAAAGGTGCTCATGAGCATGGTGAAATATTGCCATGCAATTACATAACTAGGAGGTCAATGAGAACAAGGCTGAATTTGAAGGAGACCTCTGATATAAAGCATGAACCAAATATGTTGGATAGCTATAAAAACAACCTGACTGGAACTCAATCAGAGAGAGAGCAGGAGTCTCTTGTGATACAGGATAGTGAACTGACTTGTGAAACGTCACATAAAGGGGAGAGTAGATGCCAGAAGAATGACGTGGACTTGTCCAAAAAGAAATCTCGACAAGGAAAACCTGTAAAGCCATCTGCAAAAATAGAAGAAATTGATACCATGCATAACATGCCCATCAGCGATGAAGTACCCGATTTGATCAGTTCACATTCTGAACCTGGAGAGAGGAGTAATATAGGAGATACACCAATTGGATATAAAGACTATATTCCTGCATCTGGTGGCTGCTCCATTGTCACATCTGACAATTTCAAAGCGAAGGACAGCTTTAGAACTGCAAAAATTAAAAAGAAAAGACGTATCACAAGGTATGATGCACAATTAATTCTTGAAAATAGCTCTGGGATTCCCAAACTGACTCTACGTAGGCGTCACGATAGCAGCAGCAAGACAAATGACCAAGAAAATGATGGAATGAATTCTTCGAAAATAAGCATCAAATTAAGTAAAGACCATGAAAAAGATAATAACTTATATGTAGCAAAGCTAAATAATGGATTTAACTCAGGATCAGGCAGTAGTTCTACAAAATTAAAGATACAACTAAAACGGGAAGAAGAAAACCGAGGGACATACTCTGAGGACCTTCACGAGAATGGGAAGTGTTGTAGTGATACTCTTTCTCTCCTGGAGTCGAGAATGGACGTGGATGACTATGGTCAGTATGAGGAGGAAACTGCAGATGAGTCTTCGTCCTCCTCAGAAGATGATGATGATGATGATGATGATGACGATGACGAAGAAGAAGAGGATGACTATGATGATGAATTTGAAGATGATTTTATTCCTCTTCCTCCAGCTAAGCGATTAAGGCTCATAGTTGGCAAGGATTCAATAGACATTGACATTTCTTCCAGAAGGAGAGAAGATCAGTCGTTAAGGCTCAATGCATAAGCTTCTAGGTCTTAAATTGACCAGGATGTCCATTTTTAAGCAAACAAAAAAAATTCCAGTCAATTATTCCTCAGCTGAAGAACGTTCTAAAAATTTTAGTCGCAGCACTTCTTTCTTTGTTTCACTTATCAACATAATATTGTAGAAAGTGTACAGCATACTGACTCTTCTTAAGTCTGATTTGTGCAGATTTTTATTGTACTTTTTAAAAGCCTTCTTATGTGCAATTCTAAGTTAGAGTAAGAGGTAATGCTCTGTTGTAAAATAAAGGCTCAAGCAAAATTATAAAGTGACATCAAAAACTTTCCATGCAGGACAATGAGAACACAATAATGTGGCTACACAATTATTTTTAACCTGTAAGAGCCTTAGCTTGCTCTTACAATATCTGATGAAACAATAAAAATGAGAAAAAAAAAATCATAGTAGCAGCATATTAAGGTTTTTCTAGTATATGTTAATATCACCAGCAATGATCTACAGCTTTTCGATTTATTTGCTAGATGTTTTTCCCCCTTGAAGTTTGTCAGTTTTAACACTGTATGCTGTCCCAGACGTACTGTTTGTGGCCTTTGTTATAGTAGCAAACCGTTGGTTGGAAGTCAAATTGATTTCTTTAAAACAAAAAAAAAGTAAAAATAAGGTGTTGAGTTTGCTGACTTTCTAGTACATTATATGTACAGGGGTAGCAGTATGCAGAATAAAAGTTTGGATATGGTGTATTTATTGCTTGTTATGTAAATTAAACACCTTGTATTTAACACTTTTCAATACTTTTAGATAAAATTGTTCTTTGCAAGAATGATTGGTGCTTATTTTTTCAAGAACTTGCTGTGAAACAATGTGATTACAACAGGCAACATTTATCCAATGAATTGCAGCTATCCTAAATTGGTTCTTCATAGTTTTTCTGTTGCACTTGTAAAATGCTACAAGGAATTTTTTAAAAAATCTATTCACTTTAACTTATGATAGTTTTATGAAATTAAAAAAAAAACAACCCTAAAAGTCACAGCTTTTGTTCTGTGGTAACCCTATAAAAATGTTTGTCTTTTGAGATCCAGTGTAATGGACTGAAACAATGTATATGTTGTAAATATTTGTGTGTTGTGAGAAATTTTGTCATAAGAAATTGAGATAACTTACCAGAAGGGTTTTTAAGTTTAGAAATACATTCATGCCAATAAAATAGGAAATTATAAACCTAGTTTTAAACTCTGCATCAGTGGGAGTTCTTTTCTTTTTTCTTAGCTTATATTTTGAGATTTCAAAATTTGATGGATACACTAATTTTGTAAGAGCTTCAGATTTTTTTAAATAGGCAATTTGAAGGAGAAATAGCCCATACTGATAGAATAGGATGGAGGAAGTGAACTTCATGTATGTTAAGATAAACTACTTAATAATCATCTCTTGAAACTTCCTCCTCCTGAGTTAAGTTGCAGATATTTGTGTATACTGTAAAACTTCTTTTACAGAACAGCATATGAACATTGGAAAGGAATTGATTGTAGGTAAATTGCTTCTGGAGATAAATGGGTGCATAAATTCAGTGAATAAGTTTAATCCAGGTTGCAAATACAGAAGCTTCACAGTATGATTCTGTTAAGTACAATTGACAGTGTTGGCCCAGAAGAGCCACATCTGTAATTGCAGGGTGGTTATAGATCTCAGATTAGGACCATTAGTAGAGCTGGATGGGTAAGTTTGCAAAGCACATGCTCAGTCTGTATCTGGTTTTAGTCTGACTTTCACGAAGACTAAATATTTTTCACATTAACATTTAAGAACAGGTTGGTGTAGTTTGCAAATTGATTTTCCTCTCTCCTTGCTTTTGTCCCTTCCCCACAAACATTTTCTCTCCTCCTTGCCATAGCTTAGAACCTGTACTTTCCATTAAGGGGATAGCTAAACAGTCTATGTGTTAGTGGAATAGATAAGATAATCACAGTATTAGCATGCCAAGATGATTTCCCATATATGCCTCTTCTCTCTAAGTCATAGAGTTCTTGGCCCTTTAGATTTTGTGTAGAAACCCCTATGGTAAGTATGATGCCATTTCTCCAGTTACTGGGTCACCTATGGCAAGCTGTCTTGCATTCAATTCTTGGCATGAGATCTTTATAAGAATGGTATAATTGGGCTATTGTAAATAGAGGAGGATTGCAAAAGTTGCCAGTTGAGTTTCCATAGTGTTCAACTATTTTCAAATTGTTATAAATCATATTCAGCCAACAATTACTATAATTGAGTTACATATCTCTACTATTGAGGAGGCTTTGGATTTCTTTCAGCTTTGTCAGTAAAGCTCTTGTAAGTTGTTATCTCGTATCCTTGGTCTGACCAATATAGTATATAAAATGGAATCTTGATGGGGGGAAAAAACAAACTGCAAAATGTATTAGAAAAGAGAATCTTTGTACACAAGTGATCAGTCTTTATTTGTGCCAAAATTACTGAATGAAATAAATGGGACCAAAGGGGAAAATGTGAAGTTATAATTACACTAATTAAAAGATACTGAGCTGTCTCAGGTGCTTGCTTGCTTCATGATGTTGGTCATCTTTGTCTAAATTCCTTTTTGGTTTTAGGCTCTTCTTTATATTGAGTTCCAGATCACTGAAGTTGACTTGTAACCAGTTTTATATGTTGAACCCCTGGACCATTTACACTTCGGAGGGGGCGGGGGGCAGGGTCTGCTGGCAGTTCAACAGGGATAGTAGAAGCATCTAGTGCCCATTCCAGCACTTCCCTGCTGTGGTTCTGGACATGCACAGGGGTGAGGCTGTACAAGGAGTCAGGGTGCACCAGCCATCTGAGCTCTTCCCAACAATGCTAGTAAGCAAACCAAGAACCTTACTTGGGTTATTTGATGGAATTTCTGGAATTACTGTCCCCTGAGCCTTAATGATTCCAAATTTGTTTAGCTTTTTATATACTACTTGGTTCATTTTTAGTCATCTTTGGTGCTGATCCTCAAAGCGCTGAACCTCAGGATTGTGTTTTCTATTTCAAATGAAGTGCACTCCTGCTAAACAGAGCTCTTGGAATCTAAGCCTTTATAGTGCATGGCCTCATAAGGGTAAAAGAACAGCAACCAGTGACTGCCAAAATACTGGGCAAGGGGTAATCAGGTTCATTACAGCCAAGAGTCCTCAAGTAGTAAAGGATATTGAAACAAAGTTCCACTGTAAGGGCATCAAAATTGCATTCTCTCTAAGGAACCCAGAATTGGTTCCTAACTTTTTCAGAGACAGTATTTGTAGGTAGCACAGGACAGAAGCAAGTTTGGTGGCATTGGAAAGATGACTTTATTTTCAGTTCACTATCGTGCTGCTTTTAATGTAGTGTTTCTCACATGCAGGAGCCAGTGTAATTTTGTGTGGCCACAGCAGCCCCCCGTAACCTTTGGATTTGTGCAGCTGTGATTGGTTCTGGGTATTGGTCAGCACACTAGACACACCCAAATATTATCTGTTGAACAGTGTAGTACTGTGCCAGTTCTATACTTTGAAGTGGTAGTGGCTGTATGTTGCAGCCACACACAAAACCCCCAAACATTTTTAATGTTCATAGTTTCAGTTTTTAACTTGGGTTGTCTTTGGTTTTCCTACTCAATTAACCAGCACAGAGGAGTTCAGACGTGCTTGGTAAGATTTCTGTAAAGCAGGAATTGATGGGGGCAGGGTTGGATAGATTTATTACAACTGTACATTTTAACAGTATGTTTAAAACAAAACAATGTGAATTCAGTGTGGACTGTTTAAGGGTTAAAGCCCCTGCTGCACATATAGAAACATTCTTACATTAGGCTGCTTCTTTCTCCTCCACATGCTTTCCCTGGTAGATGTGCTTCTGAGCCAATGGGATTTCTCGTCTTCAACTAAACATGACAGTAAGTTCTCATTTTCTTTAATCATATTGCATTGTATCAACATTATTCCTGATTTTCATCAATTTGGGCATGGTTTACATCTTTCTACTGTGGTTACATGGTCTCCAGTTGGATTAAATTGAAGTGCTTGACAAGCAACTTGGAATGATTGACTGGGCAGGGAAGCTTAGAAGATGACCTGCAACATCTCAACACTGTCTCTTGCAGTCATCATGTCCTTTCTCCTCTTACCTCCTTCTCCTCCTCCTGTTGGGTAGCTCTGCCGCTGGCCGATAGGCAGATGAAAACCTTTTTTACTCCTGCGCATGCGTGTGATGAGCTACCCGGCCTCCTCAGTCAGTTCATCTGTCTTCGGCCGGTAGGACGCACGTCGGCACAGCTCCGGGATATCTTAAAAGAAAGAAAGAAAGAGAGTAATCAATAAGGGGGATAGTAAGCCTCTGTTACTGAGGCTGCAGAGTTTTTTATTCAGGGGAAGCCCTACAGCATAACTGCGCTGCGGCGGCTCGCTCCCCCTCCCTGAGTCTCCGGAGCGACGCGGCCGTGCCTGTGAGTGCTTACAAGGCCGTATTATCGATCTGCCTTTATAAATAAAAAAGAAAAGTTAAAAAAAAATAAAAAGTGGGGGCTCAGGGCCAGCGCGGCTGTGCCTTAGAGCTAACCCTCGGCCAACGACTTTTAAAGGGGGAACAATATTTCTAAGGCAGGGCGGAGACAGCACGGCTGCACTCTGTCCCTAGCCAGTCAGTTTTCAGCAAACGGGGACAGCACGGCTGAGCCCAGTGTTCGGCTCCTACAGAGAAGGTCAGTTCCACTGTAGAGGGAATATGAGCGTGGGTCTCACCCCCGCAGGGACTTCCCCTCCCCCCCCCCAACCAGAGGCTGCCTCCTCACAACAGGAGACCCAGGTACGGCTAGCCTCCCTTGAAAAATCAATAGGGGAGATTCTAGTTACTCTGGGTCAGCTAGCAAAACCAGGGGCCAAGAGAAAGAGGCCCGGTACAAACAGGCCCAATAAAAAATCCCCTAAGGCGGGAAACTCGGGGACTGCCAAGAGGAGATCAAAAACACCACCAGAGGGCGCCGTAAGCGCATTACTGGGCTCCTCTGAGGTAAGTGATCAAGTGGACCAGGCTGCAGAGGCGGCCCATGCTCTCTCTGATCAGGGTCAGGCGGAGTCTGATTCTTTATCAGGCTCAGACCAAGAGATTTCTGATTTAGAGGAAGGGGAGTAGGTAGAACCATACTCTGACCCTAAGAATAGAGATAGGCAATTCCCCTCACAGTATAGGAACGAGCTAGTAGCTCAGGTCGTAAAGACTCTCCAGCTGAAGGAAAAATCCTCTAAGGAGGATTCGTCAGATTCTCAGGAGGAAGAAACCAGATGTTACATTCCCACAGTCCATGGTAGAGACCACGGGCTTCCTCTGGATAAGGCCTTTGAGAGACTTGTCCTCGAGGAGTGGAAGCACCCAGATAAGGGTTTCAAAATGAACAGAACTCAGGACTCATTATATTCCTTTTCCAGAAGGAAGGAACCCATTTTCAGAGCCCCCAAAGTGGATGCGGGGCGGCATCCCTCGTGAGGCAGACAGTATTCCCAACTGAGGGGGATTGTCACCCTAGAGACGCAACTGACAGGGCAGTTGACACAGCTCTCAAAAAAGCTTTGGAGTCCGCTTCTCTGAGGGTAGGCATAGCATCTTCATACGTGTCCAGGGCCATGTTAGCATGGATGCAAGAATTACAAGATCCAGAGCTGAGAGAAAATCCCAGAGGCTGAATTCCAAGAACTGCATGGCAGCTGCCTTCCTGGCAGACGTGACCACTGACACTCTAACTTGGTTGGCCAGGGCGGTGGTGAATAATATAGCAGCCAGGCGCAGAGTTTGGTTGCGCTCTTGGGATGGAGACATGACCGCAAAGAACCTCCTCACAGCATCCCCATACAAGGGGTCCAGGCTATTTGGAGTGTGCCTGGAGAAGGTACTGGAGGAGGCCTCTAGCAAGGACAAGACTAAGACTCTCCAATAGTTGTCCACCAGGAGGGGTTCCTTTCTGGGTTTTCCTTTTCCCTTCAAGGGTTTCGGAGGCACCTCCAGGAGATTCCAGACACACTCTCAAACAGGCTACACTCCCAATTTCTCCTTTAGAGGCAGAGGCTTCAGGGCAGGGAGATACGATAGACGCAGATCTAGGGGTCCTCCTCCCAGTCAGGCAAGACAGGAGGCTTGACTATGCCGAACCCCAGGTAGGGGGCAGGCTCCAACAGTTCCACGAGGAATGGACCCACTCGGTCACAGATTCCTGGGTCCTCTCCTGCATGGAAAGGGGCTATTCTATCGAATTGGAGGGCATCCCCTCTCAAAGATTCCTGATCTCTCCGAGATCGAAAGACGCGACAAAGCATCTCGCAATGGTCTGTGAAATCAAGAGGCTGGCAACCGCCAGTGCCATAGAAAGAGTACCACCTGCCCAGCAACGCTCAGGTCTTTACTCAATTCTGTTTCTGGTCACAAAAAAGACGGGAAAATGGAGAGCCATGTTGGACTTAAAAGCCCTAAACCGCCATGTGAGAAAGAGGAAGTTCAAGATGGAGACAGTAACATCCATTTGTCGCAGTATCCAGAGGAACGATTGGCTAGTGTCTCTGGACCTCAGGGTGGCATACCTCCATATACCAATTTGGACTCCACACAGATGGTGGCTCCGCTTTGCATACGACAACGAACACTGGCAATTCAGGGCCCTCCCATTCGGCCTCTCATCGGCTCCCAGGATGTTTACAAAGGTACTGATACCACTGGTGGCGAACCTCAGGATGGAAGGAATTCATACACACCCGTATCTAGACGACCTTCTGATCCGGGCCCACACCCCGGACAAGACACTGCAGGACCTCAACAAGACGATCATCTACTTGGAACAGCACGGGTTCCTGATCAACAGGGAGAAAAGTCACCTCACCCCGACGCGGAGATTGGAACATCTGGGCAGGCAAGGTGTCAGGAGATCAGGACGTTGGTAGGCATCCTCAAAACGAACGAGCGAATGAGACTCAAGAAGCTGGCATCACTGCTTGGATTACTAATCTCGTGCACAGCCCAGGTGACGTTGGGCAGGTTTCATCTACATCCCTTGCAGAGGCTGTTAGGGCCTTTCCAACGCGAGCTCACCAGCGGGCTAAATCCCTGGGTGACCATACCAAGGCGCTTAAAAAGATACATGTCTTGGTGGTTAGACCCCACAATTTTCCAGGTGGGTGTACCACTCACAGAACCGATGAGAGAAGTACTAACAACAGATGCCAGCCTGACAGGTTGGGGAGCCCACATGACAACTCAATCCGTACAGGGGGTTTGGTCACAGAAGGACTCACAACAACAAATCAATTACCTAGAACTGAAGGCCATACAACTCGCTCTACAACAGCTGTTCCCATCAGGAACCAGCTCCCACCTCTTGATATATACCGACAACGTGACGGTGAAAGCATACGTGAACTATCAGGGAGGATCCAGATCGTCACAGTTGCATCGAGAGGCAATCAAACTTCTCACATGGGTACAATCACGCATGGCTTCCCTGAAGGCCCTCCATATCAGGAGGCAGGATGACATCAGAGCAGACTGGCTGAGCCGCCAAGTCTTGCAACCCCACGAGTGGAACCTCGACAGGACAGTATTCCAGGACATAGTAAAGTGTTTCGGCCTACCCCTCATGGACTTATTTGCCACCAAGAGCAACACTCAATTACCCCGCTTCATGTCACGGGAAGCATGCAGGGAAGCAGAGGCAACGGATGCGTTAAACCAACCTTGGCCCAAGGGCCTGCTCTACGCGTTCCCTCCTTTCCCATTGATTGCGTGAACCATAGCCAAAGCGTGCAAGGAACAAGCATTTCTCCTGCTGATCTCGCCTTGGTGGCCCAGGAGACCTTGGTTCTTGGAGCTAATCCAGCTCAGCCAGGGTCAATACAGAAGACTTCCTCCAAAGCTGGATCTTCTAACTCAGGGACCAATCGTATGCCCGGACATCCAGACAATAAATCTGACAGTTTGGCGATTGAACGCTCAGCATTGAAGAAAAAAGGGTACACTGAGTCAGTTCTAGATACAATTCAGAGCTCTAGAAGGCCAGCTACTAGGAGACCTTACCAGACCACCTGGAAGATGTTCGCCTCTTGGTCTAGACAGAAGGGACTAGATCCATGCAACGCAGGAATTCCTCAGGTTCCGAGTTTCCTTCGGCAGGGGTTAGATAAGGGGCTTAGGGCCAACACGTTGGCTAGACAAGCAGCAGCATTGGACTCGGTGCTCAGAGCATCAGCGAACAGGGCCATTTCTTCCCATCCTCACGTTAAGAGGTTCATAAAGACGGATAGGCTTCTGTCTCCTTCAGTAGTACACAGGGTCCCGTCTTGGAACCTTAATCTGGTTCTGGAAGCATTAACTAACCCCCCGTTTGAGCTGTTAAAACTTGTCTCCTTGTACATCTTAACCTTAAAGACAGTTTTCCTAATGGCAGTGACCTCGGCTCGACGAGTGTCGGAGCTGGGAGCACTGTCGATGGAGGAGAACTTTTGCGTCTTCCAACAGGACTCTGTGACTCTTAGATTAGATCCGGCCTTCATCCCAAAGATAAATTCCTTCTTCCATAGGTCACAAGAGTTGGTGCTTCCATCATTATGCCCCAACCCAGTCCATCCCAAAGAGAGAGCCTGGCACATGTTAGACGTATGTAGGGCCCTCAAAATTTACCTATTCAGAACCCGGGGGTTTCGCAAATCCACAGATCTGTTTGTAAACATCAGGCCAGGGCTTTAGGGGCTTAAGCCTTCCAAAACCTTATTGTCAAAATGGGTGAAACATGCCATCATGGAGACCTATAAAGCTGTGGGTAAGGTTCCTCCTCTTCAAATTTGGGCCCACTCGGTTTGTAGTGCGGCCACCTCGTATGCTTTCAAGGCAAGAGCCTCTTACGAGGAGATCTGTAGGGCCGCAACATGGGCGTCCATTCATACCTTTGTGAGGCACTACAAAATTAATACCTTCCAGTCAGCAGAGGCAGCGTTTGGCAGGCGGGTGCTGCAGTCGGTACTGGACTCTTCCAGTACTGTCGGCTCCCACCCGTAAAATAGGAGACTGCTTGGGTATATCCCAACAGGAGGAGGAGAAGGAGGTAAGAGGAGAAAGGAGAATTGGTAACCTACCTTTGGTGAATTCCTTTCTCTCTTACACTCCTTCTCCTCCTCCGGCCCTCCCTGCCAGACAGCATAATGGTACAGCTTCTCTTCTTCCTGATTAGGTTAAGGTTAGTGGGGGATCACAGTTAGGTCCCGGTTATTCCAAATGTTATACTCAACTTACAGTTTACTAGTATGGCACAATGGTTCTTTTCTAGTTTTGTTTTGGGCTAAGAAATAGATTTTAGGGGCACTCGGCTAGGATACAGACTGAGGAGGCCGGGTAGCTCATCACACGCATGCGCAGAAGGAAAAAAGGTTTTCTTCTGCCTCCTATTGGCCAGCAGCAGAGCTACCCAACAGGAGGAGGATAAGGAGTGTAAGAGAGAAAGGAATTCACCAAAGGTGTAGGTTACTAATTCTCCCTTTCGTTATAGAGAAGTTTACTTGTCTTCTCCGTCATCAGCCTGAAATCGTGGGATAGAGAAAAAGCAGCTGCTTGAAGGCTGTGGAAATAGCTGCGTACCCATAAGCATACTTCAGACATAGTCTGTAGCAAAGCAAGCTGGTCAAATCCATGCCAGCACCAGTAAGAAAGACAAGCTATTCCTGGATACTTTAAGTTGAACTCATCAATTCTAACTTTGATGGCATCCCTCCTGTCATTTGTCCCTGGTAGCTCCAGACCTTGGGGATTCTTGGTTATTGTTCCAGATGTTCTCAATTAGGTATTTATAGCTCCGTTGCAAGGATTCTTGGTGTCCTGATTAACACTCAGTGTCGTGCCACCTAGAATATGTTCTTCATTAAACAATTTCCAAGAATATAGTTAACAGCATGGAGTAAAAAAAGCATAAAATGTTAAAGTGGGTGCTGAAAAAAACCCTAGAGATTCCACTGTCATGCTCTCCAGCTCCTCCCAAGACAGCAAAGGAAAAAATTCCAAAAAATGTTGCCCCTGAACAATGCTTTTTGATGCATATAATCTGTAAAGAGAAAAGAAGTGGAGAAATATTTGGTTTTGACAGTTCACATTCTTAAGGAAGAACTTGGGGGGGGGGGGCGTTATGTGTAAAATATATGTATATTGCCTATTTGAATCCATATGAATCCATACATCCATGATTTGTCCCCCTCCTTTCACTCATCATCCTGAGCCTTACCCCTTAAGCATCACCTCTCCAATCCCTATGCACCCTGTAGAGCAGCGGTAGGGAATCTCGGGCCCAGGGGCCAAATGTGGCCCTCGGCAAGTTTTTATGTGACCCCTTTCCAGTGCCTGGATCTGGTCCCCGGATCCAGACTACTGCCAAGCACTGAAAAACTGAGCTCAGGATAATGGAGCAGAGAGGGTCCACACAAGGGTAGGGGGACAGATCCACGGGACAGGTCCATGATCTGGGCCCTCTTTTTCTTGAATACACCTGGTAAGCACCCCCGCCCCCAACCTGTATGCAGCCCTCGGATCTCGTACTAATTTTCAGTGGCCCCCAGGACAGAAAATTTTCCCCATGCCTGCTGTAGAGCTTAAGCTAATTTTCAAAGTGGCCCACAGAAGAGAGAAGGTTCCCCTTCTCCTGCTCTCTGAAGGATAATTGATACCTTAGAGTTCCCAATATGGATCCACTTATCTCCCAGATGAAGCAGCTAGAGCAGAAGAAGGGGAACAAGCTCTACAGGATAATAGGAATTGAGAAGGTGATGCTTAAGGGATAGGTTCAGGATGATGAGGGAAAGGAGGGTAACATCATATTCTCTATCGAATGCGTGCCTTCATTTCTGCTCCCTTCCCACTGAGCTCACTCTTCCAATGATTGAGGTAGGGACTGGGATCCATCAGCAAGATCCAGGAATTGGGAAAGGGCCAAATAAAAGCCAGACACAGGCCAGATTTGGCCCTTTGGCTGGGAGTTCCCCATGCTTGAGCTAGAGGCTTGTGGAAAACACTGCAACAAGTAATCAGAAGAAAAACAATGTGATCATGCATGGCTAAGTATGCAGTACCTGGACCGGAAGGAAGGGGGAGGCCCTGGTTCAAGTCTTGCCTTAGCCAGAAACTCACTGGGTGACCTTGGGCCAGTCACAATATTCTCTCAACCTAGCCTACCTTACAGGGTTTATTAAAAGTTGTGTTAATTAGCTCAGTGTGACGTGCTTCAAGTACCATGGCAGGGGGGCGTGATATAAAAATAAAAATTATTTTATTAACAGACAACTTTATATGCAAACGTTCACACTAGATAGTGTCATGCTAAAGAGACAGTAGCCCCATCTTCCTTTAAACATTATAGTGAGTGCAAAATCATTTACTTTTAGGAGAAACTTTGAGGTGACTATTGCAGTCAGTCATCTTTATCGTGGCTTTTCTAATGCTTTCATGACCTGGGGTTATGAAATAAAAATAGGTGAACATTAATGACATGTAATTGTCTTCCTTTTGCTTCAAGTGCATCTATGGATCTTGTTTCCTGCAAGAGCCCCCTCGTTTATCGCAATTGCATTATATTTTTTGTATTAACCCCCAAAAGCAAATTGCTGTACTAAATATATCTGGCCACAGCAAAGTTCTCTAGCGGTAAGCTGTTAGTATTTAGAGTGGGTTAGGGAGAAAATGGATACTGATCATCAGAAATCCTTCCTACTCCTAATTTTTTTTTACCTTCAGCCAATAAGTAGTAGAAGAGAACCATCCATTCCATTCTCCCTCAAAGCATTAAATTACTGATGAGATTAGAAATACCATAGACAATACTATTTACTCCAATTTCTGGAATGTCAGTTGTAGCATTCCCTCATATTGTTGGGTGTTAACCAACATAGCTTTAAATAAGAACATAAGAAACGCCATGCTGAGTCAGACCAATGCCATGCTGAGTCAGACCATCAAGCCCAGCATCCTGTCTCTGACAGTGGCCAAGCCTGGTCACATGGGAGAAGCACCAGCAGACACAATGGGCAATCCATTCCCTGCTGATCACTCCCTGCTCCCAAAAGTAAGAAGTTGCCATCTTGTATAACCTGCTTGGCTAATAGCTGTTAATGGATCTATTCTCCAATAATTTATCCAGTCCTTTTTTAAACCCAGCCATACTACTGGCCCTGATAACCTACTCTGGCAACAAATTCCATAATTTAACTGTGTTGAGTGAAAAAATACTCCTTTTATTGGTTTTAAATCTGCCACCAGTTAGTTTCATGGAGTGTCCCCTAGTTCTAGTACTGTTAGAGGAGGTAAATAACCGCTCCCTAACTACGTGTTCCACATCCCTCATGATTTTATCCCCTCTAAGTCATTTCTTCAAGCTGAAAAGCCCTAACCTATCAAGCCGTTCTTTGTATGGAAGCCATTCCAAACCTTTGATCATTTTTGTTGTCCTCCTCTGTACCTAATGGGTACCTCATGTACATCACAAGAGCAGTGTGCGCTATGTAATGTGCCAAAGTGGGGGAGTACCATTAAGATGCATTTTGCTCACTACAGTAGCTCAAAACATCCTCTTTTTGTTGTTTTTTTCCATGAAAATTTGTAGTGACCGTGGGGGCAGGCAGGGTGTGATGCTACTGCACTTGGCCATCCAGGAGTTACTCATCCAAAGGTGGAGCGGAGGTGCGCACTCCTGTGAGCCATGTGGAACCCACTTGGGCCACTCTCTGAGTAAAGTCGCTCAAATTCACCACGGTTTTGATGCAACCTTTTTAGCAGAGGACGGGTCAGAGGCAGTAGAAGCCCCATCCTGTTTGGTTTTCTGGGATGAGTTTCAGGCTGTGTTGCCCTCAGATGCGGGGGTTGCTCTTGGGACTGTGCGAGCCACCCATTGTGTGTTAAATCCATGCCTGCCCTGGCTAGTTAAGACTAGCCTGGAGACACTGGGGACATTGCTGGTGGGGATAGTCAACTCCTCCCTAAGGGAGGGCAGCATACCGGACTGTCTCAAGGAGGCGGTGGTGCGGCCTCTGCTCAAGAGCCATCTTTGGACATTGGCACTCAGGCCAGCCATCAGCTAGTCTCTAACCTTCCCTTTTTAGGGAAGGTTATTGAACAAGTAGTGGCTCGGCAGCTTCAGGGGCATTTGGACTGGGTCAGTTTTCTTGATCCCTTGCAGTCGGGCTTCCGTCCGGGTTATGGCACGGAGACTGCGCTTGTGGCCTTGATCGATGACCTCTCCCGTGAGTTGAACCGGGGTTGCTCGACCCTGTTGATCCTGTTAGATCTCTCGGCTGCATTTGATGTTGTTGATCATGAGTTGTTGGTGACTCGGCTGCGGGACCGGGCAGGGATTAGCGGGACTGTTCTTGAATGGTTCCGCTCTTTCCTGGTTGGGAGAACTCAGCGTGTGGTCCTGGGGGAGTTTTTATCTTCGCCCCGGGGCCTCGCGTGTGGGGTTCCGCAGGGTTCCATCTTATCCCCTCTCTTGTTCAATGTGTATATGCAGTCTTTGGGGGAGGTTGTCCGGGAGTTTGGGGTGAGGTGTCATCAATATGCTGATGACACCCAGCTATATCTCTCATTTTCCTCTGACTCAGGCCCAGCAGCCTCGGTGCTTACCCGGTGTCTGTCAGCTGTGGGGGATTGGATGAGAGCGAGCTGCCTGAAACTAAATCCTGACAAGATGGAGGTGATGGTTGTGGGGAGGGCTAGGGGGTAGAGACCCCCATCATTGATGGGATCCATCCTTCCCTGATTTCGCAGGTCTGGAGTCTGGGGGTGCTCCTGGACCCACAGCTTCGCTTGGATGCCCAGGTGGAGGCTGTGGCAAAGGGGGCATTTCGCCAGTTACATCTGGTGCATCGGCTTAGGCCGTATATCTCATCCATGCTTTTATTACCTCGAGACTGGATTACTGCATTGCACTCTACGTGGGGCTACCCTTGGTGCTGGTTCGAAAGCTGCAGCTGGTGCAGAATGCGGCAGCCTGTCTTGACTGGGACGGGCCAACGTGAGTACATTTCACCAGTGCTCCGCTGTCTGCACTGGCTGCCGATAGTTTTCCAGGCCCAATTCAAGGTGTTGGTGTTAACCTTTAAAGCCCTAAATGGCTTGGACCCCACCTACCTGTGGGACTGCCTCACTCTCCAGGTCCTGGATCGGCCCCTGCGGTCGTCTGGGGGCGTCGTCCTCGAGTTCCCCCGGGTGTCCACCATGAGGAGGGTGTTCTCTGTAACTGCCCTGCCGCTGTCGAACTCCCTCCCATTGGAGGTCCGCTTAATTACTGACCTCCCCGCTTTCCGCAGACACTGTAAGACCTGGCTGTTCCGCCAGGCCTTTCCTGAGGGAGATGGGGTGTGGGTGGGTTGGGTTAGGGCGGGAAGGGATGGGTTTCAATTTATTATTTTAATTGTTTATTGTATATTTTAATATGTTTTTAAACGTTGTGAGCTGCCCTGAGTTGCCCGAGGCAGGAGGGGGTGGCATCTAGTTTTAAAAATAAATACTGCAAAAAAATCTGAAGTGTCCTGTGTGTGGCTGCTCTGGCAGCAAGTAGCCAAGCAAAAAAAAAAAAGATTCATGACAATACATGCCCACACATCCCCTGCCTGTATGAACTGGGGGGGTCGCCTGCTCATAGGCACTGTGGGCAGGGGGAGCAGCCTTTGCATGTCACAGGAACTGGCCGCAAGCACTGGGGAGCCTTGTTCCCCAGCGCTCACAGCTAGGACATGTCAATTTCAAAGGCCAGCCCAGTGCACTTCCCCCTCCCCCATGGTCCATGGTAGGGGAGTGCAAAGCCGCAGCCATTGTAGTCAAGCTGGAAGCTACCCATTACAATCCCTCCACACTCCACCGCAGCTGTGCCATTCAGCAGCCACTGACACACACACACACACACACAAAAGCCTTTCTTGTTTAAAAACACTTGATTATTGTAGTATTTTAATAATAAAAATGTTAGCGTTCTGCCAAAATTTAGTCTTCTTGCGTATTGACTTTTGGAAGATTGTTAGATATAAAAAAGCAAGGTGTTCATTTTAAGCTGATGGACGCTAAGTGTTGCGGATAGTCACACCAAATATAATTGGGCCAGTCATCCTTCTGCTGTTCTGTGTATTGCACTGTGGTTGGTTTAATGGTGGGAAAATTTGCTACGTAAAGTTCTAGTTACACTACGACTATGAAATACAGTTCTATCAGCCACCAACAATAGGAACCATGTGTATAACAACCTTCTTACCTGTGCAAGCATTTGCTGTTGGATGACTAGAATTTGACATCAGAGGTGATCCATCTAGTCAGCGCAGGCTCTGCATTTGTTTGAAACTTTTTGTTTGGAGCAGCTGTCTGTCTGTCTGTTAAAAAATTGGAACCATGAGATTATCTATTACCATATAAAACATAGGGCAGGATTCTTTTAACCTGATCACTGAAATGCCTTAAATGTAATATGCCTTTTTTCCTCCACAGAGGAAATGAAGTAAAACCTGAGGAGTTGCTTATCCAGTATTTGAAAAACGTTGATGAATGTGAGACATGACAAACAAGAATCCATCTGTCATGATGTTAAAAACAGTCAAAAGGCAGTGGCTCTTAGCAAAGGAGCTAGGAACTTGGCAAACTCTCTTCCGTCTTTAATAGTTGCAAGAGATGCCCAATGTTTTCTATGATGCATTTTAAAAGACACTATTTTAAATGTTTAAAATTTTACTTTTTCTTGTGAACTTTTTAAAAATAAAAATGTTTTTAAAACAAGTTTTGTTCATTGAATCATTAATTTTTAATGAGCAATTGCATACCTAAGATGGTAATACATGGATGCCTGCGCTTGTAGGAAATCTGGTAGGAGGAGGGGAAGGGTGACCAAGAGTTTATTTAATCAAATTTATAGGTAGCCCTTCCCATTATGGCTCAGGGCAGCTTACAATAATTAAAACATTGGTTGGGGGGGGGGGTCCCCTTAGCCCTTCCCTAACCCCAACTCCCAGTTTAGGATGCTAGTCAGGAATTTAACAGAACCCAGGTCCACTTCCATACTCATCTGCTGACTTGCTCTTGGCAAATCACTTAATCTCTCTGTGCCCAAATTCCCTGCCTGTAAAATGGAACTATAGTACTGCCTGATCGCAGAGGGATGTTAGAGCTGCTCAGACACTATGGCCACAATCAACCAACTACTTACTCTGGAAGAATCTCATTGAAGCCCACATGACTACTCCAGAATAAGTGATTGGTGAATTGTGATCCCTGAGTCCAGACAAGAGAGGTGGTTTTGTAGGTATGCTCAACCTCTAGGGTGGGATAAGCTTTCTGAGCCCAGCCTATGCTGACTACCTCTGGGAATCTTTGGTGGTTTCTCTGTAGCGGATCAGTTTCAAAAATTGGTTTGCATTGCCATCAAATCAACTTTTGGTTTAAATTTCTATAATAAATGCTATTCACACTCCTCTGAAATAGTAAGCCTGGTAGAAGCTTTAGGGCCCAAGCTGCTACTCCCTGGGATGGAGGCAGGAAACTTCCATTTAATCCTGGCTTCTTTCTTTCTCTGTTGAGTTTATCCAGAGTCTAATGCGTTGGGTTAAAGCCTTCTGTGAATGTTAAACTGATGGGAAAGCAAGCTTGCTTTACCCATCAGCCTAACTACCCCTACTCATGCCCCAACTCCCCAGTGATGGGGGCATGGGGGTTTAGGGGTGGGAAGCAGTGTCACAACCTCCTGGTGAGAGCGGGGGGTACGGGGATGGAGGTAGGGTGGTTTCCCCGCCTGCTTCCTTGGCCAATTTCTTTCCAAGGATGTTGGGCTCGGGGGGTGCCTGCCGCTTCTTGAGGAGCCAGGGCAGGGGGGATCTCCTTGGGACAGGGAGTCATTGAGGCAGCTGTTGAACCAATTGGAATTGTGTTGGGCATGGGAAGGTATGGCGAGGGGGAGGGAATGTCATCATTGGTACAGGGGTAGGCACTAGGCATGGGCGAACAGATCGCGGTTCGTGTTCAGCCGTTCAGTTCGGCCGCGGTCGGTTCGTGTGTTCGTGTTCGGCGGTTCGGTTCGGCCGCGTTCGGTTCGTGTGTTCGTGTTCGGTCGTTCGGT
>QEPC01013222.1:1924695-1943432 GCA_003113815.1 Sphenodon punctatus
GGGGGGGGTGATTTTAATCCCCCGCCCATTTATTTATTTATTTTCTAGCCCTGTTTTATGTAATATGTTTAGATGACGTTTTTATATTTGTATTTTAAGTGGTTTTAATATTTTATTGTGTTGTTAGCCGCCCCGAGCTGCATTGCAGGAGGGGGCGGGATATAAATTTGTAAAATAAAATAAATAAATAAATAAATCATCAACTTAGCCAAATCACACCTGCAACCGTCCCAACACCTACCATTCATAGGGGCGATCCTAGACACCCGCCAGGCGAAAGCATATCTCCCTACAGAGAGACTCCTCGCTGTACACCGGGCCCTAGACATTCTTCAAACCCATCCTACCAAGTCAGTTCGATTCTTTTTCCACATACAGGGGTTGATGGCATCCACCACAATGGTAACACCATATGCGCGCCTGCACATAAGACCGCTTCAACAATGGCTCACGCGCAACTACACCTCTGCCATCCTCTCCCTCAACATGAAGCTATCCATAACAAATGGACTTCTAGGGAATCTCCAGTGGTGGAGAGACGCGAACCAAGTACTACAAGGGGTACCGTTCGATCCTCCAAACACCCATGCTTCAGTCACCTCGGACGCATCTCTAACCGGCTGGGGTGCTCGCATGGGAAGCATTCAAGTGCATGGACTCGAGTCCCCGGAAGAAGCACGCCTTCACATCAACATGTTAGAACTTCGGGCGATACGCTGAGCTCTGAAAGCCCTACTACCCCACATCAGGGGAAAGAACATTCAAATTGTAACAGACAATACCACAGCCATGTGGTACATAAACAAACAAGGCGGAGCACGGTCCACACGTCTCTCCAAAGAAGCAGAGACCATCTGGCACGATTCATTTGGCAGGCCAAGACAACTCGTAGCAGACTTTCTCAGCCGCAAGACAGCGGACCAGCATGAATGGTCACTGAAAGACGATGTTCTTCTGGACATTTTTCAGGAATGGGGAACACCAAGGATAGATCTGTTCGCCTCACAAGAGAACACAAAGCTCCCAGAATTCTGCAGTCGAGCAGGAATAGTACCAGGATCAATATCGGACACCTTTGCAATATCCTGGCATGGGAACTTCCTCTATGCCTTTCCACCAATTCCCCTCCTCCACAGAGTCCTATGCAAAATCAGGACAGACAAGGCTCACCTAATTCTGATTGCCCCCTTTTGGCCCCGCCAAACCTGGTTCCAAACCTTGCAATTAATGGCATCACAAATCAAGACCCTCCTACTCGCACACGATCTTCTGTCTCGGGATCAGAGGAGAATCCTGCACCATGATTTGCAGATGCTCCACCTCTCCGCATGGTTGATCCTGTCCCAATGAGGAATGCACCCCCTGAGGTTTCGGAGATATTGCTGAATTCTCGGATGCTCTCTACTCGTAGGTGCTATGAGATGAAGTGGAGGCGCTTCTCTAAGTGGTGCGGATCACGTTCTATTTCCTTACACTCTCTGAACATGAATCATGTTTTCCTCTATCTTCTAGCCCTACAAAAGTCACATTTATCGATTACATCTATAAAGGTTCACCTGGCGGCTCTATCATCATGCTTGCAGCCAGATGGCCGTGAAACGTTATTCTCCCACTGTTTAATGAAGTCCTTTTGGAAGGGGCTGGTGAACACTTTCCCACAGAGATCTCAGCCTGCACCTCAGTGGGACTTAAACCTAGTGTTGTAAAAACTGATGTCTCCCCCCTTTGAACCTTTAGCTTCATGTAGCTTGGAGGACTTAACTATTAAAACTACGTTCTTAGTGGCAATCACTTCAGCATGAAGGGTGAGTGAACTGACCGCTCTTAGAGCTTCGCCACCATATATTCTGTTCCATAGGGATAAAGTTGACTTGAGGTTGATCCCTCCTTTCTTCCCAAGGTAGCGTCTACCTTTCACCTAAACCAAACGATCTCGTTGCCAGTTTTTTCCCCTAAACCTCATGCTTCATTCGCGGAGCAGATGCTCCACACTCTGGATGTCAAAAGAACACTAGCCTTCTACATTGAATGAACTAAGACCGTTCGAGTATGTGACTCTTTGTTTATCTCATATGGGGGTCAGAGAATCAGAGTCAAGATCTCCTCTCAGAAAAGATGCATACAAAAATGTTATACTTTAGCAGACAAGGTCCCGCCTTTGGGGTTGAGAGCACATTCGACTCGAGCTACGGCTGCATCTCTTGCGAACTTTCATGGGATACATTTATCGGACATATGTAAAGCTGCCATATGGGCGTCAGTCCATACCTTTACTAAGCATTACTCTTTAGATCTTGCGGCCAGATCAGACTCCCAAGTGGGGAAAGCAGTGCTCGATTCATTCTTGGACGGACATGCTCGACTTCCTCCTCCTTGAGGTAGGTGGTGGTAAAACTGCTTATCACTCTCCCAAGAGTGAGAATCGCGGAGATCCTCAAAGAAGAAATAGAGGTTACTTACCAGTAACTCTGTTCTTCGAGAGAGATCCGCGTATTCTCACATCCCGCCCTCCTTCCCCTCAGTCTCGGATGGACATTGCTGGGGTCTTCCAGACCGGGTTGGAAGGAACTGAGGCGGTGAGGGCTCCTCCCTCTATTTATGCTAACCATCCCTCGTGATGCGGGCCCGCACTTTTCTCAGGATGGGAGGGGGACGGAGGGGCGGAGTCCTCACCATGTTCTAGTCTTTTCCAGGCATATGCTGCCTGGATACTGCTGACAAGAGGTTTTCCGGTGCCTGCAAAGAAGGAAGTGAATCCCCAAGAGTGAGAATACGCGGAGCTCTCTCAAAGAACAGAGTTACTGGTAAGTAACCTCTATATTTTTTCACTCAGTGTACAATTAGGTTGTGGAATTTACTGCCAGGGGAGGTGGTCAAGGCCAGCAGTTTGGCTGAGTTTAAAGAGGTTTGGACAAGTTTCTGGAAGATAGTTCCATTAGCAGCTATTAGCCAGATAGGATTGGGGAACAAAACCCTTTACTGTCGGGAGCCTGGGGATGACCCACAGGGAATGGATAGCATGGTGACCTGTTGGGTGCTTCTCCCAGGCCCCCGTTACTGGCTACTGTTGGAGGCAGGCTGCTCGGCTCGATGGACTGTTGATCTGACCCAGTATGGCACTTCTTATGTTCTTAGCTCTTATGACCTCCCAGAGCAACCTGGGGAGACTCTGTTGGGAGTGACCAGAAGGAGTGGCTGTGCCGCTGCTGATGCAAGGTGTGTGTATTTGCCAAGCTGTGGAGGGGGGGGGAGATGATCCCTGGCAGCCCCCCCTCCCCAATGCAGCCTGGCCAGGTGGAGAAAGCCCCAAGGGTTTCTTCATCCCCCTCCCCCTGTGGAATCTCCTGCCCCATGTCTCCCCAGTGCAGGCTGAAAATTCTGCACTGGGAAAAGCAGGGAGAGGTATTCTGCAGGAAATCCATGAATCACGGACCTGCATTTGGCTGAGGGCCCTGCTCGCTTATAGTTTTGGGTGCTTTCAACATACACGCTGAGGCCAACCTTTCAGGGGCAGAGCAGGATTTCATGGCCACCTTGCCAACCATGAGCCTATCCCAATAATACCTGGCCCGAAACATGAGACTGGATATCCATTGGATCTTAGGTTCTGCACCAGCCTGAAATCAGGGGTTCCGATTATTGGGGGTGCCATTACAACACTGTTGTCATGGTTAGACCATTACCTGCCGAGGGTCCAGATCATTGCCCTCCTTTGCCCCCGTCAGGGTGGTGGAGCAGTTAGGATGGTCCAGCCCCAGAGACTAATCGATTCAATAGGATTCCAGAACTCTCGGGGGGGGGGGGGGGATTTACCCACTGACCTTGACAGCCTCTGTCGATGGCCTGGTTGATCTGTGGTGTGCTATACTAACCTGGGCAATCGATACAGTGGTACCCAGGTGTCCGCTTCCTCCGCAACAGCAGCACAGGTCTCCTTGGTATGTGGAGAACCTAAGCTGCTTAAGCAAGAGGGTAGTTTTTAGATTGCAGGTGGCACTCAACTCACGCCAAAGCCGACCAACTGCGACATAGACTTTGTGAAGGACGATGCCGTGGTTGTGGTGATGATGAAGAAAGCTTTCTGAAGCTTTCTTCACTGCTGCCATAGCATCTGCAAAGTGCCATCCAGCAGAGCTCTTCTGGCTGGTGGATAGCTTATTAAACCCTAGCTGTCCCCACCTGGAATTAGTAATTAGTTGCCCACTGTGACAAGTTTTCCATGTACTCTGCAGATAGTCACTCATATTTCGCTCGACCTGGGCAAAGTTGATTTATTTGGGTCAACTTTAGAACCCATAATTTGAGTGCAGAGTCTGTATCTGGGGTTGGGGAGCCTCGGTCGTGTCTGACTTGCTTGGATCAGTTTCAACTAGTCTTGCCCACCAATGCAGAAGTTGTGCTTGGAGTGGTGCAGGTGACCAATTGTGAACTGGATCCATTCCCATCCTGGCTCGTGAAGGCTCATCAGGAGACATTGGGGTCGTTACTGGCTGGGGTTGTCAATGCCTCCCTTTGGGAGATTATTGAACAGGTAGTTGCCTCATGGCCAGGCACCTCTTGATGCTATTGGATTCCTGGAACCATGTCAGTTCGGCTTTCATCCTGGGCATGGAGATGAGACTGTGCTTGTGGCCTTGGTTGATGATCTCCACTTGGAAATCAACACTGGGAATTGTACCCTGTTGATATTGTTGGATCTCTTGGCGGCCTTTGATACAGTTGGCCATGGGATGTTGTTTACACAGCTGCAGAACCGCTTTTGAGTGGTTCTGCTCATTCCTAGCTGGGAGGACCCAGTGGGTGGCAATGGGCGGTGGCTCATTGTCTCCTCAGAAACTCCCTTGTGGGGAGGGTTCCATTGTAACTTTTCTATATTTGGGATCGAGATCGTCATAAACCACCACTCCAATGTGGTACAAAACAAAACTTTATTGGAACGGCACACCTTGGTTTTCTATTCTTGGCAGGATTATACTACACACACAGCATTATACAGATAGTCCCCAGATAAAGATATCTTACGTGTCCTGTGACTGGCCAAATCCTGGAAGCACGCAGGCTGATTCAGGGAAAAGACTGAAAGAGGGCCCTTTGATGCTGGAGAGTAGAGCTGCTGGCAAGCGAGGATAAATTGTGATCCATGCGTGCAAGGTCTGGAAGGGCCACATGATTCACCAAATTGGTGACCATCAGCCCTCACCCCAAAGCCATGTTGCACGGCCAGGTCTCTTATACAGTTCTGAGGTACAGGTCAGTAATAGCAAGATGCCATGTCATGGTGACATCACACAGTTCTTCAGCACATCAGAAGAGCGTCTTCCTGGGAGGAAGGGCCCTGAGCATATTAACATCTTTATCTTTCCTTGATGGTTCTTTTCCTGGCCTGGAAATCAGTAGCAAGAGTTGCAAATATCCCATTTGTCTGTTCACAATGGGTTTTGTTTGTCAACTCTAGGTGTTGAGCAGGAAGCATATGTTAAGTGTCTGGCTATGCCTTTGTCAGTATGCAGATGGGGCCTTATCCACATGTTGAGTCATCTCAGCTTGAATTCCATCACAATCTCAGGCCTGTTGTCTGTTCTGGACCCTCTCCCTGCTCTTTGCCTTTGCTTGACCAAAGTTAGGTCTGGCTTCCTTTGTCCAGACCAGGAGAACATAAGATATCAATAAAACTATATTCTGTCGCTACACCATCATGTCTCCTCTCTTGCTCAGTGTGTATCTGAGGTCCCTGGGTGAGATTGTGTGGAGATCTGGAGTGAAATGCCATCACTATGCTGATCACACTGTCTTTTTCATCTGACCCAGTTCCTGCAGACTCTGGGGGCAATCCAACGACCTGGAGATGCCACCTGCAGGCTCCGTGCTCCGGCCAGAACACGCGCACTCAGGTGGACATGTGTACTGGAGCTGTGCTGCGCGCATGACATGCATACGCACATGAGCGCGAACGTTCTGGCCATGTGCTGTGTGGGGGTTGGTATACGTGGGCCGTTGGATTGTGCCCCCCCCCCCTTACCTGTTGCCTGGCTGCCATTGTGGACTAGATGCAGGTGAGTTGATTGAAACCAAATCCAGACAAGACCAAGGGGATGATGGTTGGCCGATCTTGTGGCTTGAGGGAGGTGGGACCCCACGTTATAGATGGGGATCCAGCCTCCCTTGGTCACGCAGGTTCACAGCCTTAGGGTGCTCTTGGATCCTCTTGGACCCTCTGCTGCAGTGGGTTGCTGAGAGCACATTACACCAATGCTCCAGAGTCTGCACTGACTACTTTGGGCATGATTTAAGGTGCTTTCTGGGCATGATTCAAGGTGCTGGTTTTGACCTAGAATACCCCCTAAACGGTTTGGACTACAGGTATCTGAAAGAACGCCTTTTCCCTTATGTCCTGTCATAGCCTCTGAGGTTGGTTGAAGTCACTTACCAAAGGCCCCGTGAAATTCTTACAAGGGTACACAGAGAGGTGTTCTCAGCGATTGCCCCACAATCATGGAACTCCCTCCCCTTGGAGGTCTGCCTGAGCCCAAGCCTGCTCATCTTCTGAAAGTGATGCAAGACCTCTTTGTTTGGCCAGGCATTTGTCAGGCAGGGATAGGGTTGGATGGAGGGGTTATGGAGAGGGTTGATGGGTGTAGGTAGTTAGCGCTGCTTTTATGTGCTTGTAAGTTGCCCTGAGCCTTATTGGGAAAGGAAGGGTAACAAAATTGAAAAAACTATTAAATAAGCTTCTTTAGTCCTAAAATCTTTTTTTTTTTTTTTTTTTTTTTTTTTTAAATCTGCCTTGTTAATGCAAAGGAGCAGGCAGCTGATGATCTTGATGTGGTGGATTTATATCGTAGTCAAGCTGTGGAGGCAGACTAAACATGGACAGTGTACATGAGGATTTTATCACTGCTTTCTAGAACTGGGCAGTGGGAAACCTCCATAGAAAGAGGCAAGGGAGGATAGAAGGTTTGGAGAGAGTAGAGCTGGGGTGGGGGAGACTCAGGCCCAGGGGCCAAATGTGGCTCACAACTAGTTTTTCTATGGCTTATTGTTCGGATGGTCGGAACACTGGGTATTTCTGCTGCATCACCACTAGGAGGTGTTAGAAAGCTTCCAAAGTGCTTGCTTGAGTCTTTCCCGCCGAAACTCCTGAGTTTTACTTTTGCTCACACTAGACCGGAGGCTTTCTTTTCACTCCGGTAAAATAAAAAAATTAAAAGAGAGAAGAAAAAGGACAGACCAAAGACTATCTTCACTAGGGATGGGCGAACGCGGTTCGGAGTTCGGACCAAACTCAAATAGTTCGGTCGACCGAACCGAACGTTCGAACCGAACTCGAATTCGGAAGTTCGGAGTTTGAACTGAATTTGAACAGTTCGGTCAACCGAACCGAACGTTCGAACCGAACTCGAATTCGAACGTTCGGTTCGGATGCGTTCGGTGAGTTCGGAATTGAATTTCCATTGGTTTCAATGGAAAACACATTATCGGCTGTAACTTTTTTGTTTTTTAAGCTATGTGGCTGAAATTTGGGGTGCCTCTACCTTCAATAGAACTCATTATGTGCACCAAATATCAAAACAATTGGATAAAGGAATCCGATTTTAGAAGCAGTTGCATTATTGTATTTTGCAATATTCTACATATACATTCTTAGCTGTAACTTCTTTGCCTCACATCTAATGTAGGTGAAACATGTTAAGTTTATACCCCTTCCCATAGTAACTATCTTTGCCAAATTTCAGAAGGATTGGACAAAAGGTCTTGGTGGTATAAGCAATTAACAAATAAATGTATGTCTGATTATAACATCTTTGTAGTCCAACCAGTGTACATGAAATTTGGCAGGACTATATATTTCACTTTCATGATCATCTCTGCCAAATATCAGAGAGATATTATAAAGGGTCTCAATTTTATATGCCTGTACAACAAATGTAGAGAAGGGGCCTATGCCTGGGATTCTCTTATGTCACTGTGGTATAAGATCGGTTTGTGATGCAAATTGGCCAACAGAAGTGGTTCCCTTTATCAAAATCTCCTGTACATTTGCTGAAATAGCAGGAACGGTATTTGATACATTCCTGTCAAATATCCTGTAAACAGAATGGAATATCAAAATGTAACAGCTGGAAATGTATTTTCAGGTTAATGTCTTATACCCTTGGGACCCTTTATCCACTCTTTCCTAAAATTGGCAGAAATATTAAGCATATGGAGGGATGTAATATGCACAAGTTTCATGAACATTGGATGCAAGATAAAGAAGTTGTAGTCATGAATGTGTATGGAGCTTTTCTTAAAATCACAACATTCAATTGCTTCTGAAATCGGTTTTCTTTATCTAATCATTCCGAATTTTGGTACACTTGGTGCCCTCCATTGGGGGTACAATCTCCCGAAATTTCATCAAAACATAATAAGAAAGAAAAATGTTATAGCCAGAAATATATGTTTTAGTTTTTTCCTTTTATTTCAAAAACTAAATGTCATTTTCAGTTCCTGACTGCACCGAACTAAAGACTGAACCGATCCTGACCGAACTGAATACCGAATCTGAACTCAACTTTCGACCCGAATGGCCGAACATTCAAACCGACGAACTGAACTGAACGGACGAAACAAATGCAGCCGAACCGAATGGCCGAACCCGAACCATGATCTGTTCACCCAGCCCTAATCTTCACAAGCTCTGTGCTGCTGGCTGAGGCTAGCGTTACCCCCGGGGCGTAGCCCGGTTAACCCTTTTCCCTTCTGCCAGACTGACTGTGAACGGACCTGCAGAGGTGTTACTGAGGGGGCCCTCTGACATGGTGGAGACAGTGAAGACTCGCAGGGCCTCAGCCCGCCTGCAGCCAGCACCTCAGCAGCGGGACCTGGTTGAGGCAGCAAGGCAGGAGGAAGTGGTTGCCCAGAGAGAGCTCTCACCTGAACATGAGGTACAGACGCGGGGGCCCCCATCTGTTACAGAACTCCAGCAGTGACAGCTTGAAACCATGCAGCAAATGCTGCAGACCCTGACAGCACTGCAGTCTGGAGCAGCCAGGTCTAAAGGGAAGAGGAGGAAGAGTGAGGCCTATTCCTCTCAGAGCAGCCCCCCCAGACAGGGGTTCAAAGGCAAGTCCAAGTGGGCTGGTAAGGGCAAGCATAGAAGTCTCGGGGCTCATCATACCCCCCCCCCCTCCATTCACGATTTCCTGTGCTCTTCCTCGGATGAGGAGGGGGAAGGAGGGAGACAGGCCCGGCCCTCAGGAGCGGAGTCATCTTGCTCTTGCTCCAGCTCTTCCTCCCTGCAGTAGAAAAAGGGCTTTCACTCAACAGGAGACACCCATGCCCTCAGACTCTGATTCTGAGGTGGAGACACTGGCCTCGGACGAGGACAGGGAGCCCTGTTCAGTAGAGGAGGCCCTGCCCCATCGCTCGAAGGATTTGGATAGGGAACTCTCTTTTCCCCAAGCCCATAAGATGTTGAGCAGAGCAGAGAGAGTGCTCCGCATTAAACAGAAGCAGCGCAAGAGTAAGGAGTCTGAGTCATCGTCTGCCTCTTCTGACTCTGACAGAGACTACCTCCCCAAGCTGGACTCGGCTACTAGGGTGTCCTGACTCGATTAAAGATTTGAGCGCCTCATAAGGGAGCAATGAAGACAGCCTACCAAGCTTGTCAGGCTCTCTAGAGCCCAGCTAGAGCTTTATGACTTCCATAGAGCCTGCTCCTCTATCTTTGGGGTCCCCAAGATTGACGCAGCAGTTGCTTCTCTGACTAGACAATCAGTGTTCCTCTCTGAGGGTGATGTCATGCCAAAGGACCCTACTGATAAAGGCATTGAGACTGGCCTTAGGAGAAGCTTTGAGTGCCTCTCCAACCTGCTGAGACTGGCAGTCACAGCCTCTTACCTCAAGAGCCATTCTCAAATGGTTTCACATTAGCAAAGATAAGGAAGTATCTGAGGCTGAAGCAGACGAGCTAGCTGAAAATATCACCATGGTGCAATCCTTTTTGGTTGATTCCTCCCTGGATTCTGTCCTCTGGGCGGCCAGGGGCATAGCAGCTAACATGGCTGCCAGAAGGTGCCTTTGGCTCCGTTCCTGGAGAGCAGATGCGCATGCTCGTGATCTCTTAGCGAACAGCCAGTTCAAAGGTGCAAAGCTCTTCGGCTTGGCGCTCGATAGGTAATCAGACAGGCCTCAAGTAAGGGGGGAAAAAATCTTTTACCCAGTTTCAGACAATTAAATCCTTCTTCCGCTCATTCAACAGGCCTTTTTCAACAGACTCATTCAACAGGCCTTTTTCAGGACAACGCAGAGACTTCAGTTCCTCCCGTTTCTGGAATTTCTCATCCCGAGCAAAAGGAGCCAGAGGTAAGAGGTTTCGGCCCCGGTCCTACCAGCCCGCATCATACGGTAGGAGGGGACCCCCCTTGGCAAAGAAACATGACTCCTGATGCCCTTTCCCTGATAGATCTCAAGTCTATTGCTCGGGGGGGCAGGTTACAGATTTTTTCAGGAAGGTGTCCGAATTCCACTTCCGACAGATGGGTAAGGGGCACAGTGTCAAAGGGCTACTCCATAGAATTCTCACGGTCCCCCGGGGAATCCTTTTGACCGTCTCCCAGGTCCAGGAACCCCAAGAAGTATTCAGCCATGCTAGCAGAGATCCAGAGGCTCCTGGACTTGCAGGCTATCGAACCCGTCCCACTATCCGAAAGATTTACGGGACTTTATTCAATATTCTTTTTGGTTCAGAAGAAGTGGGGTGGTCATGGGTATACTGGACCTAAAGAGGCTGAACAAGTTCCTAAGGTACCAACGCTTCAAGATGGAAACGGTAGCCTCCATCTGCACGGTCATTCGCCCCAACCACTGGCTAGCCTCCTTGGACCTGAAGGACACTTACTTACACATGTCCATCCTCCTGGCCCACAGGAAGTGGCTCTGTTTCTCTTACCACGACCTTCACTGGCAGTACCGTGTCCTACCGTTCGGCCTCTCCACTGCTCCCCGGACTTTCACCAAGGTGTTGATCCCCCTGGTCGCCAACTTGAGACTCCGGAGGATAGCAGTCTTCCCATACCTGGATGATCTGCTGATACGCACTTGTTCAGAGGCAGAAGCTATGTTCCACGTTCAGGTCACTCTTGCTTACCTGCAGTATCACGGCTTTGTGATCAGCCGGGACAAGAGGCACTTGTCACCATCTCAGCGAATGCACCATCTCGGGGTAATTATAGACACAGTAAAGCACAAGGTGCTTATTCCAGCAGATCGACAACACAGGATACGCCGTTTCTGCCGGAAATCCAGTCAGTCCCAGTCAGTTCCATTGACGCTTCTGGCCTCTCTTCTGGGTCTGATGGTCTCGTGCTTCCCCCACCTTCAGTGGGCAAGATTCCACACCAGGCAACTGCAGAGGTTTCTGCGCCCCTGGATTCACCTCATCATGTCCAGATCCACAAAATACTTACAGCTAGATGATTGCACAGCACAATCCTTACGCTGGTGGGAGGATCTGGATCGGTTTTCAGAGGGAATCCCCTTACACGACCCACCAAGGCAGATCCTGATGATGGATGCCAGCCTATCAGGCTGGGGAGCCCATGCCTCTGGTTGGGCAACCCAGGGTCGATGGCGACAGCAGAACCTTCGCAACAGCATCAACTGGCTCGAGGTGAAGGCAGTCTGGCTAGCCCTGCAGCGTTCTCCCGGGACCTTCAGACACCAGCATATCTTTGTGTTCTCCGACAACTCAACGGCGGTCACTTATATCAACAACCAGGGGGGATCCAGATCACCAGAGCTTCATCTAGAGGCCTCTCACCTATTCCAATGGGCGGAGGTCAACCTGGCATCCCTAGTAGCCTGACATATCGGGGAAAGACAACGAGATGGCGGATTGGCTGAGTCGAGAGACTGCGGATCCAGGAGAGTGGAGCCTCAACCAGGCGGTCTTCAACCAGGTGACTCAGAGGTTCGGCAATCCCCATCTGGATCTCTTTGCTTCCCAGGCCAATGCCAAGCTCCCTCTCTTGCTGTCCAGGCACTTTTGCAGGACAGCACTAGGGACAGATGCCCTGTCATTTGAGTGACCCTCGGAGATTCTGTATGCCTTCCCTCCACTTCCGCTCCTGAGCCAAACAATAGTCAAATGCAGGCAAGACAACCACAGGTTAATCCTCATTGCTCCATTTTGGCCCTGCAGGCCATCGTTCGTGCATCTCTTGGAGCTGCCAGGAGGCCGATTCTGGAGGCTTCCGCAGGTCCCGGATCTGCTCAGACAGGGCCCCTTGGTCCACGACAACCCCAACCTTCCTCAAACTAACCGCCTGGCCCTTGAATCTCAGGCCTTAAGGACTTTAGGGTATACAGATTCCATTATTCACACTCTCACAGCGGACAAGAGAGATTCGACCAGGAGGATTTATCAGTCTTCATGGAAATCCTTCGTCAAGTGGTGTAGAGATCAGGACTGTTCACCTGAGTCACCAAGTATATTACAGGTTCTGCAATTTCTTCAAAGGGGCTTGGATATCGGGCTGAAGCCACCCACTCTGATGCGTCAGCTGGCTGCCATTGACTCGACACTGTCTTCTTTAGGGAATGACAGACTGTCATCCCATCCACACATTCGTAGATTTTTAAGAGGGGCTCGGCAGTTGGCACCACCAGTGGTTCATAGATTTCCCACCTGGAATCTGAATATCATCCTCAATGCGATCACGCAGCCTCCCTTTGAGCCCCTCATGGAGGTCTCCCTTTATTTTCTCTCCATAAAAGTGGCTTTCCTCATAAGTCATTACCACAGCAAGGCGAGTTTCCGAGCTGGGGGCGTTATCGCTCTCTGTATATTCAAGAGAGAGTCGGTTACTCTTCGCCTTGATCCTTCTTTCATTCCCAAAGTTAGTTCTCATTTCCATCTTATGCAGGAGCTGGTACTCCCCTCCTTTTGCCCCAAGCCTTGTCATCCTCTCAAAAGGACATGGCACATTCTTGATGTTTGCAGGGTTCTTAAGATCTACCTCACAGGACTGAGCCCTTCAGGCGATCCTCAACCCTTTTCATTCACTACTCCTCTAGATATACGGGGAAGAAGTCATCTAAGACTAATATCTCCAACTGGGTGGTGGGGCGTATCAGAGGTGTACAAGGCTTCCAACCTTCTACCTCCCTTGGGGGTAGTGGCTCACTCTACTCGTGGGATGGCCTCTTTCTGGGCCTTTAGGTCTAGGGCTCCCTACAGAGATATGCAAAGTGGCGGCATGGAGGTCAGTCCATACCTTCATGCGCCACTATAAATTGGACCTTTTTATTCGGCTGAGGTGGCCTTCGGCCGCAGGGTTCTTCAGGGAGTCCTGTCGTTCAATCCTGCATAACCCTCTGGGGTTCTGGTGATGGGGGATCAGCCTTAGGCTCTTCCCCCACCAATTGTTTTTTCCATTCTGTCTAGTTTACACTGCTATATATCTCCCACTGTTCCGACCATCCGAACAATAAACCATAGAAGGAACAATTGGGTCTCTTACCTGGGAATTGTTCTTCTGTGGTTTATATGGGAGGATGGTTGGCCCTCCCAGACTGAGCCTAAGGCAACCAGTTCAGGGACCCTGTCACTCCAGAGGGTGACTTGTTGGGAGGCCCACCTTTTTTCGTTTGGTGGATCCTCCCCCTTTATCAGTCATACGTCCTTTAAGGGCAGATCCTTTTGCTATAGGCCCATTCGGGGCGCACTTTACTAGGGGCGGAGCCTAGTTCCCTAGGTTAGGGAGGCCGTACACAAGCTAATTCCTGTTTATTGTTCTGTAAGTCTCTGTTCATATAGTTCCTGGAGCATTCTGCTTCTTACAACTGAGAAGTTTCGGTGGGAAAGGCTCAAGCAAGCACTTTGAAAGCTTTCTAACGCCTCCTAGTGGTGATGCGGCAGAAATACCCAGTGTTCCAACCATCCTCCCATATAAATCACAGAAGAACAATTCCTAGGTAAGAGACCCAATTGTTCCTTCTGTGGCCCCTTCCCTGTTTCTGGATCTGGCCTCTGGATTCAGCTCCTACACCCAAGCATTGAAAAACTGAGTTCAGGGTAAGGGAGTACAAAAGGTTGTGGGGGGGGGGGGGAACGCACACAGATAAGAGACAGATCTATGGCACTCTCCTCTTCTTGATCACACACATTAATACCACCTCCCCACCCCACTGCCATAACTTCCGTGTGATCCTCAGGCATGTTCTAGTTTTCAAAGTGGTCCTTGGGAAAAGGTTCCCCTACCCCTGGAGTAAAGCCAGTACAGACTAATGACATACGGTGTTGGACTTGAGCTGGAAGATCAGAATTCAAATCCCAACTTAGCTATGAACTCATTGGGTGGCCGGCCCTGGGGAAATTGCATGTGCGTTCTCTCTCTCTCTCTCTCTCTCTCTCTCTCTCCTGGCATCCATTCCCCAACTGTAATGAGTATGTGCTGGCTGGAGAAGCATTAGGGCCATACCAGTGTCTCCTCCCCTTCACTTACTTTCCCTCTGTGGTGCCAACAAATGCTGGCACTTGGACTTTACAGGGTGTGTTGGGATCTTTGAGTCTTACCCCACTGCCTGACTATTTTGAATGATATAGTGGGCTGGATGCATCAGAGCTACCTCATGCTCAATCAGGAGAAGAAAAATGAGGGGTAGTGGACCAGGTAAAGAACTTGGACATCGTTTTCAACCATGCTTCGTCCATGAAAACTCTAGAGTCAGCCATGGTTTGGCCGTTTCAGCTACGCAATTTACGTAAGCTATGCCCTTTCAGGCTGACCTTGCCACAGTGACCCCTGCCCTGGTGACCATGAGGCTTGATTTATTTTGTAACTCCCTCTTCTAAGGGCTGCCAGTGGTGCTTATCCGTTGCCTGCAGCTTATTCAGAATACAGCAGCAGCTCGGCTGCTTACTGGTTTGGGCAGCCGTGATCTTATTACACCTGCCCTATGTTCTCTGCATTGGCTGCCTATAGTGTAATGGATTGAGTTTAAGATTGTGCTGCTGGTTTTCAGGGCCCTGAATGGTACAAGTCCTGACTATATTCAAGATCTACTCCTGGAGTCTCTCACTGATGAGTATCTGCGCTTGGAAACCACCCGCTGTTTGGGGATTCAACCATCTCTTAAGTTGTCGGCTGATTGGATCTTGGCTGTAGTGGGTTCCTCATTGTGGCTCTCACTCCCTCCAGATGTCCGACTTAGTTCCTCCCTCCTTACCTTCCTGAAAACACATTTATTCTCTAGGTGCTTTTAGGATCTATTGCTGGTTCCCCTTAAATGTAGTTTGTACTCCCTCTTACCTTCTCCCTTTAAATTGTTTTTAATTATTATTTTTATTGTAAGCATTTGTATAGCGCCAGCAGTGTACCTGGCACTTTACAGAACAGTAAGATAGACGCAGTCCCTGCCCGAGCGCTTACAATCTAATAGACATGGAGGGGGGAGACAAGGAGATGGGACATGGGGAGAGACAAGGGATAAATAACATTCAAGTGGATGCGAGGTCCCAGGTGCACGTGCTTGGATTGGTTGCAGTTAGGCAGGAGTCTGCGAGGAGGGCAGACAGTAAATATTGAAAGGCAGCAAGGAAGAGGTGGGTTTTGAGGAGGGATTTAAAGGTGTGGAGGGAGGGGGCAAGGCAGATGTAGGCAGGGAGGGAGTTCCAGGCATGGGGGGCAGCAAGGGAGAAGGGACAAAGGTGGTTAGGGGAGACGAGGGAGAGCAAGGGAGGGGGCAGAGGAGGAGTGGAGAGTGTGTAAGGCGACTAGGGCTGAGAGGTAAGGGGGATCCAGGTTGTGAAGGGATTTATAAGTGAATACCAGGAGTTTGTGAAGGATGCGTTTGGGAAGGGGGAGCCAGTGAAGTGAGGAGAGGAGAGGCTGCACGTGGTCGAAGTGACAGGCTGAGTGGATGACTCTAGCAGCGGTGTTTTGGATGGAGATAAGGGGGGACAGGTGAGAGCCGGGGAGGCCAGTAAGTAGGCGGTTGCAGTAGTCAAGGCGAGAGATTACCATGGCGTGAACAAAGGTTTTGACTGAGGAGACAGAGAGAAAGAGGTGAATCCAAGCAATGTTGTGGAGGGTGAAACAACACGACTTGGCAACAGAGTCGATGTAAGGTTTAAAGGAAAGGTGAATGTCGAAGACGAAGCCCAAGCTACGGGCTTGGGGAGCGGAACAGATGGTGACCCCATCAATAAGGATGGACAGGGGAGAGGGAGAGGAAGGGTAGGGAGGAAAGATAAGGAGTTCAGTCTTAGCCATGTTGAGCTTGAGCTGACGTTGGGACATTCAGACGGAGACATCAGAGAGACAGTTGATGAGGCGAACTTGGACAGAAGGGGATAGAGAGGGGGTGGAGAGAGAGAATTGAGTGCCATCAGCATAGAGGTGATATTGGAAGCCGTGGGAGGCAATGTTTGCGCCAAGGGACAGGATGTAGATAGAGAAGAGGAAAGGGCCCAGGACAGAGCCTTGGGGAACCCCAACCGAGAGGGGGAGGGAGGAGGAGTTGGAATTGGGAAGAGACACATTAAAGGAGCAATCAGAGAGGTAGGAGGAAAACCAGTCAAGGACAGAGCCGCAGAAGCCTAGGGAGCGAAGAGAGTTCGGTAGGAGTGAGTGGTCGACAGTGTCAAAGGCAGCAGAGGGGTCAAGGAGGACAAGAATGGAGTAAAGGTGCTTAGATTTAGCGACAAGTAGATCTTTGGTGATCTTGGCTAGGGCAGTTTCAGTGGAGTGAAGGGGACAGAAGCCGGATTGGAGAGGGTCCAGGGAGGAGTTGGCAGAGAGGAGATTCAGGCAGCGGGAGTAGACAACACATTCCAGAAGCTTAGAGGTGAAGGGTAGGAGGGAGACCAGCCGGTAACTAGAGGGGTCAGAGGGGTCAAGGGTGGACTTCTTGAGGATGGGAGAGACAGTGGTATGCTTGAAGGCGGAGGGGAAGGAGCCAGTGGTTTTATATTTGATAATATAATTGATCAATATATAATTGTTTTTATATTGTTGTTATATTTTTATGATTGTAAAGCATTCCAAGTGCCATTTAAAGTCAGAGGAGTGCTACAAAAATAAAATTATTATTATTTACTGCCTTCTACCCAGAGAGCCAGCAAGAGCGAGTGTGCATTGATTTAAATTGGGCATTTGATTAGCATGTGCAGAGATGCAATTTGATTTTACATTTGGGCATCTGCACATGTGTGTTAGCCTGAATGATTGTATGTGATTGTGGTTGATCTTGGGCATTTGATTTCACTTGGTCATTTTGTAGTCTGCAGTGGCATTTGATTTTATGGTACCTGACCTCAGAAGAGGAGCCAGGTAGGGATCCTTGGGCAAACGTATGTCACCCCTGGATTGAGGAGGGGGCAGAGCAAAACTTTTTGCGGGACCTGTGAGGGGGTGCACAGGACTGGTCTTAATTGGTTCCATTTGTTCCTGTTGGGGAGGATCCAGTGGGAAGTGATGAGCGATTGCTCGTGGTCAGGGCTGGCCCGAGGCATGTGCCGCATATGCAGCTGCACATGGCCCCGTGGCCAGCTGGAGCCCCGCACTTGCCTGGCTGGGCGGCAGGCTGCAGCCAGCTTCTCCCCCAATAGGTTCTTCTGCCTTCCCTCCCTGGCTCTTGTCCTAATCCCTCACCTGCCTCTGCCTGCCAGAGCAGCAGCAGCAGGACACCGATGGGACTGGGAGATAAAGCTGTTTGATTACAAACAACTCCTCCCCATATGAGTGATCAGAAGGTTGTTGCCTTGTAAAGAAGGTTCTTCGAGATAGCTCCCAACATTATCACAACTGGGTTGTGTATGTTCACCCTATTCAAATAATAGACCACGTGATGGTCTTGAGCTCCACTAGTATAAAAAGCACTCTCCCCCTCAGAATGACAGTTCCTCCCAACCCTCTCTAGGAATATAAGAAAATTTCATGCAGGGCTAGAAGGGTGGGTGTTGTGAGAATGTTAGGAGCCATCTTGAAGAACCTTGTTTACAAGACAGCAACCTTCTGTTCTTCTAGTGGCTCCTCACAGGCTGTTTTTACATGACTCCACTGGGTGGGGGTGTGCACGCCCCCACACGCAGCCCCACTCACCCCCCCACTCATCCACACCCACGGAGTAACTGTCATTTTCCCTGGTTGCTCTGTGCATGGGGACAAGTGAGGGGGTGAGTGGGGATGCGTGTTAGGCAGTTTCACACGGGGCTCTCTCACCCATGAACATGCAGAAATCTGTGTGTTCATAGCTGGAAGAGGCCTGTGTAAAAAGGGCCACATTCTCACAACTGTCTTACTTATACTATTTTAGGTAGGAATTAGGATGTAAAACAATATCTATCCCATCTTGGAAAATCTGCAAATATGGTTCTGAGATTATTATGGCTGCTATTTCACTAACTCTTCTTAATTAAGGTATTGCCAACAGGAATACCATCTTTAAGCCCCCACCCCATAATCAGTTCATTTGCGCGCCTCCCCCCGGTATAATGAACTCACGCTGCCCTGGGGGTGCAAATGAACTGGTTATGGAGTGGGGGCAGCGTGAATTGATTATGGGGGCACAACTGAATTGGCTATATATATTAGTGGTGGGACCCCGGGCCCATTACCGGTTACCGGATTTACCGGTTACCGGTTCTGCGAAAACCGGATTCCCGGATTAAATCCGGTATGCCGGTACCGGATTTATTTCATTGGTTTCAATGGGGCGCTGTGTCCCCATTGAAACCAATGAAATAAATT